>CM031083.1:15680851-16269074 GCA_018257905.1 Gillenia trifoliata | reverse complement strand
TTTTGTAAAAACCTTTCCTTTAGAAAATACTAACCCCTCGCCGTAAAACAGGTACTAAGTTTCGTAAAATTGTTCTTGAAAACGTAATATACTAGTGGGTAGAAAATCAAGGTAAGTACGAAAATGACTTACCGTCCGAAACGGGCAGAAAGCCACCGTTCGGCATAAAATACTTTATCAAAAAGGTCATAAAATAAAGTTATACGGAAACCCCGTAAATCAAATAGAAGTATCCGTGGCATCAGTGAAAATCAGAGATAAGTCACAATCCAACTATAAGATAAACGCTCGTTTAGGCAGGGCAGACACACGAGTTCATACAGATATATTCTGTCATGAACAGGCTGGGTGTATAAATAATGGTACGCTCATGTACTACGATCACGTGAAGCTGGCGCATAAGCGCATCACAACAAGTTTGAGTCGCCCATGCGACCTAGAACAGGCTGGCACCTACTATGGATCCATAGTGAGCGTATCGGTGCGTGTGAACAATCACGTGAAGGCTGGTCCTGGCCCGGACAGTACAATCAACACCGTGTAAGCCTCCCAGGTTGAGCGTACAAAAACATGCCACAGAGTGTTAATAAATAAAACAAAGTGAGGTAATTTCCCTTTTTGGGATAACCTTAAAACAGTCAATATATAAGGTATCCTCGGGTGCCGTACCCGGAATACCAAACGTACAACTATAATACGTGAAATACCAAGGATACGCCACATGGGTACCAAGGTATAGAAATACCAACTTAATGGTAAACTAGGTGAACCCAAAAATACGGTAGAAAATTACCATTTCCAAGGTTCACCCGAATACGGCCCAAGGCCGTTAGATAGGTATAAAACCCATAATCACAAATAGGCACAAAATCAATTAATTCCCTAAAACCCCCTAAAATAGGGCTGGTTCGAAACAAGCAATACGCGTACAAAAATAATACGGAAATCACCAATTTAATGGTGTAATTCCCAAATGGAAATGTAGGCCAAAGCCCACTAATTTCCATGGCCTAACGAAATACCGATACGATCTAGTAAACCAAGTAATTGCCATGAAATACAAGGTCTACCAACATACAAGATGAATACTAACTTTAAGTCATAATAATAGTGTAGGCATAAATTAAGGTTTGCTAACCAAGTATAGTAATAAACAATTTAAAAGTATAGGCAAAAACCCAATTTAATATTTAAAACATGTAAAACACTTAATTTAGGTAAGGAAAGGGCCCACTCACAAATACCGAAGCCGGAAAGTCCAAACGTACGTCCTCCGAACGCCACGAGTCGCCAAAACCTATTTTTAAAACCCACAATTTAGTAAAGTACACGAAATTATGAAGAAAACGGCGTTCGGAAACCCGAAAACGGAGTTTCGGGGTCGGAAACCCCAAAACCGCCGCCGTGGGCCGCCGTGCGTCGTCGCACGCACCGCCACACGCTGCCGTTTGGCCTCACACGCGGTCACGCTCCTCACGCGCCGGTCACGCGTCGGTGACTGACGCCGTTACTGTGCCGTCAGAGTTAACAGAATATTCTAACGGCATTAGAATATTCCGTTAACGCCGTTAAGTTTAACGGACGGAATATACCTTTGGAATATTCCGGTCCAAACCGGGTTTGGACCGGGTTGATGACGTCATCACCGGTTCGCTAACGTCAGGGCCGGGCCGGCTGACGTCAGCTTGCCGGTGACCTCTGCATTATCCGGCGGCCGTCTGTCGGCCGGAACTTCGCCGGAATATGGGTTTTTGGCCGGAAAACCTGCAAATCGACGTAGAAGCTTCAAATCTCAACCAATTTCCATGATTCAAAAGGCAAAATGAAGCTGGGAGTGAGAGGATTACAAATTTACCCATTTGGAGGCCCAAAACTGGCCGGAATTGCCAGAATTTGAAGGAGACACCCTCGGGTCCAAATGGCCGATTTCCAGACCCTCGATTCAAGTCCAGAATCGAGCATGCATAGCTTGAAATTGAGACTAGGAGTCACCAGAAGGTGGATGGTGTTGATTTCGAAGAAAATCGTTGTCGAAATCGTCGTGAACTCGCCGAGAAAGGCTCGGGTCTCGTCGGGAGATTGAGAACTCGAGTTCCTGGGTTCCAGCAGACATGTTGGGTTCGATTTGAGTGTAATGGAGGTGACAATGATGAAGGTTTGTGTAGGAATGGTGGCTGGCCACCATGGTTTGTTCCCGGTGAGAGAGAGGTGGGTGGCTTAAGAAATTTGCAGGGAAAAGAGGAGAGTGACAGAGAGACAGGACACGGGGAGAGGAAGAAGGTTAGGGACCAAATGGGCTGGGCCTAACACAAATTACTGGGCCCAAGGCCCAAGTCACCAAACACAACTAGATTAACGTCCGTAGAACGCTCATCCGAACGACGTTTCGCTCGCGTCTACGCGTTCGTACCGACGAGCACGACAAGAAAATACAAGTGGAAGCGTCGTGCGAGTTACGACGCAAAAGTCAACCGAAAGGTCAACCAAGGGCAAAATCGTCATTTCACACCTCCGGGATTAAAATAGTATTATTTCCTGGTACGGGGTGTAACAGAAGGCCTTAAGTTTAAATTTTTAATAAATACCGAAAATACTCTTGGTTATAGGTTATAAAAAAACAAAAAATAAAAAAAGTGGGGACGTAATGGTAAAAATATTAAAATGAGCGGGAAAGAGAGGGGGAGGAGAGAGAGATAAAAGAAAAAAAATTAAAACAAAAAAAGAGAATGCAAACCAAAATGGCAAAACCATTCTTCAGTATTCCACTCCATGATTCCCTCTGTAAAAAATCACCCATTACAAAATTATTTTTTTTAACAAAAAAAAAGAGATAATTATCATCTTATTTATAAAAAAAGAGACAATTATCCTCTTAGACTGAGCAATTATAAGTTAAACACGTTGAAAAAAAAAATGACGTTCAAATTTGAAATTGCTATTTGCAGTTGCGAACTGGTTTTATTTCTTGCCTGCAAAAACTAAATCATCTTCACCCCTAGTCTTTGGCACGTTACTTTTTTCTTCTCCCGTGTCTTTTTTATTGTTTGGTTTATTTTTAATTTTTCTTTTTATCATTAATTTCAGATTTTAGGGGATTAATTGTTTCTATTACTCTCGAAGTAATCACAAAAGAGAATTGGGTCAAGCAGGGACAAAACAATCATTTCGTCTAGTCATCCTCCATTAGAAAACATAATTATTACTACGCAATACCACGATTCGCAGCTACTCCTTTCAAACTTCCAAAAGAAGATAATGGATTAAAACCAATCATTGAACAAAATAATTTCACAAACACGAGGCACGCATCTGCGATAGGCAAACAATTAGACAAAATAGAAGTCAAAGTAGGCAAATTATTACGTCAAAGTTAACGGTAAAGAAAAACCCTTAGTTAACTTTCCAGGACCCTACGTCACAATCAAAGTCACAACTTTAGGTCACTTCCACTAGTCAAAAAATAGATCAAATGCTAAGCAGAGATAAAAGTGGCAGGTTAGTGTTGTAAAACGAAGGATTTCAATGCGGCTTCGATCGAGAAGCCAATTGATTTGGGCTAGTCAATGGGCAGATTCAATTAAGGAAATTGGCTTTCCCGATTTAGAATTAAAGAATTACCAATAAAGTTAGCCCCACAAGTCTAGTAAAAAGCGGTATCGAAGGCCAACTCCATGAGATATCCGATTGAAGAAAAGTTTCCAAAATCAAATTTTCTGGCTATTGATAAATTATATGAATAGAATATTGATGGTTTAATAAAACAGAATTACTAGTAGTTACAACACATATCCCATAGTTTTGCCAAAATAGTTATATTATAATCATAATCTTGATGACAATTACGTTGATCTACTAGTCACGAGAGGATTTACGAGGTATGTACCTACCATTCTTGGTAGGAAAAACATCTCACAGAACTTTGCAAAAATGAAGTCCCCTAGAAATGTAGTAAAAAGGATGAAGAAGGTATTCCAATTTTTGATGAAAACATTGGAAGGAATCTCCGTCACGATACTTTATTTTTACAATTATTGAACATTTTTATTGGTACACCTAGTAATGTTACATCTAGATCAAGTCAACTCATTAATTTCGTTGTCACACTTAGTGATTTTGTTGAGTATAAAGATGTTTTTTATGTCTAGAGTAATGTTCACGAGAGAGCGAGTAATCAACCATTTTGGAAAATTTATAAATGGTTTGCAAATCTTTTGCTCACAAAATTAGACAGTCTTAGTCAATAAGAAGATGGTATCATCACCGTATTCAACTCTTATGGAAATAATATTAATACTGTCCAAAAGGAAGGATTTAAAAATGTAACTAAACAAGTTAATCAGGATAAGTCAATTGCAAAATATGAGTTAGGAACTTTTTGTAGAACAATATGGGTTGCCTCTAGTACTTCCCATCCAATAAAAGAAATTCTGATTCAAGCGTCATAATAAATATCAGTTATAAACGAAGATTTAAAAGCAGGCGTTTTGAACCTAATAAGTTTACAAAAGAACCGAAACCAATAAATGGAAAAAGGATTTTTCAAATAATTTGATCAAAAATAATGACCAAAAGGTAAATGTTATAAGTGTGGTTTGGGCATTATGCCAATAAATGTAAGTCAAAACTATTAATCAATTAAAATCTGGGAAGAGAGAAATCAATTAATCAAGTTTTAGAATTAGAACCTTTGACCAAGCCAATGCGAAGAAAATTGATTCTAGTTCAGAAACTCTAGTCAACCTTCTACAACCTAAGTCTTCACCAAGAATTAAGATAGGATGTATTGATGGATCTTTGTAAGCGAAATATCAGTACTTAGTAAACAAGGAAAACGGGAAGATCTTAACATAAATTAATTAGTAAAGTAGGGCAGGAGTTCAAACAATTTTATCTTAGGAAACTTAAGAAATTAGCGCTTGAGAAGATGCAGTGCGAGTGGAATTCAGACAAACCCAAGAAATTTGTCTTAGTTGACTTTAGAAACGATTTAGTAAACCTAGAAAGAGAGATTCTGAGTTAGAGACCTCTAGAGAAAGTTAATAAAATCAAAGAAGAAATAAGTTTATTAAAATCGGAAAATATAGAAATAAGGTCACACTTTAGTGCGCTTGGACACAAACCATTAAGGGTTAGAAACTAGTAAACCCCGGAAAAGAAGAACAAGACAACCCCGTCCAAGTTGATTTTGAGTCTAAAAGTCAATGAGTTAATTTTAGGATTACTAAGTAAAATTAAATTCAAAAATGGTATTCTAAAGTAAAAATAATTATTGATGATTTTCAACTTGAAACCATTGCATTAATTGATTCAGTCTTTGATTTAAATTGCATTCAAGAAGGTTAGTCACCAAGTATTTTCATAAGTCAAATGAAGTTCTTGAGTGCGTAACCGAGTCACCCATGCATTTAAAATATATGAAATACAAGGCACATGTTTGTCAAGATTCGGTTTGCATTAAAACCCCATTTGTTTTAATTAAAAACATTCGATCAGTCATTTTAGGTTTGCCATTTATTGCGTTGCTTTACCCATTCAAAGTTCATCATGATTGCATTACTACAAGCATGTTAGGACATAAAATAAAGTTTGGTCTGTTTAGAAACGATATTAAGAGATTAAAGCTTTTACAAAATGACGATGTTTCAAAAACGATTAATTTGATAAATCAAAAGTCATGACAAATCCGATTTCTTAAGAAGAAATCAATTACAAAAGAATTGAAGAACAACTTTCGATGAAATCCTTTAAATAAACATTTTATAACAAAAGAAATTAAATCAAAAATTTGTTAGGCATCCATAATGCTTTTTGGCATAGAAAGCGACCTTATAGTCAAATTATACTTTATTAAAGGAATTTTGGTAGTAAGAATCCCACTAAAGCACGTCATTGCAAATGAAGTGAGGCCTTTAATTGAAGGTTGAGAATTCTTGCATTGATGATGAGTGCATAGTAAGATGATAATGGGAATGATGACAATCCAATAATGATAATACATAAGAAAAATTGAAAAAATAATCAATATGATGATTTCTTGATCAGTATTGAAGGAATTATTTGATTGGGTGTAAGGTGATTTAGAAATCGCATGAATGTTTGTTTAATAAATTATTTGCATGGAAGGCTGCATAATGAATGAATTTAAATTAACGAATGCAAATATATTTGAAATTACTTTTATTGAAAATGTTAAAACTTAGAACTTTGGTATTATTTGAATAATCAAACAAATGAGCGATGCATGAAATGAGATGTAGTGCTCGCGGGCATCCTTCTTTGAATAATAATTACAAGTGTTTAATACTAAATATAAATTTGGTGATGAGAGGTTTGGGAATGCTTGATTTGGTTTCCCTTCTCAAATGTATTACGCCTTGAATGAATAGGGATTGCTTCTTATATAGGTGAGAGTAGAGTGCAAAGGAGACATAATCATTTGCCTTTTGGTAGTGTGAGCAGGTGGATGCTTTGTTGATTGAATTCGCTTTTCTTGTGGAATTACCCACTGCTTTTTCATGGATGACGGTGATCTTTATACGAATGATGACTCTTGTTGCTTTGCTTTTACTTTCATGATATTACATAGTTTTCTGATCGTAAGGATCTTGTGAATCCTCATGTCTGCCCACGGCTTTTGTCCATTTCTTGTGGCATCGGCGATTGTTGGGTAGATGCTTCGACTTTGAGTGAAGAGTGTCTTTGTCTTGATCCTCTTCTTCGCGAGTGTAATGCGGCAGCCACATAATGTGTGATTGAGCTAAATCTTTTAATTGAAGCCTTGTGACGAGACACGAGCGTTGATTTTGATGATTTGATGGTGAGCCTTGCCACATTGGAAGAGGATGGTGAATCCCCTCAGATCTTTGGGAAGGTGAAAATTGGTACTAACTGATGGCTTGGTTAGCCTGAGGGAGTCTTGGTGACTAGTTGAATTAGGAATTCCTTGACGTAATGGCCAATGATCCGTTCTTGGTTGAGCCGTCCACCACTTAGCGATCGACTCTTTGTGGATCTCTCTGAAATATGTCATAATTCCATTTGAGAATCAAGGAACTTTGTATTTAGCCATGAAAAGTGCCGAGTAGGGCAATTTATTGATCAAATTACTCTGTTGAAGCTGCATTGAAATAGTGTTAAGAATTGCCATAAGTGATTACGGGATGATGAGCGTAGTAAGTGGTGAACTAGCCACCATTGTGGAAACCATATTTGGAAAAATCGTGCAATTTGTGGTCAAAGGAGATGAACCATGAGTGACTAAAATCTTACGTTTTGGTGCGGGGAAAATGTTAGTCCATGCGAATATAATCAAAATAATTGTAATTAATATTAGGTAGTTGAACATTTGCAGTTGAAGTTGCCCTTAAGTATGAGGGGATACCCCAATCGATTCGATTAAAAGCAGGTTAATGTGCATAGAATGGTAAGTAGTTAAGCGAGGATCGTGTGAAGAAATAATGGAAGCTTAATGGCTATTGACTGTTTCTTGAAGTCTTTGATAAAATTTGGTGATTTATATGACTCATTAGGGACGTAATGGAAGTTGGGGGAAGATGATTTTACTATATTACGAGGGCCTTGTCCTTTTGGAAAAGAGAAGGGATCTTTGAGCAATTATTACGAGGGTTAGTTTTAATATACGGGGATGACTTTGGGTATAAAGGTTGGTGATAATTGGGCACAGCAATTACCACAGTGAACCCCAAGGTTGTGAACACATTAATAATTCTGTAGCTAAAAATTTGAGGATGGGTTGAGTTTGTGATCTGGGCTTGACTCATTTTTCTTTGGTGGTAGTGTGGCGGGAGAGTCTCCTTTTGTCCGCCATTTTTACACTGCTTGGGAAACTCTCTGGTTAAATACAGGATCACGATTATGAATGCCTTTGATGTATTCAATGTCAAAATAAAAATACTTAAAATTGTTGCCATCGTGCAAAAATCTGTTTTTGATGCAATGTTTTGGACATCTTTTTTCAAAACGTAGCTGCTGATTACAATCGACTCTGACCAAAATTTTTGATTTAATAAATCATCTTGAAATTTGCTAATGCATAATACAATAGATAAAATTTCTTTTAATAGTACTATAATTACTTTAAATTTTGAATTCCAAACAGGAATGAAAACGAACAATTTGTTCTTTGGAACACAGGGAGTTATTTGTTTGAGAATACCACCGAAACCAAAATCGGAGCCGTCTGTTTCTACGATTTTAAATGACTGGAGTTGGAATGCCAAGACAAAGGAAGTGTCTTAACATGAGATTTGATACGTTGATATGTTTGTATGCTTTTTGTCCAAGGTGCGGGTGACTCTTTTAACTTTTAATCAAACAAAAGCTTGCTGCTGCACGAGGTTAGGATAAAATTACGCTCACGTAATTTAAAGATCCTAAAGAAAGCGGCATGGCCAGGTTTTTACGTAACCCCATGCGGAAATTTGTTGTATTTGGATTACTCGATCTATCGGTTGGATGGTTATTGGAAGATGTTGTAACCAAGAATCTAACTTTTGACTAAAATAGTTTAATCTTAAGTTGCGAAGCTTGACAGACCGTTAGACTTAATAGTGCGGAAAACATATGAAGGTATTTCGATGTTCATCTAATTGACTTAGAATAAATCAAAACATCATCAATATAAACAATTGTAAAAGTAGTATATTGATTAAATATTTCATTCATAATATTACGAAATACGCGGGTGCATTCTTAAGCCAAAGGAGGCATCACGGCTTCCATTATAGTGACGAAAAGATAACCGTCACGGTTTTATATTTATGTTTTTCATGTATTTGGATTTGCGAGAATCCGAGACTTCATATCAAATTTACTAAAAACTCTTTGCTTGACTAAGGCGTTTAAGTAAATCTGTTGAATTTATTTGGGAGTGAATCACGGGAATCCATTCCGAGTACCACGTTGAGAGGTTTTGTAGTGTACTAATCTAGGACCCTCTTTCAGCTCGTACTTTTACGAACATAAAAAGTAGAAACGGAACCAAAATGACTTACTTTTCCTAATGATCGCTACTAAGTAAATCATGAATTTCTTTTACAAACTCCATGATTTCGTGACTCGTATTTGATTGAGCATTGCTTTAATTAGGAATCTTACTTTAATGAATGCAAATATATATATATTCTAGGGTTTAGTGCGTTTGGTGGATGCAGACATAGGAACTAAGGTGGGTGATTCCTAAAGCCATAAGCACTTGACTTCAGGTCTTGACACTAATGATGGCTTATAATTTAGTTTTCAAAACACGAAGCCTACACGGGAGCAAAGCCATAAGCTAGACTTCAAGCATTCAAGTCAAGTATAAGCAAACACAGCTAATTTTTCCAAGACAGACTAATTTATTCAGTTTTTTTTGGATAGAGTATATGAAAGTTGTGTTTATAAAATTCCATGAGTTGTGTCTTGGAGTAAAAAATAATTAAAAAATTATGGAGGTACGTCGTGGACAATTTCTCAAGTAATGTTGAGATTGCCCTTATTAAATAGCGAGTTCTCATCTATTTCACGCATTGCTCAACGACTAAAAACACCACTGATTGTGACTACCAATTTCTCCGCTCATTTGTTCATTGACAAGGAGATAATTGTAAGTGGGAGGAATTAATTATTAAATTCTCTCCTTAGTTTTCTCATTTGAAGACTAATTCATTTATTCAAGGAATTCACATCTATTTAATTAAGATTGCATCTCACAACTAGTTAATTATTATTCATTTTAACAATACTTTGCTCCAACTAAATTATTTAATAACATAATAATAAATGTAATGAAATCCTCGGTTGATTCATGATCATATTGCTTCGGCTACATCAAATCATTAATGGTCACTTCGGACTCTTGGTCGATGCATTTGCTCGTACAAAGCAATCTCCATCTACCTCAAGTATGAATGTCGAATTAGGTGGGAGATTCGAATACAAATGGAATGACTTCCCTGACATTGAGTTGCAAAACAACCTTAATTTGAGGAAGAGGTTGTCCTCAAAACAGCATGGCAGCCAGAAATTGCATGAGATGCTCGGATAAGAACACAATGTTGTGCTACTCTATTGAAGTAAGTGAAGGTAGGCATCTTGAAGTTCTTGGGAGCAATTCTAGGGTCGTCAATGATAGCCAGGTAGGCTTCTCATGGCGGATCGATTAGTTCGGCGTGGCGCGGGCTGGGCATTGCGCTCTATCCCTTCATAATTACGCCATTTCATCCATGATTGCTTGATTCGGGAGCATGTACATAGGCAACATTATATGGGCGGTTTGCCTCGGAAGAATGTTTGGAGTTGGATTAACCTTGTCATAGATATTGATGTTATACGACATCACGATTCTGCTTGATGGTCGGGTTTGCCTTTGCCTTATAGCCCCATTTAGGCACAGCCATGTTGAACGGCCTCCTTGGTTGGGCCTTGTTTGTCCTTTAGAGGAACACTTTCCCGTTTGAGTGGACGGATGGGATTGGATTGGATTTGGCTTGGAAGGATTGGATTGGCTTAGGCTGGATTGGATTTCGATCTACACATCCGGTGTTTAGTATGCCATTGAGCTACCCTGGAGTGGGTGATAGACGAGTTTGAAGTCTATTATTTATTGATTTTCTTCATTTTCATTTCTATAAATAATTCCAAAAAAAAAAACTATATAATCCATAAATATAAATCATACACAAATCAGAAATAGTTAAAAAATGGGAACCACCCAAAGAAAAAAATAATTAAAGGAAGAAAAATATTGCAAAAGGAAAAACAAATTCGATAAAAAAATATATATAGTTGATTGAAAAAATTTACTGCAATGTAATTCATGGAATGAAATTGATGATTCACAAATCAAATCTGAACCCGATGATGAAACAAAATTATAAAGGTAGGAATGAAATTGATGGAATTGATACTGATTTCAGCAGCCAGCGTTTCGATGTCTAATATGTTGGGTGAATCACTGTTCAACTTAGACCATGTGCGGTGGGCCTTCGTCATCTTCAATCGGTCGTCGCGGCGGGAGTATCACTGGAGATGGTGAAGGGTCTATTGCAAATCGCCTGGATTCGTTCGAACAACAAAAAGAAGAAACATGGCGGAGAAAGCAAAGAAAGAAAAAGACGAGGTGACCGTGCTCGCACTTTGCGTTCACAGATTGGACTTGTTACCCATGTCCCAACGGCTGGGACTCATAGCCATTAATTGACTACAACCTGTCCCATCAGCCCACCAAACAACATTCTTTCCTCAAAGTTCTTCTTGCCAAAGATTTGGCTGAGAAACTTGGTTGAATAGAAAGAAGAGGCATTGACCATGAAATGATTTGGATAAAAGTGGAGAATGTGTCTACCCAACCAAGATGAAGTTGTATGTTGGTCCTTGAATATTAGCAACAAGGCGGAGCACTCTGCGAAATGCAGAGTGTCTGCCCCAACAGAAAAAACAAAGTAGCATTGAGTAAAAGCAAAATATTGGTACAACGTACGAAAAGAAAAAAAGTTACACCCCAGGCCCCGAGGATCCGTTCCGTTACCATGACTGTAAAACGGAGGAACTGAGAGCGACTACTTTACAAATTAACATTGTTGTACAAATACGAAACAAACTTATACCAACCCTTACTGTAAGATAAAAGCGTCAGACACTAAAAGCAGCTGCAACAAAACTTGGATCAAAATAAGGACTAAGTCCTTTGCCCCCCTCCTCCCCCTAGTGGCTCTTGGCTGCCTCCTCCTCACTAAATGTCTCTACAAACCATTCATGCTTCTTGTTTGCACAAAAAGCGTTTCAGCAACGACTCCAACAATTAGACAAAAACTCCTGGAAGAACCACGTACCAATCAAACTTAAATGGAACTCCAGGGTCTTCATCTATTCAAAGACTGAAGGTGGCGGCGGTGTTGAGCTATCTGAATCCTTACATTTCTTTGACACAGGTTTTCCACAGAGCCAGGTTTCCTTGGTATGAATCCTGCTGAAATGTATTAAATTGCTGGCCAAGTGGTATAGGCCCAGCGAAGATGGTTATGGGATACGTTGAAATACGCAAGGAGATTGAGTTGCGCCAAATTGCTAGGATCCTTCCTGGGAGAGCTGGTTTGGAGAATCCAATGATTCAAGAGCTGTCAAGTTCCCCAGGGCCAGGGGATGAGACCATTGAGAGTGTTGTGCTGGGAGAGGTTGCTTAAATGAAGGCCTCTTAGTTTCCCCAATGACACCTGCTGGAATCTCTCCTTCAAATCTATTACTTGAGAAGTCTATGAGTCTGCTCAGAGAAGATAAGGGGTCTTCAAATATTTCAACTCAACTCCTTTGCAACAATCGTGATTGAGTATGGATATTGAAAGTAGGCTTTATTATATGAGTTGGCAGCCCGACGAGACTTCAAATAAGTTTGATTGGTTTTTTATTTACAAATTTCATGAAATTCCAGTTCTCCAAGTAGTTAGACGGCAACATACCGGAGAAACCATTGTGAGATAGATCAATGATGCACAAGTTTGGGAACTCATGGTTGGTTGCAGGCTTCCCAATTATTCCATGAAATTCATTGTGCCTGAAATGAGAGCCGCCAACACTGGCAGTGCCCCTAACCAAGACAGGGAAGATGTCGTTGATACAGTTGTTTCAGGTTAACAAACTCCGGCAAAGTGCAAAGGGCCATTGATCTTGGCAGCTTCCCCTGCAAATGATTGTAACCAAATCCACCATTTTCAAACTATTTTGTTGCACATAGTTGAGAATATCTCCGTCAAAGAATTGATCGGCAAGTTGAGTAGTTCCAAAAGCACTAGAGTTCCCCAAACAGTGTGGAAGCATGCCACTTAGGTTGTTGTTGGCCAAATCAGAAGTTGTAGATTCATAGCGCAGAATAGTGGCGATCTCTCTCACTATAACCATTGTTGCAACATCATAAATCTGATTGATTGAGGTGGAATTGGTAGTGAACCTTGTAACAAGTTTGACTCCATTTGAAAATACAACAGATTTTCATGGAAGAATGAGTGGATTTTGGTCAAATGACTCGAGACCTGTTAAGAAGTTAAATGACAGATCCAGATTCTGCAGAGTTTCATAGATGCATTCCAGAACCATTTTGGTATTTGGCCATGAATATTGTTGTCAGAAAGGTGTAGGTCATACAATTCGTCCTGGTTTTTAAAAACTCAGGAAACTTTGTTAAATGTATCCAACCACAGAAGTTGAAACTTTGGAAGAGTAGCATTCAAATTGGATTTGATCTGCAGAAAATTGGTTGGACGATAATCGAGAGAGATCATAAATGTTTGAGGTTGGAAAGCTGATCAAATTCATTCAATCCCCTCAACATATTGAAGAGAAAGGAGTCTAAGATCAGTTAATTGGGTCAAATTCCTTTGTAACCCAAGACGGGTTTGACCGGTTAGTTCATTAGTACCCAAAGTCTAGTGACAGCAAGTTGCGTCAGTTAGCAAGAATACCTGGGAATTTTTCCGTTAAGTTGGTATACGCAAGGCCCAAATGATCAAGTGTGGTTAGCTTTCCAACCCCAAGATAGGAGTCATCAGAAACTAAAAGATTGGTCTATCGTTTTGAAAATTTCTTTTCCAGCCATTCTCAAGCCATCATAAAATGAAGAAATGTCCAAGTAACTGAGCTGAGTAGGTTTCCTGAGTGAAGACGGAATATGGGGATCAAAATTACAATAATATAGATGCCAAACAAAAGTTAAGGAGCGAAGATTTCCGAGAGAGGTAGGCAGTGGACCGGAGAAACTTGTTTCCCCAACGTCCAATTTCTTGAAGGAATTGGTCTTGTTAAAGTTAGGAAAATAACCTGTACAAGCTCTAAGTTCCTGTAAACATAAAGAACCTCTAAGTTTGGTGAAAGCACCAACAGGGAACTCCCCATAGAGACCCACAGCTGGCAAGTGTGAGAGATGTGAGGGATGATGCATTGACAAAGTTATCAGGAAAAGTGGAGAATATTTCTACCTACCAAGATGAAGATTGTTTTAAGTTGGTCATGTTTTGGACTGGAAAGCTGTAGATTGGCTTTTGTCAGTGTCATAAAGACACCATCACGAAGCGACGTATTTATCATTGAATGACAAAATCAAGGAAGATAGCTTTGATAGCTGAAATTCGGATGGAATATATGGCCAGAAAATAAGGATTGGGAAAGGTCGAGGAAGGTTAGACTTGTAGGTCATTGCTAATCTTGATGGTATTTGAGACGAGTTAAAGTGGTTATCTGAAAGGTCAAATATCTCTGCAAGTGAACAAGTCGGAAGAGCTGCTGTTGGAGTTGATATAACCATACAGACAACTGCTGCCGAGTTCAAAGGCCAATGACATGACCAGACTCCTCATCACACTGAACACCATCCCACGAACAGCAATTACTCCGATTCCGATCTCCTCCTCTAGCGTCCAAGATGCAACCTTCCGGATAAGCATAAGTCTCTCGGAAGCAGACCTTTTATCAAGCTATGCTTGAATTGTAACAATGCGAGCACTCTACGAAATGCGCAAAGTGTCTGCACAAATGGAAGCAAGTGAATTGGCATTGAGTAAAAGCAAAACAATACAACAGAAAGCAAGTTAAACCATGAAGATCTCATTCCCGTTCCCGCTCCCATGACTGTTTTCTTTTTACCGATGACTATAAATCTTTTTCGCTCTGGTAAAGGAGAACTCAACTCCTTTTATAGAAACACTTTAACTTCTCAATGCTTTCTTTCCATAAGCTGAACTCCTTTTTACGAAATCATGTTTCCATCGTCATCTCCCATATCGATGTCAAACCCTTCCTTTTGAGACGACTTTGCTATTGGGTAACCCTCTTCCATTAGTTTATTTGGTGCATCACGCTCATGAGCTCATGTTTAACTCATACTTTTCCATTAATTCATATTGCTAATCTAGCTACCTTTAGTTTGTCCACTTTCACTTTGAGGCTTAAAGTCTTAGATTAAATTATACGCCTTTGACCTCTACAAACATTCTCGTCAAGGGTTTAGTGTTTCTCCATTAATTAATAAGGCTTAAAATCTTGAACAATATTTTGCTGAACTTGATGAAAGATGAGTTGCCTAAAAGTTTATCAAGATTTCATAGATATGATCATATGATAAGAATCTCATGAGTGGTGATGATCGGTGACTTACAATCAAAGGTCTACTTAAGTGATCATTTTGCGTATCAAAAGGTTGTCTTTGTGTGAGAAGAGCTTGAAGGGCTCGGAGTAACTTTTATAGGACATGGGAAGGGCACATGTAAAGAGCAGGCTACCGTTTTTTGGTTGACAAAGAATTCTCGTAATAGTATGGAAAGCATACATGAATAGTTATGAGGCCAATTTATTTCTTTGTCGGGATCTTATATAAACTTTATGTTATGCATTTTCAAATGCTCCATGTAGGGCACGCTTATAGAGAATTTAATCATCAAAACCTTGTTAATGTTATTTTTCTTCTATTGTTGTGTAGGATTATTACATGATTTTTTCATATTAACACCAGCATTGACACATGTCTTCTTTTAATATTTATTTTTGTAATTATTTTAAGCATACGTAGATTACAAAACTTGTTACTATCATCCCATTTGGGCTCAATATGTAGTTTACTTGATGGTGATTCTTGCACGATACTCATTTTCACAAAAATTTTTATGGGTGCTTGAAACACAAGTCATGTTGAATCATTTCGGCGTATTAAAGAGTGGAGCAGCGAGTTGATATGTCTCACTTCTAGAGTTTGTTAATCAATTAAAAAATTTACATGTTATAGTTTGAGGTAAATAACTTAGCATACCTGATGACTCGGATACAAAGAAAAATTGCTCCATTTTCACAATGACGGTTTAAATACTCACAGTTACATTTATATTTTACCTTCATTTTTCATTTTTTTTATTGAGGATTTTTTTCCAAAAACTTTTGGTGAAGCCTTGTAACACCAAAAACTCAAGGCTCCCAACCTCCAATTATGATAGTAAAGGTCGGAGTGTAGTGAAGCGATGTTCCACACCATGGCTAGCTAGTCAAGAGCGACTCCGCCAACATACACAACAATTGTTTTATTTTTAATAAGCGATAGTATTAGTGGGTAAAAGGAGAATCGATGGGAATTAAACACCTTTATATGATGTATAGGCATAACACAAAATTACAACTTTTCTTACTAATAATGGCAACACATCCATTTCTTTCTATTCATCCACTAGAAGTCGTCTCCAATATCCATTGTTATTCCCTTAATTAACCACAGATATATATATATATATATATATATATATATATTCTAGGGTTTAGTGCGTTTGTGGATGCGAACATAGGAACTAAGGTGGGTGATTCCTAAAGCCATAAGCACTTGACTTCAGGTCTTGACACTAATGATGGCTTATAATTTGGTTCGAGGCTTGAAGCCTACTCAGGAAGACAAGCCGCAAGCTAGACTTCAAGCATTCAAGTCAGAGTATAAGCAAACACGACTAATTTTTCCAAGAGGACTAATTTACTCGAGTTTTTGGAAAGAGTATGAAAGTTGTGTTTATAAGAATTCCATGAGTTATTATGCATTTATGAGTCAAAATAATTTAAGAATTATAGAGGCTAATCGTGGACAACTTCTCAAGTAATGTTGAGATTGCCTTATTAAATGACGAAGTTCACATCTATTACCATATTGCTCAACGATAAAAACACCACAGGTTGCTGACTACAATTTCTCTAAGCTCTGTTTGTTCATTGGCAATGAGATAGTGAGGAAACTAAGGAGGAATTAATTATTAAGTTACTCCCTTAGTTTCTCATTTGGTCAATTCATTTATTCAAGGAATTCACATCCTATTTAATTAAGATTGCATCTCACAACTAATTAATTATTACCCCAGCTTAATACTTTATCCCAAAAACTAAAATTATTTAATAACATAATAAAAAATAAATGCACAATGAAATCCTCAATGGATTCATGATCGTATTACTTGGCTTGTAAATCATTAATGGTCACCTCGGGCTCTATTACATTAATTTGCTCGTGCAAAGCAATCTCCATTCGCCTCAAGTATGAATCCAAGATTAGGTGGGAGATTCGAATACAAATGGAATAGCGCCCAGGACAATGATTTACCAAAACAACCTTAATTTGAGAAGGGTTGTCCTCAAAGGCAACGCCACTTCAGCCAGAAGAATCGCATGAGATGCTCGAGATGAAGACCTGATGTTGTCTTCTCTAATGAAGTAAGTGAGTAGGCATCTTGAAGTTCTTGTGAGGCAAATTCTCCTCGTCAATGATAGCCAGGTAAAACTTCTCATGGCTGAACTGATTAGTCAGAGCATGAAAGCGCTGTTTGAGCCCCTTGCGCTCAACTATCCTCATAATTCCTTGCTCATCCATCGGTGTGATTCGAAACATGTGCATGAGCAGTATATGGGCGGTTGCCACGAATATTTGGGTTGGATCGGCCTTGTCTTTCGATATTGATGTTATCGGCATCACGATTCCCTTTGATGGTACGGGTTTGCCTTTGCCCCTTATATGGCCCCATTTGAAGCCTGAGCATGCCCGAACCGGCCTCCGCCCGGATTAGACGATTGTTTGTCCTTTAGAGAACACTTTTCCCATTTGGTGGGCCAGGATGGGATTGGATTGAATTTGACTTGAAAAGATTGGATTATGGCTTGAAGTAGATTGAACTCGATCCGGGTGGTATTTTAGTATGCCATTGGTACACGCCTTCAGGTGGACATGATTTGAAATTTTATTATTTATTGATTTTCTTCATTTTTTCATTTCTATAAATAATTCCAAAAAAAAAACTATACATAATCCATAAATATAAATCATGCACGAAATCAAATGAATTAAAAAATGGAGACCACCAAGAAAAAAATAATTAAAGGGAAAGAAAAATATTGCAAAAAGGAAAAAAAAAAATTCGATAAAAAAATGTTGATTGAAAAAATTTGGAATGCAATTCCTTGGAGCGAAGTTGATGATTCACAAATCTGAACCCAGTGATGAAACAAAATTATAAGGTAGAATGAAATCGATGGAATTGATACTGATTTCCAGCGAAGCGGCGTTTTCGATGTCGAATATATATTGGGTGGTCATTGTTCAACTTGATGCATGTGCGGTGGGCCTCCGTCATCTTCAATCGGTCGTCGCGGCGGGGTATCCACCTGGAATGGTGAAGGGTCTACTGCAAATCGGCAGGATTCGTTCGAACAACAAAGAAGAAACATGGCGGAAAGCAAAGAAGAAAAGACGAGGTGAAGAACTGCGTGCTCGCGCTGCGTTCGCAAGATTGGACTTGTTACCCATGTCTAGTGTCGGGTTACATAACCGGTGTTCCACTTTTGTCGCATCAAACAACGGCTGGGACTCATAGCCACCATTTAATTGACTACAACCTATCATCCAGCCCACCAAACAGCATTCTTTCCTCCAAGTTCTTCTTGCGCCAGATTTGGCTGAGAAACTTGGTTGAATAGAAGAAGAAAGGCATTGACCATGATATGATTTGGATAAGTGGAAGTGTCTACCCAACCAAGATGAAGATTGTATGTTGGTCCTTGAATAGCAACAAGGCGGAGCACTCTGCGAAATGCAGAAGTGTCACCCAATACCAAAACAAAGAGTAGCATTGGTAAAAGCAAAATATGGGTACAGCGTGCAGAAAAAAAAAAATAGTTACCCGGCCGAGAGGATCCGTTCCCGTTCCCATGACTGTAAAACAGGAGGAACTGAAGCGACTCCTTTACAAATTAACATTGTTGTACAAATACAGAACAAACTTTTACCAACCCCACTTACTGTAAGATAAGTGCATCAGACACTAAAAACACCTGCAACATAAGCTTGGATCAAAATAAGGACTAAGTCCTTTGCCCCCTCCTCCCCCTTATGGCACTTGGCTGCCCCTCCTCCCCTCTTGCTAAATGTCTCTACAAACCATTCATGCTTCTTGTTTGCAAAAGCGTTCCCCGGCTGTGACTCAACAATTGAATTTAAAAAACTCCTGGAAGAACCACGTACCAATCAAACTTAAATGGAACTCCAGGGTCTTCATCTTCTTCAAAGACTTGAAGGTGGCGGCGGTGTTGAGCTATCTGAATCTTTGCATTTCTTTGACACAGGTTTTCCACACAAACCCGGAGTTTCCTTAGTATGAATCCTCCTGAAATGTATTAAATTGCTGGCCAAGTGGTATAAAACCCCAAAGATGGTTATGGGATACGTTGAAATAAGAATTGAGTTGCGCCAAATTGCTAGGATCCTTCCTGAGAGCTGGTTTTGAGAGAGATCAATGATTCAGAGCTGTCAAGTTCCCAAGAGATGAGGGGATGAGACCATTGAGTGTTGTGGGGAGAGGTTTAGCAAATGAAGGCCTCTAGTTTCCCAATGACACCTGCTCGAATCTCTCCTTCAAATCTATTACTTGAGA
Organism: Gillenia trifoliata; assembly: GCA_018257905.1. Classification (NCBI taxonomy): domain Eukaryota; kingdom Viridiplantae; phylum Streptophyta; class Magnoliopsida; order Rosales; family Rosaceae; genus Gillenia; species Gillenia trifoliata. Next base: position 16,249,641 of record CM031083.1, on the reverse strand, counting down.
AGTCTATGAGTCTCGAAGATAAGGGTCTTCAAATATTTCAACTCAACTCCTTTTGCAACAATCGTGATTGAGTATTCATATTGAAAGTAGGCTTTATTATATGAGTTGGCAGCCGACGAGACTGGAAAATAAGTTTGATTGAACTTGTTACAAATTTCATGAAATTCAGTTCTCCAAGTAGTTAGAGGGCAACCACCAGTGAAACCATTGTGAGATAGATCAATGATGCACAAGTTTGAACTCATGGTTGGTTACCAGGCTTCCCAATTATTCCATGAAATTCATTGTGCCGCAAAATGAGGCCCTTAACACTGGCAATTGCCCCTAACCAAAGCGGGAAGATGTCGTTGATCTGATTGTTCCAAGGTTAACAGAAACTCCAACCGAATGCAAAGGGCCATTGTTGATCTTCAGCTTCCCTGCAAATGATTGTAACTTAAATCACCATTTTCAAACTATTTTGTTTGCACATTGTTGAGAATATCTCCGTCAAAAGAATTCGGCAAGTTGAGTAGTTCCAAAGCACTAGAGTTCCCCCAAGCAGTGTGGAAGCATGCCACTTAGGTTGTTGTTGGCCAAATCAAGAAGTTGTAGATTCATGGCGCAGAATAGTGATATCTCTCCACTATAGCATTGTTTGCAACATCATAAACTACGATTGATTGGGGTGGAATTGGTAGTGAACCTTGTAACAAGTTTGACTCCATTTGAAAATACAACAGATTTTCCATGGAAGAATGAGTGGATTTTGGTCAAATGACTCGAGACCTGTTAAGAGTTAAGCGACAGATCCAGATTCTTCCAAAGTTTCTCTAGATGCATTCAGAACCATTTTGGTATTTGGCCATGAATATTGTTGTCAGAAAGGTGTAGGTCATACAATTCGTCCTGGTTTAAAAACTCAGGAAACTTTGTTAAGTTGCATAGTCAACCACAGAAGTTGAAACTTTGGAAGTAGCATTCAAATTGGATTTGATCTGCAGAGAAAATTGGATTTGGACGATAATCAGTTCCTTTAAATGTTTGAGGTTGGAAAACTGATCCAAATTCAACTAATCCCCCTCAACATATTGAAGGAAAGTCTAGATCAGTTAATTGGGTCAAATTCCTTGTAACCCAGATGGGATTTATTGATTAGTTCATTAATTACCCAAGTCTAGTTGCGTAAGTTGCGTCAAGTTAGCAAGAATACCTGAAATTTTCCCGTTAAGTTAGTATACGCAAGGCCCAAATAGTCAAGTGTGGTCCAACACCAACCCAGACCGGGAATCATCAGAAACTAAAGATTGGTCTATCGTTTTGAAAATTTCTTTTCCAGCCATTCTCAAGCCATCATAAATAAGAAATGTCCAGTAACTGAGCTGATAAGGTTTCTGGTGAAGACGAATATGGGGATCAAAATTACAATAATAGATGCCAAACAAAGTTAAGGAGCGAAGATTTCCGAGAGAGGTAGGCAGTGGACTGGAGGAAACTTGTTTCCCCAACGTCCAATTTCTTGAAGGAATTGGTCTTGTTAAAGATTAGGAAAATAACCTGTTAGCTCTAAGTTCCTGTGAACATAAAGAACCTCTAAGTTTGGTAGTTGGAAAACGCAACAGGGAACTCCCCATAGAACCCACAGCTGGCAAGTGTGAGAGATGCTTGAGAATGATGCATTGACAAAGTTATCAGGAAGAAGTGGAGAATATTTCTGCAACCAAGGATGAAGTTCTTTTAAGTTGGTCATGTTTTGGACTAGGCTTCTTCGTTGGCTTTTGTCAGTGTCATAAAGACACCATACGAAGCGAAAAATTTGGCATTGAATGACAAATCAAGGAAGATAACTGATAGCTTCAGAAATTTCGGATGATATGGCGGGGAAAATAAGGATTGGGAGAAAGGTTGAGGAAGGTTAGACTTGTAAGGTCATTGCCCACAATAATCTTGATGGTATTTGAGACGAATTAAAGTGGTTATCTGAAAGGTCAAGCCTCTGCAAGTAGACAAGTCGAGAGGCTGCTGTTGGAGGATTGATAGAACCATCTGAGACAACAAAGAATGTTCTTTGGAATTTCATATCTTTTATTATTACTTCTTGAAGAACTAAATACATATACAATCCGTAGCTTATAAGGGAAACAAATAAAACGGATAAAATCCTTCCTTCCTAATAAAGGACTCTTAGTATTTACCCTATTTACATTCCTTTCTTTACCGTCTGGCTTTGACTCACATCTACACTCCCCTCAAGTTGGTGCATATATATCACATGCCCAACTTGACAAGTGAATCATCAAACTTACGACCACATACGGCTGTGAAGTAAAGAACATGCAAGTTGTTCTCAGAATTCTAAGCAGTATAGACACAATCTTCATACTCAAGCTTCTTTAATGAATGCCGATCAACCTCCACATGTTTTGTCTGTCATCACTTGCCCAGGATTATCGGCTATATCTCTTGCGACTTGTTATCACAATATAGCTTCATGGTTTCCTTTGACAACCCAAGACTCCGGAGAAGTTTTCGAAGCCAAAGGATTTCCACAAATGCCGTGGGCCATGCCCTATCTCGAGCGGTGAGAACCGTGATATACCACCTTACCCATTTTTTACTTCGCCATGTAACCAAGTTCCCTCCTACAAAAGTGAAATATCCGAGGAGTAGATCTCTATCACTCATTTTCTGCCCAATTAGCATCCGTGAACCCCTCAATTATCAAATGCAGTGCTTCTACCTTCTAACACTCCTTCTAGTGGAGACTTCAAATATGCTAGGATACGCATGCTGACGAGTCATATGATCTACACTCGGGTAGATATCATGACTCACCACTTACGTATATGCAATATACGGGCGTGTATGAGCTAAATAAATTAGTCTCCCTACCGTCTCGATATCTCCCTTTATCAGGCTTACGTCACGGATCCAAATGTAGATGATGTTTTTCAACAATAGGAGTGTCGCGGCTTACACCCCAACATGCAGTTCCTTTAATAAATCCAACACATACCGTTAGACAAGAAATACCTCTTGAAGAAGCGACAACTTCAACCCCAGGAAATACTTCAAGTCTCCTAGGTTTTCATTTCAAACCGGCTTCCAAATTGTGCCAACTTAGAAATCTCATCATGGTCATCTCCGGTAATAATCATGTCATCTACATAGATGATTAAAGGCTGTCCTTTACCTTTTCTCCAGTTTAACAAACAATGTATGATCGAGAATGACTACGGAAGTACCCATTCTTCTTCATAACCCAGGTAAACTGTCAAACCACGCACGGGCGATTGCTTAAGTCCATAGAGTGACTTACGCCTTCGACATACTCGATATTTCCACCAGCACTATACCAGGAGGAAATCCATATACACTTCTTCCTCCAAATTTCCATGGAAAAGCATTTTCATCAAAGCTGTTTTAATAGTGGAGTCATTGCGGCTAAGAAATCGGAACATGTGCCGTATTCATCTTGTGGCGGAGAAAGGTTTCTTGATAATCTACACCATATGTTGAGTGTATCCTTTAGCCACCAACCTGCGCTTTGTACTGTCTATGGAAACCATCGGCTTTGTATTAATTGTAAACACCAGCGACATCAGCGGTCTTTTCCTTTAGGTAAGCCACGTCACCTCCCATGTATTGTTCTTTATGCGTAACATCTCCTCATCATTGTGAGCCCACTTTGGATCCTTTAGAAGCTTCCTCCTCCCGAGTTGGTACTTTAATTAGATCCATATTGTTCACCAAGGTTTAGCGTGCAGTGCAAGACGCCACCACATATGAGACATAGTTGGCTATTGGATACTTCACCTTTCATGGGAGAGACTGCTCCCGGGTGGCACACCTCGATTTTGTCTTGGTGGCAACCTACCACATTCACATTATCTTGTGTTAATTACGCAGCATCCCACGATACTTACCTAAGGTATATTCGAGAGAAGATTCATTGGGCTGACACTTTGGAGTTAAAGAGAGGGAAAGAACACGATGCCAGACCGGTTTGGCGTATGCATAGTACATTTCACCCAGGCTCGGCGGAGGCTTTTCAGCTTGATCTATTGGATAGAGTGCGGCGACCCTTGTCTCCCGGCTACTCGGACACGGCGAACCACGAACCTCGGCATTACTTTGTCGGTCGGAAAGTACAACGGCCGTTCGGTCTTTGCATGAACTGTGTCTTCTCCTAGATCCAACCACTCCGGATCGCAATAGTGTTCTCCCCACGATCACGAAGATAAACATATGAGAAGGATAAAAAAACTCAGTTCGAGAAAAAGTCGCATCCATGGTGACATACATATGCTTAGTCTCGGGGTGATAACACTTGTAGCCTTTTGATGAGGTGAAACCCACAAACACACAGGAGGCACGGATCCAGCAGTGCGATGATTTTTGAATATGCACATAAGCGACACCCAAATACTCGGGAGGCAGTATGAGTCGGCCTTCTTACGGGCATGTTGGCCAGAGACTTGAAGAGGTGTCTGAAAGTTGAGCAGGAAGGCATACGGTTAATCACATAGACCGCTTTATAAATGCCCGACCAGGCGAAAAATCTTAGGGGCTGAGGCTCCAAGCTGACGCGATGTGGTTTCTAAGATGTGGCCCAGTTTTCTGTTCGTAACCCCATTACATTGCGGGTATAAGGACAAGTCGTTTCATGGAGAATGCCCACACGATCATGAAGAAACTCGGTTAACTCACAAGCAATGTACTCACCACCATTAATGAATAAGTAGTACTTTAATCACGAGATGAATATAAGTCTGGATCATCGAGAGAAAGACCGAAAGACTAGACCAACATCACTCTTATTTTTTCAGCACATATAGCCATGTCATACAGTGCAATCATCAACAAATGTAACAAACCATTTAATTCTGAAGGAAGAACAAGCTGGAGATGGCCCCAAACATCGAGTGCACAAGTTCCAATGACATGAGACCTTTTATTCATAGAAAGGAAATAAGCCACGATGGCTTTTAGCAAGAATACATACTTCACAATGTAAATCGGTCATTTATTCTACTAAATAAGTAATGACAACATAAGTAGTAAATATCAACGATGCATGCCCTAGCAAGCGATACGTAACGCACTTCTTGCAAACTACTAGCATGTGACTCGAACCGCATTAGCCACTGCTGAAACGGCGTCATCAACATAGTACAACCCCTCTCTTAGTGCCACGCCCAATTATCTCCTTAGTGCGAATATCTATCACGAAGTAGCAAAAGGGCGGATACGTAGAACAACACAATCAATTGTTCGGTGACTTGTGGTATTGATAATAAGTGATGGGACAATGATGGAACAAATAGCTTGATGTAAAGGAAGAGATGGGGAGAGTTGCCACGGTGCCGAGGCGCCACACACGGGGGACAAGAGTCCCAGTGCGCGATCGCTAATGGCTTTTCTACGTGAGACATTGTCATATATTGAAACGAGATTTTATCATCGATCATATGATCGGTTGCAGTCAAGAATCCAACCTGTATGTTGATAACTTTGGAGGCTAAAGAACCTTTACAATACACTGTATTGGAGGATGAATCTAAACCATCACCAATAAGTCCGAGCCACCTCCTCCCGGACTTCTTTAGCGTCTGTGAGGTGAATAAAAAATCCCATGATAGCGAGGTTCCATGGGGAATTAATCAACCACCCTTTACTATGGCATTCAGGTCTCCACGTCTCATACCGGCTGCCTTTGTCTCGAGCGGGTTTCCTTGGTACTTCTGTCACGAAGCCTTTTAGGCCACGATCGATAATATGCATCTCCAGTACAACTTGGACCAAGAGAGTAATTGGATCATTCAACTTCACGAGTGTTGAATACGGCCCAGATGCATCGTTCTGAATAACAATGGGACTCAATACACGATTGTTAAGTGGTTCGGGAACCACCGCAACTTCAAGGTGCAAGATCACCTTGACCATCTCGATTGACACACGGAAAGGGCAGAGCAATTTGATGATATTACTCACAGCGACGACCCGAAAGCTTCCACGTCACCTTGTGGCTAACGCGCAATACGGTACCTGGCCCGGTACGTAGTTCCTAGGAGTTACAAGGCTACGTGCAAAGAATGTTCTTCGATTTCATATCTTTTTATTATTACTTCTTGAACTAAATACGCCATACAATCAGAAAGTAGCTTATAAGGAAACAAATAAAAACGGATATACAAAATCCTTCCTTCCCTAATAAAGGACTCCTAGTATTTACCCTATTTACATTTCCTTTCTTTCGTGTTTGACTCACACTCTACAACAAGCTATGTATCGAGGTTCAAGGCCAATGACATGGCCAGGACTCCTCATCCTGGCGAACACCATCCTGACGACAATTACTCCGATTCCAGATCTCCTCCTTCTAGCGTCAGATGCAACCTTTGGATAAGCATAAGAGTCTCCTCCGGAAGCGGACCTTTTTATCGAAGCTATGCTTGAATTGTGTGTCACGAGCACTTTCTGCGAAATGCATGAAATGTCTGCACAAATGGAAAGCATTAGGTGGCATTGGTAAAAGCAAAACAATACAACGTAGAAAGCAAGTTAAACCATGAAGATCTCATTCCGTTCCGCTTACACTTGTTGTTTTCTTTTTGCAGTGACTATAAATCTTTTGTCTCCTAGTAAAGGAGAGCCCAGGAGCTCCTTTTATAAGCTCACCTGGCTTCTCAATCTTTCTTTCCATAATGAACTCCTTTTTGAAATCATGTTTCCGCCGTCATCTCCCATATCGTCAAACCCTTCCTTTTTGAGGCGACTTTGCTGATGGGTGACCCTCTTATTAGTTTATTTGGTGTTCATCACATTTCATGAACTCATGTTTAACTCATACTTTCCATTAATTCATATTGCTAATCTAGCTACCTTTGGTTTGTCCGCCCTACACTTTTTAAAACCTGAAGTCTTAGACAAATTACTCCTTGTGACCTCACCTACGACGATACTGCGTCAAGGGTTTAGTGTTTCTCCAGGTAATTAATAAGGCTTAAAATCTTGAACAATATTTTCTTTGAACTTGATGAAAGATGAGTTGCCTAAAAGTTTTATCAAGATTTCATAGATATGATCATATGATAAGAATCACCATGAGTGGTGATGATCGGTGACTTACAATCAAAGTGCCTTCGATGATCATTTGCTTATCAAGAGTTTGTCTTTGTGAAGAGCTTGAAATGGTTAGCTTTTATAGGACACGGGGAAGGGGCACATGTAAGAGTAATTTTACTGTTTTTGGTTGACAAAGAGAATTCGTAATAATAGTATCGACATACATGAATAGTTATGAGGCCAATTTATTTCTTTGACAGGGATCTTATATAAACTTTATGTTATGCATTTACGGTAGGTTTCGTTATTCAATTCAAACGAGATAGGCGAGAACTAAGATAACAATATGGAATGACTTGTATTATTCAAGCAAGGAAGACTTGGCTTTATAGCCTTTCTGATCTTAACGAGAATGAGAAAAAAGCATTATTATGACTAATTCTACGTGTAGTAAAAGCATTGAAACGAGTCAAAACTAAGCTGAAACAACCTAAACATTAGGGTTTTATTCTAACAAAGGAAACCTCATTAACAAGAATCCTAAAAACCCGGCCAACAACTCATCATTCCCTCCCTTAAGCTAATGCGTTTTGAAGCGATTAGTTTACATCTATCACGTCTCGCTCCACTCCCGAGCCGCTTAATCTTTAGAAAAGGCCTCCAACTTCAACGGTTTTAGTTAGCATATCTGCGGTTGTTCATGTGAACCACACGGCACCAAGTTCTCTGACACCATCTTGGTTAAATTATGAAAGAAAGTGAAACCTTACGTCAATGTGTTTGCTACGCCCATGGAAACCTTGGATTCTTCGAGAGCTTAATGGTAGAGCTGACTGTCACACATCACAATGATACCTCCATTTGAACATAGTTCATCTTCTTCAAAATTCTTCCTACCCAGTTGCTTGACAAGCACAAAGTGCGGGCTACATATTACGCCTCGATTGGTTGATAAGTAACTATAGGTTTGTTTCTTAAGCGACCATAACCGCAGCGGCTCACTAAGCACTTAAACACATAACTTTGATGTGCTCTTTTCGATCCTCCAAGTCTCGGCATAATCACTATCGAGTATAAGCAATGAGTTTATTGTTTCCTCCTTCTTGTAAATATGCCGCAATTAACGGTTTCTTTCAAGTATCTCAACACCCTCGTAGCTGCTTGAAAATGTAACTTTCGATTGCATTGCGACACGAACACATAATTAGGCTAACAACAAACATCAAATCAGGCCCTTGAAACGGTAAGATACATGAGACTTCCAACAATTTGTTTGAAGTAAGTCTCATTAATCCTAACACACCATATTCGTCTCTCCCCAACTTAACTCCGGAACAATTGGATTCTTCGCATTACTATCCTCCATACCAAACCTCTTGAGGGCACCAATGCATACGCCTTTGACAAACAAAAACCCATCCTTCTTTTGTAAAAACCTCCGAGGCAGAAAGAACCTGCATCCTTCCCATATGAGTCATTTCAAACTCTTTAGTCATGGAGTTTTAAAAATCAATCATCATAGACTCATTATCACTAGTATAAATCAAGTCATCAACATACACACACTTACTATTAAGATGTTACCTCCATGACGACATTGAACAATGTTTGCTATTTCTTGCACCTTTGAAAATCTTCCTTTATGAAGTAGCCTCGGTCCGACTAAACCAAGCACGAGGTGCTTGTTTTAACCCATACAAAGCTTTCTGTAGCTTGTACACTTTGTCCTCACTGCCTTTCTTCTCATTTTTCTTAGGTTGCTCACAAAGACATTCTCATTTAGATCACCATGAAGGAAGGGCGGTTTGACGTCAAGGCGATGGTAATCGACTCCTCATGACCAGCTAGTATCAGCCTCACTGTATCCATCCCTGTGCTGGAGCATATACGCCTGTAAGTCCACCCCGTGTTCTTTGAGAATAGCCCCTTGCAACTAGATCGTGCTTTTTGTGCTTATCCCTTTTCAAACTCATTGTATTTTGTCTTATAAACCCACTTCATCCTATCTTCTTTGCACCTGCGAAAGATAGCTTGACTAACTTCCATGTTTTGTTTCTCTCAGTGCTATTTCGCATCCATGGCCTTTCTCCGTATCAAGCTCCCTACTGCTCTTAAACGGTGGGATCATTGAACATCACTAGAGCCATGTTTGCATAATTCAAATGAGAGAGTGCTTCTCCACTTGTGTAATCCTCATCTGACCGGTGGTAACCTATTCTCCCTTCTCTTGCTTAGGGGTTTGAACCTTGATTTAGTGAATTAGTCACATCCTCATTTACCTCTTCAGCACTTGAGCCACTTCCTTCATCCTCGTTTACCTCTTGACACTTGAGCCACTTCCTTCGGCATTCTCTCGTGTCTTGGCATCCATTATGACTTCATTGCTTGAACTTTCATCCTCTTGCCATTGGTTTCATCGATCTTCTCCCCATTCCAGGTCCATCAACAATTTCTCTTCATGGCCTAGCATCCCAGTTCCACTCTCTATCTTCTTCAAAAGACCACATCTCGACTAATCCTTTATCTTCTTTGTGATAGGATTGTAGGAAATCTGTAAACTTTAGACTCTTCGCTAACTCAGAGTAATACACAAGCAACACTCTTGTTTTCTAACTTGGTTTCTCACGGCATCGAGGGGACACTGGAGCAAACTATACATCCAAAAACTCTGAAAAATTCCCGCAGGGTTTCTTACATCCAAACTCTTGAGTCCACGTCCTTAGTGAACGGTTGGACATCCCGATTCGGCAAAAGCTCTTGTCGATTGGCCTTACCGAGCCAAAACATTTTGGCATTTCTTCTCTGGCATGGGCTAACCATGTTTAGAACCGTCCTGTTCTTCCCCTTTACGCAACTCCGTTTGTTGCGGAGTGTAGTGATGGTTAATTGCCTCTTAATCCTCAATGCAGCACCAAACTCGGTGAACTCATTGAATTGAATTCCCCACCTGTCGTCACGAAGACACTTGACAAACAAGCACATTTCTTTCTCCTACAAGTTTTAAAAGCGCACTGAAGCTTGATGAGCCTCCGACTTCTCTGAAAAGTACACCCAAGATCTTCTACTATAATCATCAATGAAGCACAAAATGTACCTTTTGTTTCCATTTGATACGGAGTGATTGGTCCACATGGGTGCATGGATGGTGACTTTTGTGGAAGGTTGCTCTCATGCGCTTTTAAATGGAAAGGGTCAGTCTTTGCTTCCCAACAAGGCAATCTTCACACTCCACTCTGGAAGCCATAAGCAAACCAGCCATACACCATGTCCTTATCTTGTAGTGTCTTTAATCCCTTATATTGAGATGTCCATTACCTACTATGCCAAAAAGATGGTAAGTCCTGTGATGTTGTGTGAAACGGCTTGCATTCTTCGTTATGGCATTGGCAAAGAGTATGAACATTGATTGGCGACATCGAGTTGAATGATCAACCCTTTGTCAGGATGATAAATTTACATTGCCCTCCACACGTGGGGTATGAGACCTCTTTTCTTATGCGCCACAGCACTTTGAAGATTATTCTTCAACTCACAGACATAGTATGCATACGCTACAATGTGATGAACTCCATTGACATGTAACTTCACACTTTCCTCTTCCCATCCGTTCATTTTGGAGTTGTTGCCAAGCTTCAGCAGATGCCGAAACCATCATCAGGTTCTTGAAATATCTTCTTGTCACCACATGTGATTTGAGCATCCGAATCAATAAACCATGCCATCTTTTCTATTGACACCATGCTCTTCCACATATACCCATCAATGTAATCCTCCTGTTCATTGACTTAGCATAAGTCCTTGATTGTCTTTCCCGGATAACTCCACGTGAGTCATGAGCAACATGGCCTCCTCTTCCATTTACGCATAATTAGCCTCCAAACACGGACATTCATATTGGAAATGTCAAGTTCCCTATGTTCCACTAATGACACTCAATGGTGGCTCGATTGAATGTCTGACGTCTCTTCCTCTCCCTACGCCTCTTGTGTGAATCTTCCATCCTCTTCCTCCTACTCTCTCCTCGTGGATGCCTTGGGAACTGCTCTTCACCATCTTGTACGTGAAGCTTTTTGTTCATGGACTATTAGAGAACTCTATGGCTCATCAATGGACATTGCGTCAAGATCATAGACTCTTCAATAGAGCAGACTATGCTGTTAAATGCAGCTCTGTTAAAGACCTAAGGATTTTCTCTCACGATAGTCATCTTTCATTACTTCACCATAAATACGCATTTATTACTTACCAGACATAACCTAGAAAAATAATTGATAACGATTTCACGATCTCTCATTTCTAAGGTTTAAGTCCACTCGCAAAGCTTGGAGGAAGCGATCTCTTCACTCTTTCATTTCGGCATGCTTTTCTTCATCAGTCCCAAATGTCCTTTGACGTGTCCTTCTTGAGAATGGTTTCCGGGATTGTCTATCGATTGCACTGGAACAAGTTTCTTCACCTTGAGATCCTTGACTTCATCTTGTCAAGCTTTTAAATGATCTCGATATGTTGAAACGAGACGTCGACTCCTCTATTAACCAGCAAGCTCAGTATTCCTTTGACACAAGAAGTGCTCCATGAGCATACTCCAGTGGTCGTAGTGACCATCAAATCAGCGAGAATTTGTGGTTGCACAAAATTCCTTCACTCGTCATCTCCTTGTTTTGAGAAAGTCACTGGGCTGGCTTATCTCTCTTTCCGGGCCCAGTGGGGCTTTCATACCAGATTGTTAGGTTTAGTTATTCAATTCAAGCTTGAGGAATGAACTGGGAAACTAAGATAACAATATGGGAATGACTTGTATTCAAAGCAAGAGCTTGGCTTTATAGCCTTTACAATCTTGTGAGAATGGCGCCGTACGTATACACGACTAAATTTCTACGTGGTAAAAGCGACTAGAGCTTGATCAAAACTAAGCTGAAGCAACAACCTAAACATTGAGGTTTTATTCTAACAAGAAACCTAAGTAACAGAATCCTAAAAACCAGCAACAACTACATCATTTTCAAATGCTCCATGTGTAGGGCCGGCAGAGAAATTTAATCATCAAAACCTTGTGAATGTTATCTTTTTCTTCTATTGTTGTGTAGGATTATTACATGATTTTTCTTATTAATTTAAGCATTGACACATATCTTCTTTTGTTCATTTATTTTTTGTAATTATTTTAAGCATACATAGATTACAAAAAAACTTGTTACCTCATCGAGAGGTTTCGGGCTCAATCTGTAGTTTTACTTGGCAGTTTCTCTTCCTCTACTCCTCGAACTCTTGCACGATGCACTCATTTCACAAGAAATTTTTATGGCGCTTGAAACACAAGTCACGTTTTGAACCATTTCACGTATTAAAGGTGAGCTATGAGTTGATATGTCTCACTTCTAGAGTTTGTTAATCAATTAAAAAAATTTGCATGTTATAGTTTGAGTGAAATAGCAACGCCACAGTCGACTCTAGATACAAAAAGAAAAATTGCTCCATTTTCACAATGACGGTTTTTGTCTCACAGTTCTACGTTTGCATATTTTACCCTCATTTTTCATTTTTTATTGAGGATTTTTTCCAAAAACTTTTGGTGAAGCCTTGTAACACCAAAACTCAAGAAGGCTCAGCCTCGATTATGATAGTAAGGTCGGGTATAGTGGCGATGTTCGGTATGGCTAGCTAGTAAACGACTCCCCAACGCCATAAACAATTGTTTTTATTTTTGACAAATGATAGTGTTAGTGGGTTAAGCATTGACAACCGTGTGGCAGGAGCCTAGTAGGTCGACCTTAACTACTGCCTTCCTGGGCCCAAGGCCCCTACGTAGTTGAGCGCCAGAGGCCCATCCTTGCGTGTGACCTTAGCAGCCCCACTGCCTTCTCATTGACCCCAACCCATGGCTCTAAAATGGCCTCGGTCGGTTCATCTGAACACGACCCATGTCCTCCGCTCTACACCCTCTACTACCCTTAGCGACCTTTGGCGGTAGTATAGGTCCTGCAACCAATGGCGATTCAAACATGGCCTAACATGTCGCGGGCTCGTGAATCATGAACTTACTGCGGAAGGCAGGCAACTGCTCCACGTTAAAACGCGAACATACCAGCGTTATCGGCTGACAGAACTGCAAACCGCCATCAAAAAAAAGCGGTGGAGCACGGCGGTGACAAAGCAGATTAGGAACAAGTAAAAAGGCTCCTCAGCGAACGTTGCTATTTCAGCCATATTGAGACTTGAGCTTTCCTTAGTCTTTACCAAGGAATCAATCACATTTCGTGCAAGATTCAAGGCGGAGAAGGCAAAGATCATCAGTTGCCCGATGACATAACTTCTAAGGTTGCATTCTAATGGGGTTCCTGTTGAGCACCAGGTATTCGGTGGTGATCATGAGCAAGGGAAATGACGTTAGCACATTCTTACACTTTAGCAATCGACCAAAAAACACTTGAGGGAAAAAGCGCAGAGACCATTCTTGCGACAGTGCGGCCTCCAGACTGTGAAGTTCTAGATCTCGTTCGCTAAGTTCTGCGAACTCAGGACATGCCTTGGTTTAGCGGCCACCACACCTTTGAAATGAGATGCATCGAGAGCCATTCAATCGCTGCGCATTCCTGCATCGGACGGCCATGACAACGACAAGCGCTTCCAAGTGGAAGAGAGTACCTCGAGGCTAACGAAGCGAGCAAGTAGAACAAGTTATGGACAGCCGGCTCTGACTTTGCAACACGGAAGCGATGCGAACCCCCTCCAAAGTGATCCGTATTAACGGTATCTTTGCCAGAGTAAGGCATTAAAAGGCCACCAGTTAAGAAAGCGAGAAGATCGGTGAGGTCGATTAAAGTCCGTAACCTTATTACCTTGTGGTCGGTCGTGCTTTCTTGAAGATATTGAAGAGTAGACCTTGGCTCATGAAAGAAATTAGAGCAATAATGGTGAGAAGTATGGAAAATCTGATTCGACATCACAGTACGGAGAATAAGAGATGAAGTGCGACCAAGCCATATCTCGCCGTTATTGCCATATAGATGCTAAAGTCGAAAATGCTTTCAACCACCTTAAGTAACATTTAGGAGGTTGACGGGTTCTTCCCCTTCACCGAATGTAGAAGATGGGTTATTGGCCAAACAACGTTGCACTATTGTCTGATATTTTTATAGCCCTTCAAAGCGCTACCTTGTTGGTTTAACCTTTTTGGCGCCACATTCCACATTTGGAGTTTCCTGAAACTTTCTTAGTCTTTGCAAGGAATCAATCCGACTACGTGCAAGATTCAAGAGCGAGAGGCAAAAGATCCTTAAGCTGCTGACGGCCTGCTTTGCTAAAATTCGCATTTGGATGAGGCTCCCTGCTGAGCACTTAGCATGCGGTGGTGGATCATGAAATAAAGGAAATAGCGTTGTTAGCACATTCTTACACTTTAGTAGAAAAACCGCAGCTATGGGATGACAAGCCGAGCCTAGAAAAGCGTCGGATCGGCCACATAAAGATTAGGAGGTAGCTGGGAAGAAATAGGATGAAAGCGATCATGATTGACAAAAAACAATAGGGGAAGAAGTGCATAGATCGTTCCCCATGACAAAGTGCAACGTCTAAGACTTCCATGAATTTCTAGATCTAGATTCATAAGTTCTCACGCGAACTCTAGGGCGAGCCTTGGTTTAAATGGCCACCACCTTTGAAGACATATGCATCCAAGTTGGACCATTTCAAAAATGTCCGTGCCAGGGACGTGGCCATGACCTTGACAAGCTGCTTCAAGTGGAAGGTACCTCGAGAAGCTAACGAAGCGAGGCAAATGCGACAAGTTCATAGACAAGCTAGGTCGAGAAAGGCACATAACAGGCGATCACGAGAGCCCCTCTGGGTGATCGTGTGTAGCATCTTCGCCAAGTTAGGAGTGTTACGAGGCCACCAGCAGTTCTAAGAAGAAGCGAGAAGATCCGGCGAGGTGGTCGGTTGTACAAGTCCAAGTGACGTGGCCACTGAACAGATAGTGGCTGAGAAGGATGTTGAGAGAGTTGACTTTCCCGGAGGCGCGTCGTGGTAATCTCTGTTCAACTATCTCGGGCGATGGTGAATAAAGATTGCCAGTAGATAATCAGCGAGAAAGCGAGTGTTTCTTTAGGTAAATTTTTGAAGAGATTCGAGCATGTTTTATGAAGTGGAATTGCTCAGGGAAGTGGCTGTCCTTGCTGAAAATCTAGACCGAGACAGACTTGTATCTACAAGGTCCGTTGTCACACGGCTTTTGGAGGATTTGTTAAGGGAGAAGGCAGACAAGGACCTCGGGTACTTTCTTGCAGTCACTGGCCTAAAGAGGATAGGAAAGGGAGACGTTGTAGACAATTCAGGAGATGTGTTCTTCCCTGTAGTATTCAATTGTCGCATGTTCCTACCTTGCAAGGGCGAGATCTTGGAAGGAGTCGTTCATCACATATACAGGCTTGGGGTTTTCTTGAGATGTGGACCTATTAAATATGTTTTTCTCTCCGCTCGAAAAATGCCAAGTTTCCGCTATGTTGCTGGCGAAAATCCAGTCTACTTGAATGACGACCTTGCAAAGATAGAGAACGATGTCGTAATTCGTTTCAAGGTGCTTGGAGTCAGATGGATAGAGATTAGGGATGATATAAGAAAGGAGTTTGTGATGCTTGCCAGTTTAGAGGGCGATTCGCTTGGTCCCCTCACATTACCTGGTCCTGATGGACTGGATTTGTAATTCTTCAAATTAGATGGAGGTTTCTTTTGTAAATTACCTTGTGGGAAATAAATCTGAATTTCTTTGTTGTTCCATGTTGTTTTAAGGCATTAGGAAGTGTTATTGGCACACCGAAAAGATATCATGCACTCCTCTTGTATAAAAACAAAAGAAGAATAATACACCTATGGAGCGTAGAATGACTTTTTTGATTGATAATAACAGCGATTGGTAATAACAGCTCCCTAAGTGACGTTTTCATTTGAAGTTTTGCATAAATTTTTGGGATGTTAAAATGCATTTGGAAGTGGATCAAAATGTTTTCCCAAAATTGATGCTACGTGAGTAAATTGGTTTATGCTCTACAATCTACATGGACAAGGAATCACTTATTGAAAGTAGAGGTGAATTTAGGTCAATTAATCATGATAATTATTTGTTTTTAAAGTTTGAAATTCGGTCTCTGTAAATTAAAAAAAAAAGTTGTTCAGAAGCCCCAATACAAGTGTTGATTAGATCAGTTGATCAATCCAATCGAATTCTTTGCACCTAATTTCAAATCGATCAAATATAAAAAAAGAAAAAGAAATATTTGCTTCAAAATATGAAAGTGGTGTCAATTATCCACGTGGCAGTCGGTAATAGAAACAGGTGGCAATTGTAGCTTAAGGCATTGACAACGCATACCAAAACAAAAACTAAGGAAAGTGTTGAAGAGTCTCTTTCTCCCTCGCCACTCGCCTCGCCTGTCACGCAGTCTGCTCAGCTCAGCCGGAGGACCAGAGACGTCGGCTCAGTGAGTGAACTCGTTCCTAGGGCTCTACGCGGCTGACCCGCTCCCCGTCCGCCTCAGCCCACAAGCTTCCGTTCTCTCTCCAAGGGTTTTAGCCTTTCAAAGGTATGTGCTTTAAAGCTTTTGCAAACCCTAATCCGTGTATATATATGTGTGTGTGTGTGTGTGTGTGTATCAATGTATATGCATGTTTGTGCTTGGATTATTTGATTGTTTGAGTAATTGGGTTTCACATGTGTTGAGAAATTGGATTTGGGTTTGTAGATTTGTGAAATTTGACTTCACAGTGAGTCCTTGAGCGATGGGATTTTGTGGGTTTGGTACTGAAATGGAGAGGTTGAAGAACATTTGAGTAGATTGAACAGCTAATTTGTGGTTTCAGGACCTCTTTGCGTTAGACATTGAGATAGAAAGATCATATGAGGGAATGGGAAAATGGGGTTTATGGTTCAGGCCTGATTCAATAGTGATTAGGTATTTTTTTTTTTTTTTTTGTATTTGTGCCGCTGCACTTTGTTTTATGGCGGGTGGTTAGTTCTTGCTAATGTGTATCAGTGCATGAGTTTCGCTCACCCAGTAGAAGAAATTTACCTTAGTTTTTCACAACTAAACTGCAGCTAGCGATGGCTGGGTGGGGAAGGGATAAATTTTCCATCCCTTCCCGTCCTCTCTTTGATTTACAATCTCCATTTTTTGCTCACATTTTCACCTTAGGGAATGTGGGTATTCCTGTGCCCTCCCCTCCACCCTTTTCGTAAAAGATATTTCCTTATAAAGGAAACTACTATATATACATAATATAGAACTGGTTTACATTAATAAACTTTATAAGTTAATTTAGCATTTAAACAACATAGAAATAAAATAAAAAACGAAAAACTCAGTAATTATACTTAGCAAGTTAGCATACACTATATTTTTTTGGGCAAAAGGGGCAAGAATTCCCTGGATCAGAGATTTTTACCAATATCTCCATCCCTACTCCTTTCCCCATTTATTTCACCAAACCCCCTGGTAGGGGTTCGGTCACAGACTCGCAGGCCTATTGCCCAAAACTCTGAAATGAGGCAGGTTGTGTGGAAAATTATTGACGCATTGTTCACCCTCATGCAGAGCTCTATAGTAGTCTGATGCAGAAATGAATCTGCAGACAAGATTGCCCTGAAGAAAGAATCGTTGGGTCAACGCGTCTCCTTCGGAGGTCTATATGTTTGATTGTTTCCTTACACCTCTGCTCTGATCTCAAAATCTAAAATATATATGATGACATTCATGACATTAGATAAAGATTGACGTGATGTCTTATTTTGAGTTTTCTTTTCTTGGTAGGTCATTATTGTTGGTAATGAATGATGAATGAAAAAGGAGAGCGAGATGAGTGTCGAGGAACCAGGAGAGCATTCACTATCAGCTTCTATAACTTTTCCTGTTTTCTTCTGTCTATTTACTTTATAGAGAGATATTCTTTTTGTGTGGTCTGTATAATAATTAATAATACAGTTGCAGTGGTCATAGGTAAGGGGGATTGAGTTTCCAAATTGACTCCTATGATTTCGTAGAGAGAATTTAACTGATAGAGACAACTGGACATCGAGTCTTTGAGGCATGTGTAGAACCAGGGTAAACAGTTCTAGTAGGTAGATTAACACACCTCCTCTCACGAACAAAGTGGGGCCTATGGTTGAGCTGGTTCTGCTCACAAAGTATCTATTTTCCTCAAATCTGAGTATCTTGTTTCGTCAGAAAAGGAAAAGGGTTTGGGAAGAGAATAATGAGAAGGAAATGGGAGAGAATGTGCGTGAAGGGCCCAGCGTGAGTTATGAGAGGAGGAGAGAAACTGTGGGGAAAGAAATATTGAGCTGATTTATCCAAAAAACGGACACTTGTTATACTTATTTCTATAATCCTTTGTAGTCATCTGAGCGGCGTTGGAGCAGTTGTGTTGCTCTGCTCTGGCAGGAGAGCAGGACTCACTTAGTTCATTGTTTGGTTGCTCTTTACATGTTTTCTTCAGCTTTCTAGATTTTTTACAGTTGATGATTTGGATACTCATGCATGTATATGTACTCCCCTCTCTTAATTAAAGCTAGAAAGACTGATATGGAAACTTCGTTCTCGATTTTAAATAGTAATGAATCCTCCAGAGGTATTTTGGTAACATGGAGTGATTTAGAAACTGGTGTCCTGCCTAATTATTTGTTCTCATGGCAGTCACCTTTTAGCAGGATGTTACTTTCCGTTGCTATGCCCTTTGTGAACAATCTTCTTTCAGCTCATGATTCTTAACGTGCATTGAACATTGAATTCACATGATTTACTTACACGGGGCAAGGAGAGTGTTTGAGAAGAATATAGGGATCAGAACTAATGTAGAATTTGGTTGCTATTTCATTATTTGGTTTATGGCAGGTTGGAATTAGCAGCCATGTTTCTGAAAGTACAGTTGCCCTGGAATGTTGTAATCCCTGCTGAGAGCTTGGATATGAAAGGGTTGATGCTACAAAAGTCGATTGTTGTCCGTCTGCTGGAGGATTTTGCATCAAGAAAGGCAACGAAAGATCTGGGATACTATCTCGCTCTCACAACTCTGGAGAGTGTAGGAGAGGGTAAAGTTCGGCAGCAGACTGGGGATGTTCTGTTTCCAGTTGTTTTTAGCGCCGTTACCTTCAAGCTTTTCAGGGGAGAGATCGGTGAGGGGGTCGTCCATAAAGTTCTGAAGCATGGAGTTTTCCTGAGTTGTGGCCCGATTGAAAACATGTATCTCTCGAAGATGAAGATGCCGGATTATGATTATGTGCCTGGTGAGAATCCTGTATTCATGAACAGCAAGATGTCTAAAATTGAGAAAGGCACCACCGTACGCTTCATTGTCATCGGGACCAAGTGGCTAGAGGCACAAAGGGAGTTTCAGGCATTGGTTGGCTTGCATGCCGATTATCTCGGACCAGTTTCTTAGATTGGTTCCCCTTTGCAAGCAAATTAGGAAAGTGTTGTTCCTTCTTATCATGACTTGGAAATGTACAACTTTAGCAATGCTGGTTATTGTTGTTGACCTTATTAGTCTAACTTTGATATGTTAATATCCTTTTGAGTTAACTTTTAATCTCTGTTTTGTGTTAAATTTGCAGTCTTTGTTTTGCTGTATGAACTTTACAAATCATCAATTTAGCTTTTTGCCTACTCTCTCAAATGTGTTCTTAACTTCAATACAACAAAATTTTATATACTTCCTTGAAACCTGGATGAACTGAATTTGTTGCCACCGAGTTAAGTGAGCTTTGAACTTCTAACAACAAATCAACAAGAAGTCAGGGGTTCCTCAAACCAGGAACAAGCGCCATCACCATGGAGAGCCTGCCGGGCCAGATGACGAGCAATCCCATTTGTTTGGCGGGATAGTTAGTTTCCTACCATTTTTGTCGGGATAGAAGATACAAATTTCCTTTATGATTAATCCATTTTTTACCTTCACTTGGAGACAAAATGCAAGTGGACATCTATTTCTTCGTTCAATATTCATTGAGTCTAGTGAGTTATCAAATCCGTGCTACTCCTAGACACCAATTGAGTTATCAAACTCTAGTAATTCTCTCGAAAGGTTCGAGTCCCCAACAAGCAAATCCTTCTCTAATGAGGGGGATGCTACCCAACCAGTTGATATGATGCCCGACTTTTGAGCGCATGCATGTACTAGCTCCCCTATCCAAAAGTCACAAGTTCAAAGTTAAAAGTTACAAAGTCATATCTGACTGCAAATGTGGTGATCAAGTTATACCATCTCTAATGCGTACAAAGTCAAATTTGACTTTTAACTTCTAATTCGTGTGCATTAGAGAGGAATCGAGTCAAATTTGGCGTCAAATATAACTTTTGTATTTTCTAAGGTGAAGATCTCACTTTTATCGTTAGAATTACGCTAGAGTTATATTCAAAGTCAAATATGACTTTGCATGTAACTCCAAAGTCATATAAGACCTCAACTATTTCGGTGCATTGGAAAGAGATTGAGATAAATAAATAAAATATAAAAACAGTCACAAAACCACCCAACTCGCCTAGACCCACCTAGGTCCGCCTAGCCCGCTTATGCCAATCTAGGCAGGCTAGGTGAAACCTTAGGCGAGTCTAGACGGCCTTTCTTATTTTTTAAACGCCTAGAGATTAATCGGGGCGGTGACCAACCTCCTAGGGCCTAGGTGGAGTCTAAGTGGGCCCTTTCGAACACTGGTTCATAAGCATCTGCATCGCTTTGTGATATGACCTCAGGTTCATCATCATCAGAATGATGACTGCTTTAGAGAATTTCTTGGTCATGGCTGCAGTTTTTGGCGGCATGATTAATTTGGAAGAAAGAATAGGATGGCTAGTTGCTAGTAATTTGAGGAGTGCAGCGAGTTCAATTGCTGCCACTGCCCTAGCTACGTTATATATTTTGTAACCTTGTTCACCTTGGACATCATGCACGTACGTAAGAATCGGGGCATCTTTGTATTATATTGTCAATTTGCAATAACCAAGTCCTCTTCTTAACTAAAGAAAAACAAAAACATGTATTCAATTTGCAACAAAAGTCTTCTGCATTAAATTGGATTGACAGATCGAAGGCCAAAGTCTCCTCCTTCATAGGCATGGAACCTTCACATTAGAGACTTTTACAAGAATATAAATTGAATTAGGTTCTATAGATATAAGAAACTATGCCGATAGATGAACATTCACTAAATGTCACATCCCGATCCCGGACAAGCCAGGTGTTGGAAGGTGATGGCCGACACGCGTTAGCGTGACGAAAGCCAAATAGAAAGTTTAAGAATGAATAGTAAGAACAGAGTGCGGAAGAATTGTTAGAATACACAGCGAGTAGAGTGAGGGATACAAATTAAATACAACGTAGAAACAACCCTACATTTGTCATACCACCGCGGCTCGACGTCACAAGCTCCCAGCCAACTAACCTGGAGAGGTGCAAAACATAAAACGGTGAGTGGGTCAAAAAGCAAAGTTTGATAAAACCGTTGTTTTCAAAAGTCTAGTAACCCCTTGTTTGAAAACAAGTATAATTGAGAAAATACGTCATACCCGTAGGCATGAACCTCAAAATACTATCATGAAAACATTCGGGTACTCCCCGATAAATCTTTACTGATTTGCTCACCCATATGTAAACACACATGCCCAAGGGGCTAAATCCCACAATGAACAAGCTAGGTATGAAGAATTACGCTAAGTACTACAATGACGCGAGTCTAACGCTAAGCGCTGGTGCACAAAGTGCGTCACACAAGTCCGAGTTGCCTAGTGCAACCTAAGACAGGCTAGTACCTACAATGGATCCAAAGCTGCGTAACGGTACTGGTAGTGACTACTCCAAACGTCAAGGCTAGTCCTGGCCACAAGACTGAGTACTAATACCTGGGGTGTATACATCTACTGATGAGCAACAGTATAAAACATGCATGGCAATATAATACGAATGTTCTACCTCCAACAAACGTAATGATATGCAACTACGCTAACAGTTAAAGAAAGCGTTGAAAAACCATACGTATATATATATTTATCAAACAAAGACCCACTCACTCACCTGTAGGTAGCCGGGTCGAAGTACCCCGTCCTGGGTAGCCCCGGTAGTCCTCTGGACAGGCCTCACCTATATGAGATATCACCGGTACAATGATTAAACTCATAAAGGTAACGAATTAACGAATTAATTAAACCTATCCCTTGCTTTTGCAAATTGGAGGTCCAAAACACCTCAAAAATTATCGTGCGTACTACCCCGAGGTAGTACATGTCGTCACGAGTCGCCCCGTGAAAACAGAATCGAAAAAGAACCTCCCACGCGCCCTCACGCGTGGCTCACGCGTGAGCCGGTCAACGCGAGCCGGTCAGCCGGTCAACGCGGTTCGGTCAATGCTGACGTCAGCAAGGCCGGTCCAACCCGGTCCGATGACATCAGCGCCGGTCATCCCTGCCAGAATTCCAGTCGCTGGCGCCGCCGCCAGCGCCGGTCGCCGGAATCTGGAAAAATGGCCGGATTTCTGGAAAAACTTCAGAGCTTCATAACTTCTTCGTTTTAAGTCCAAATTGGACGATTCAAGTACCAAAATGAAGCTAGAGATGAGGGGAACAAGATTTTACCATTTTGGGGACCAAAAACTGGCCAGAAGTGGCCTGAATTTGAAGAAGCAACTCGGCTGGAAAATGGCCGAGTCCCAGAACTCTGATTCTCGGCCAGGCAAGGTTCATCTGAGGTTGCAGGGACCTCGAGGAGTGGTTTGGTGGTCACAGGGAGGACCATCGAGGTCAGAATCACCGAGAATGGCCAAGTTCGATTTTTGGTGTTCATCGGAAAATTTCCCAGAATCTGGGAAATGCAGTGCAGGGCTGTTGTGGGTTCAAAGTCACCTCCAGTGACTGGATTCGAGCAAGGAAGGACAAAAGGGTGAGTTTTGGGAGTAGAAAACCAAAAGAAAAACCCCAAACTCAAGCCACGGGGTGGCTTGAGTAAATCCACCATTTTCTGGGTTCCTGGGTTTGTCCAGGTTTCTGGGCACCCACGTTGCAGAGCTGCCTGAAGAAGAAGCACAAGGTTTTGTGCTGAGTTTGGTGGAGAATGGTGATGCCAAAATCAAAGGGAAAGGCCACGGCTTGGCCTTGGATGGTTGCAGAAGAAACAAAGAGGAAGGGAGGTCGTGTTGGAAATGTGCCCTAAAACCAATCATATGATGATACTTTACGGACATTTCAAATGTTAAACTAATTTAGTTTAATATAAAGGGCATAGATTATTGTTTATAGTAGTCTCATATAAATGTTATATGCTTAAACAATAAGTCCAAGGAATATGTGCTTAGTAGAATGTAATCTAAACAAGTTAGGTTCATGAGACCATTCTCGATCATAGACATATCCTAAACGTTCCTGATGAATAGGATTGCCAATTGGGCATTGACAGTCCGTTAAGATCAGTACATGTTATGTCTTCTCTCAGGGAGAGTGACTAGTCTCGAGTCATTGGTGTAACTGACACCAAGACAAGCATGTAGGTGCTCAATATGGAATGAGTTCACTGAACGCGATCAACGATGAGTTTTCATGATCATGTCACATGAGAACTCATAGTTGGGATAATGCAAATTAGTCCTTTGACCTGAGGCATCACAGTTGTCTTGTGGTGAGGTCCTTAATCTTTGATTATGTCAAAGGCACCCCATCCGAGGGTGTCCACGGCATCGTTGGGGTTAAGCTACTTAGCCATGGAGGCAAGTGAATGCGCAACAAGGGATCTCTAACCTTCAAACGGTTTGAGGGAGAATACTCTATGATATGATTAAGAATCTCTGGCCAGAGTATGAATGAGATTTAGGAAGTCGTTCCAAATCATATTCAAGGTAATCATATAAGTAATGGAATCACATTGGATAGTAGACATGAATAAACTATCAAACCAAACAATGTGGTCGAGAGTATTGTATTAGAGAAGGACCGTATTGCATTGCAATTCTAACTGAATAGGTTTCTCCACCTCTTCTGATTAGCTTGGGTAGCCATGACATACTGCTAGGTGTCACTCATGGTTTGTGGTAGCCCTAAAGGTGTATGATCACTAAAGGGAGAATTGAAAGTAAGTTTCAATTCACAAATGATTTGAAAGAGTTCTAATCCTCCACTGCCTCGCTAAAAGGAACCTAATGGATCGCACACCATGTAAGGTAGAGTTTGATGCGTAGAAAGGAGATGAGTAAGAATAATTAAATGGTTTAATTATTTGTGGCAAGGATTAATTAATATGTTAATTAATCAAACGAATAAGTTCGTTAAAGACCTCGGGTTGGTTTTGGGCTTCAAGGCCCAATGGGCTTCGAACGTCAAGCCCATTGACTTAAGTTGTATGACAACTTAATGGCTAATAATAGATTAGGGCCCAATAGCCCAATTAACCCAACATGGCCGGCCATTTAGGGTAATGTAGTGAACTGGCTTTAATTGCAAGTTTGCCACTACATTGTGAAATGATATAAAACAAGTTTATAACATTTCATACATAGAGGTTTTCTTTTGGGGGAATTGGTGAGCATGAAAATGCTCCCTTCTCTCAAAGAGGCCGGCTACCATAGAGGAGTAGGGCTAGCAATCTCACTCACTCTAAGGCACTCATCTTCTCATCAAGACTCTCCTTGGTGAAGAGACTTAGAGGTCCCCTACTTTGGGTACTTGGAGAAACCAATTCTTTGATCATCCTTCGAAAATGTTCATGGAGCAAAGAAGCTTGGAATGAAGACCCTCTCCATGGGTGATTAGCCTTTGCTTATGCAAAGAGGAATCTACAAAGGTATTTGATTTCTCAACTCAAAATTTGTTTTGATTTGAGTCTTGGTTCACCATATCTACTAGGCTTTGAATTTTCTTGGGTAAAGTTTTGTTTTAAGTGCATAGAAGCATGTTTCCGCCTTTAATTGTTAAATGCATGCTTAATGATGTTGCTTAATGAACTCGGTTAATCCACAATTTTCCCTTCAGGTCGGGACAAAACAGAGACAAGAATCCCAGATTTTCTGGGATAGGCCCACGTGGCCTGCAGACAATTGGGCCCCAGCCCAAACAACCCAAATTGCCCAAATTCGAAATACGGAAACGTCGAAAATCAACGCCCGTAAAATACTCGTTCGGAGTCCGAACGACGTACGGCTCGCGTCTGCAAATTCGTATCGACGAGCACGTCAAGAAAATACAAGTGAATGCGTCGTACGAGTTACGACTCAAAAGTCAACCGAAAGGTCAACCAAGGGCAAAATCGTCATTTTGCACCTCCGGGAATAAAATAAATTAAATTTTGAACGGGATGTTACAATCTACCCCCCTTATAAAAATTTCGTCCCCGAAATTTCCATAAGAAGCACAACGAGGTAGATTGGAGTACAAAACTGTTCACAACAACGTTTCCCAAGAAGCTCCCTCGAACGAGACGTGGGTGAAAAAAAACAATTGTCTGAGCCGAACGCTGGCTAACAGTGCTCCGACGTCACCACAACCCAATGTGACACCAGTGTTTTGAAGTTTAGTCAAAAGAGGGATACGATTAGCTGGGAGAGTAATCAGTCGTCCGAAGGACTTCTGACAGAGGGCACCACATTCTACGTTTGCACGACTGGGAGGGTGTTTGATCGTGCAATCGTAGTCACTCATCAGCAACATCCACTCCTTTGACAGAGATTGAGGTTCCCCAAAGAGAAAAGAGAAGAGACGTCTCAAACTTTGGTGGTCAGTGAACGGTCAACACGTCTCACCAAAGAGAAAATGTCGCCAGAATCTCGGAGCAAAGATACTGGCATCGAGCTTCGAATCATGGGTATGATAATTCATCTCATGCGGTTTCAGTCGCCTGAAGGCATGAGAGACTATCCATCCATGTTGTATTAGCACGCAGACCAACCCGCTCAGTGACGCATCAATGTAGAACACAAAGTACCGCCGTCGTTGGAAAGTGCTAATACAAGAACTGGAGTAAGACCAAACTTGAGCAATCGGAAGATTTGCTCGTGGTCGTCGTTCCACACGAAGGTTAACGTTCTTCCTGGCAAATTTCGTGACAGGCAGAGCAACATAAGAGAAATCCTTCACGAAACGTCGGTAAAAACCGAGCAAGCCAAGAAAGTTCGAATCTTGTAACACTTCTGCGGTCGCTCCTAGATCCCCGCCACAGTAACCATCTGGGGATCGAGAAGGATGCAATCCGCGGGAATCACATGCCCTAAGAAAGACACATGATTAGGCCAGAACTGGCAAAAGTTGAAAACTCCTTAAACTTCAACGAAATCATGCGCAAAACTTTTTGCATGATCTGCCCCAGAATTGGAACACACCAAATAGTCAACCAGAAGACTATCACGAACTTGTCGAGATACGGGCGAAGTACTCGAGTCATCAAGTTCATGAAAGTTACTGGGGCGATTATCATCCCGAAAGGTATGACAAGAAAACTCGTAAGGTTCGTAACGAGTCCAGAAAGTGGTCAAGTAACGACGAAGTTCTTGATCTATAGCTGACAGTAATCAGCCCACAGATCGATCTTTAAAGAAAACAAGCGCACTTCGGAGCTGGTCAAGGAGATCATCGATTCTAGCCAGGGGATAACGGTTTTAATCGTTGCCCGATTCAATTGCCTACAATCGATGCAGAGCCTTAAAGTACCGTAACCTCAAACGAACAAGCAAGACTAGAGCTCCACAAGGTGAAGTGCAAGGCAGAAAGAAATCCTTAGCAAAAGTGCCTGAAATTGAAAATCTTCAACTCCCACCACTCACGTGGAGTCGAAAAAAAATAGAAGGTAAGAGAGAGAGAGATACGGGCAATGCCTGGAAAGATCGATGGTGAAAACCACTTCTCGATCAGGCGATAATCCAGGTAGATTGTTAGGAAAGATCCCAAGAAATTTGGTTGACAACCGGTACCTTGTCAACACAAAGAGAAATTCCAAATTCCAACATTACCCATGTGGTACAACCACTACCACCAGAACTCAACAGTTTCGCAGCACTCGTAGCTGAAATTCCAAATTCCAACATTACCCATGTGGTACTAAAGTCATATTTTCAACCCTAAGGGTAATTCAATTTGTAAAATTGAATTATTAATTTCACATGGATCGAGACATTACAAATTCTTTTGTTTGAGAGAATTTTTATGTGTACACAGAACATAAGGTGATACACTACGCGTTATAATATAAGTGAACAACAAAATTAATATGTCTCACTTTGAGATATGTTTTTCAATGTCTCTCCACTTGTATTCCGGGCACACTAAAAAATCTCTCACTATTTTGAAGCACTTGCAGTTGACATTGTTTGAACAATAATTGCTATTTAGAGATACGATGCTAACAAACTTTCTATTAGGGCTTTAACTAGTGTGTTAGTTTTGTACGTATATGATATTAGAACATCTTCGATCGTGCTTTCTAATTTTACCTTAAATTTTAGCTAAAAATGTACCATCTTAAGATACTTTATATCTTTTATTAGAGATACTCTAACATTTATCTCATTGCACACTCCCTTTTTCCTTTTTTTATTTCTTATTGTTCTTTGACTATTATTATACAATTATAATTTATATACATAGTTAACCGTAACTGATATAACAATTTCACATTTTGGTTAAAACTTGTATATTTACTAATCATATAATTTATTTATCTTTTCTTCGAATACATTTAATTTCTTGTGATCATAAGATGTCATAACATGAAAACATATATATTGAGGACAATTGTACGTCTGTTGCATGAAAACTACTATGAATCAATAATATTGATTTCGGGCATCATACCATCTGCTACTAGTAGCAGAGGAGCCAATATATTCATCACAACATAGCAAAAACTTATGTAGCAAGGGAGAGGAGATCTGCTTACAGCTGGACCACCATCATGAAGCAGTGCAGGAAATTTATAAGCAGCTCTCGTCACCTTTCCATTTGAGTGGAAGCCCTTATCATGAGCCTATAAAGGTCACGAATTCATGACACTTGATACCCCTAAAGGTCACGAATTCAAGTTATTTCATGCTTGGAACATCCTCAAAGATTGCCCTAGGTGGAATGAAAATGTATCTACTAAGGTTCCAAGACAACTTTTTGAAGGCGCGGCAAGTGTTGATCTTGATGGTGATTTTGTAGATGAGAGCCCATCTTCATCCATAGCAAGACCGCCGGGGCGAGATAAGCAAAATGAAGCAAAGAAAAAAAGGGAAGAAAGTGGATTTAGCTAGCGAGAAGTATGAGGAAAAGCTTGACAAACTACTTCATTGTAGTGAAGAGAGCAATCAAGAGAAGTTGCAAATGCGCAAACTCATGGAGCGGCAAATGGCAATGGAAGAGCGGGAAATGGCAAGGAAAGTCACAAGAGACAAATTAGACCAAGATGTGTACGAGTTGGATATAATGAAGATGGATCTCGACCAATATACTCCACGGAGGAAGAGGTTTTTTCATGAGAAGCAAGATGAAATTTTATCAAGGCGCACTCTCTTTGATGATGTTGGCTATAGCTTTCACCCAAGTCCTCCACCATATTAGTTTTTTTTTTAAGTATCATTTAGTATCTTAATTGTCCTTTGAAGTATTAATTGTTTAGGGAGTTTTTAATTATTGTTTGGTTTTAATTGTTGTATGATCAACCTATGTTATAAATTTAAGTGATCTTTTGTATGTGTCTATTGTGTCATTTTTCATACTTTATCGGAATTTAAATATTTTTAGGTCAAAATGTTCACAAAATTAAGATAATTTAATCTAAACAAATATTATTTGTTACATCCCGTTCCGGAAAATAATATTATTTTATTCCCGGAGGTGCAAAATGACGATTTTGCCCTTGGTTGACCTTTCGGTTGACTTTTGCGTCGTAACTCGTACGACGCATTCACTTGTATTTTCTTGACGTGCTCGTCGATACGAACGCGTAGACGCGAGCCGTACGTCATTCGGATTCCGAACGAATATTTTACGGGCGTTGGTTTCCGACGTTTCCCGTATTTCTGTTTTGGATTGTTTGGACTGGGACCCACTTACCTGCAGGCCATGTGGCCTTATCCCAGATTTCTTGGGATTTTGTCTGGGCATTTGTCTTGCCTCTCCCGTGCTCTCCCTCTCTTGGCCTTTGCAGACCACACAAACACAAAGCTCCAAATTTGCTATACACACCCGTGCTCTCTCCTCCCTTGCCTCGGGCCATTTTCTTTGCCAATTGAGTTGTTGACCAACCCATCATCTTCTTCGACCCCAAATTGCTAGACCTGGACCCAACAAACCCAGGAAACCGAGGAACCCAGAAACTCGAAAATTCAGGCGAGACACTCGTCGGCCAACCACCTCGTTTCAGGCCTCGAATCACCTCCAAAACTTCACCTTTGGACTTCTGGGAACCCTGGGACCACGACCCAGGGCTTGCGTGTGAAGGAGACCTCGAGATCGAAAGTTTCAGTTTTGGCCGAAACTTTCGAGCCCAATTCCGGCCACCTCCGGCCAGAGACCGGCCCCCAAAATGGTAAATTCTGAATCTCCTCACTTCTAGCTTCATTTTGGTACTTGAATCGTCCAATTTGGACTTAAAACGAGGAAGTTATGAAGCTTTGAAAAATCCCCAGAATTTCGGCCAATTTCCCAGTTTCCGGCGACGGCGGCCGGCGCCGGCGCCTGCGACCGGAAAAAGACTAGAGTGACCGGCGCTGACGTCAGCGATGACGTCAGCAAACCGGGTCAGACCGGCGCTGACCGGCTCGGCTGAGCCGCGAGTGAAGCCGCGCGTGGAGCCGCGCGTGGAGCCGCGTGTGAGCGCGCGTGAGACAGCCGTTGGAGCCGCGCGTGGAGCCGCGGCTTGGCGCGTTTGAGCCGCGCGTGAGGGCGCGTGGGAGGTCCAAATTAGATTCTGTTTTCACGGGGCGACTCGTGACGACGTGTACTACCTCGGGGTAGTACGCATGATAATTTTTGAGGTGTTTTGGACCTCCAAATTGAGAAAGCAAGGGATAGGTTTAATTAATTCGTTAATTCGTTACCTTTATGAGTTTAATCATTGTACCGGTGATATCTCATATAGGTGAGGCCAAATGGCAGCGTGTGGCGGCGCGTGCGACGGCGCACGGCGGCCCACGGCGGCGGTTTTGGGGTTTTCGACCCCGAAACTCCTTTTTCGGGTTTCCGAACGCCGTTTTCTTCGTATTTTCAATTACTTTATTAATCTTGGGTGTTCCAAAATAGGTTTGGCGACCCTTGGCGCTCGGAGGACGTACGTTTGGACTTCCCGGCTTCGGTATTTGTGAGTGGGCCCTTTCCCGATATTATTTAAATGTATTTTATGTTTGGGAAATTATATTTGACTATGCCTACATTATATTGTGGTTTTAATTGGATATTTATATCGTGCTATTGGTAGACCTTGTTATATTATTTTATTACTCGGTTTACTAGCTTCGATTCGGTATTTCGGTAGGCCATGGAAATTAGTGGGCTTGGGCCCACATTTCCATTTGGGAATTATACCATTAAATTGGTGATTTCTGTATCTTTTGTACGCGTATTGCTAGTATCAAACCGACATTATCTTAAGGGGTTTTTATACTCGTTTGACGGGCCTTGGGCCGTATTTGGGTGAACCTTGGATATGGTAAATTCCTACCGTATTTTGGGTTCACCTAGTTTGCCATTAAGTTGGTATTTCTATACCTTGGTACCCATGTGGCGTATTCTCGGTATTTCACGTATTTTAGTTCTACGCTTAGTATTTCGGGTACGGCCTCGAGAATACTTTATATTGATCGTTCTAAGGTTATCCCAAAAAGGGAAATTACCTCACTTGTTTATCCTACCTTATTTTATAAAGATTTATTTCCGTAATATGTTTTCATACGCTCAACTAGGTTGCTTACACGGTGTTTAGTGTACCGTCCGGGGCCAGGACCAGCTTCACGTGATTGTTCACACGCACCTATACGCTCGCTATGGACCCATAGCAGGTGCCAGCCTGCTCTAGGTCGCCTGGGCGACTCGAACTCGTTGTGATGCGCATATGCGCCAACTTCACGTGATTGTGTACACGAGCGTACTGTTACTTATACACCCAGCCTGTTCATGACAGAATATATCTGTGTGAACTTGTGTGTTTGCTATACCTAAACGAGCGTCTACCTTGTAGTCTTGGATTGTGGGGCCAGGACCACTTTCACGTGATTGTTCACACGCACCGACACGCTCACTATGAATCCATAGTAGGTGCCAGCCTGTTCTAGGTCGTATGGGCGACTCGAACTCGTTGTGATGCGCATATGCGCCAGCTTCACGTGATTGTGTACACGAGCGTTTATCTTATAGTTTTATATTGTGATGTTATCACCGAATTTTATTGATGCCACGGGGGCATTTATTTGATTTACGGGTTTTCCGTAGATCTTTATTTTACGAACCTTCGGGTAAAGTATTTTCTGCCGAACGGTGGCTTTCTGCCCGTTTCGGACGGTAAGTATATTTCCGTAGTTACCTCGTTTTCTACCTACTATTCTAGTACATTTTCTGAAACGGTTTTCCAACCAACTACTTGATTTTGACGGCGAGGGGTTACTACTTTCAGAAAACAAAAGTTTTTACAAAATGACTATTATTGGCCCACTCACCCTTCTGTTTTTGCGCCCCTCCAGGTTTAGTGGCTGGAGCTGTCTACGTTCGAGGCTGTGGTATGACGAAGGTTTAAATTCCTTGGTATTGTAATTATACTCTGTACTCCGTACTTTGTACGACGTGTATTGTACTAAATTCTTCCGCCCCTACATTTGTGTACACATTGATCTTAAATTATTCAAATATTCCTTTATTTCTTCAAATTGGCTTTCGTCACCCTACGTGGTGTCGGCCAGCACATCCGACTTTTGGGTGTCCACGTGTACATCCGGGTCGGGATGTGTCATTATTTTTTAAAAAGTTAACGAAAAAAAATAATTAGGCTAAAACAATATTTAACAACTTTTTGGCCTAAAAATTAGGCTACACCATTGGAGAGAAAAGATAGTTTCTGGCCAAAGGCCAAAATCTGTTATTGGCTATAAGCCACCATTGGAGTTGGTCTAAGCCGTGCCTGGCTGCCTGCAGAAAATCAACCAACAGAGGTAAAACAATGTCAATGTGCAGTGGAAGTGTAAATGAAAAGTAAAGATCATTTATTTTTACCCCTAATAGAAGAAAGTACTTTCCTTAAGTACCACTTATCTTTAATATTCCATTATTAGTCAGCCCCTTTCGAAATTTCTGTGTTGGATTATTTGATTGCTTCGAGTAATTGGGTTTCACATGTGTTGAGAAATTGATTTGGGTTTGTAGATTTGTGAAATTTGACTTCACAGTGAGTCCTTGAGCGATGGGATTTTTGTGGGTTTAAGTACTGAAATGGAGAGGTTGAAGAACATTTGAGTAGATTGAACAGCTAATTTTGTGGTTTCAGGACCTCTTTGCGTTAGACATTGAGATAGAAAGATCATATGAGGGAAATGGGAAAATGGGGTTTGGTGGTTCAGGCCTGATTCCAATAGTGATTAGGTTTTTTTTTTTTTTTTTTTGTATTTGTGCTGCTGCATTTTGTTTTATGGCGGGTGGTTAGTTCTTGCTAATGTGTATCAGTGCATGAGTTTCGCTCACCTAGTAGAAGAAATTTACCTTAGTTTTTCACAACTAAACTGCAGCTAGCGGATGAGCTGGGTGGGGGAAAAGGATACAAATTTTCCATCCCTTCCCGTCCTCTCTTTGATTTACAATCTCCATTTTTCGTTCACATTTTCACCTTAGGGAATGGGTATTCCTGTACCCTCCCCTCCACCCTTTTCAGAAAGATATTTCCTTATAAAGGAAACTACTATATACATAATATAGAACTGGTTTACTTAGTAAGTTAGCATATACTATGTTTTTAGCAAAAAGGGGCAAGAATTCCCTGATCAGAGATTTTTACCAATATCTCCATCCCTACTCCTTTCCCCATTTATTTCACCAAACCCCTGGTAGGTGTTCGGTCACAGACTCACAGGCCTATTGCCCAAAACTCTGAAATGAGGTAGGTTGTGTGGAAAATTCTTGACGCATTGTTCACCCTCATGCAGAGCTCTATAGTAGTCTGATGCAGAAATGAATCTGCAGACAAGATTGCCCTGGAAGAAAGAATCGTTGTCAACGCGTTTCCTCTCGGAGGTCTATATGTTTGATTGTTTCCTTTTACACCTTCTGCTCTGATCTCAAAATCTAAAATATATATGATGACATTCATGACATTAGATGAAGATTGACGTGATGTCTTATTTGAGTTTTCTTTTCTTGGTAGGTCATTATTGTTGGTAATGAATATGAATGAAAAAGGAGAGCGAGATGAGTGTCGAGGAACCAGGGAGAGCATTCACTATCAGCTTCTATAACTTTTCCTGTTTTCTTCTGTCTATTTACTTTATAGAGAGATATTCTTTTGTGTGGTCTGTATAATAATAATAATACAGCCGCAGTGGTTATAGGTAAGGGGATTGAGTTTCCAAATTGACTCCTATGATTTCATAGAGAAGTCAAGTGATAGAGACAACTGGACATCGAAATTTTGAGGCATGTGTGTAGAACCAGGGTAAACAGTTCTAGTAGGTAGATAACACACCTCCTCTCACGAACAAAGTGGGGCCTATGGTTGAGCTGGTTCTGCTCACAAAGTATCGATTTTCCCCAAATCTGAGTATCTTGTTTCACAGAAAAGGAAAAGGGTTTGGGAAGAGAATAATGAGAGAAGGAAATGAGAGAACGTGCGTGAAGGCTCCAGCGTGAGTTATTGAGAGGAGGAGAGAAACTGTGGGGAAAGAAATATTGAGCTGATTTATCCAAAAAACTGACACTTGTTATACTTATTTCTATAATCCTTTGTAGTCATCTGAGCGGCTTTGGAGCAGTTGTGTTGCTCTGCTCTGGCAGGAGAGCAGGACTCACTTAGTTCATTGTTTGGTTGCTCTTTACATGTTTTCTTCAGCTTTCTAGATTTTTTACAGTTGATGATTTGGATACTCATGCATGTATATGTACTCCCCTCTCTTAATTAAAGCTAGAAAGACTGATATGGAAACTTCGTTCTCGATTTTAAATAGTAATGTTACTTTCCGGTAACATGGTGTCCTGCCTAATTATTTGTTCTCATGGCAGTCACCTTTTAGCAGGATGTTACTTTCCATTGCTATGCCCTTTGTGAACAATCTTCTTTCAGCTCATGATTCTTAACGTGCATTGAACATTGAATTCACATGATTTACTTACACGGGGCAAGGAGAGTGTTTGAGAAGAATATAGGGATCAGAACTAATGTAGAATTTGGTTGCTATTTCATTATTTGGTTTATGGCAGGTTGGAATTAGCAGCCATGTTTCTGAAAGTACAGTTGCCCTGGAATGTTGTAATCGCTGCTGAGAGCTTGGATATGAAAGGGTTGATGCTACAAAAGTCGATTGTTGTCTGTCTGCTGGAGGATTTTGCATCAAGAAAGGCAACGAAAGATCTGGGATACTATCTCGCTCTAACAACTCTGGAGAGTGTAGGAGAGGGTAAAGTTAGGCAGCAGACTGGGGATGTTCTGTTTCCAGTTGTTTTTAGCGCCGTTACCTTCAAGCTTTTCAGGGGAGAGATCGCTGACGGGGTTGTCCACAAAGTTCTGAAGCATGGAGTTTTCCTGAGTTGTGGCCCGATTGAAAACATGTATCTCTCGAAGATGAAGATGCCAGATTATGATTATGTGCCTGGTGAGAATCCTGTATTCATGAACAGCAAGATGTCTAAAATTGAGAAAGGCACCACCGTTCGCTTCATTGTCATCGGGACCAAGTGGCTAGAGGCACAAAGGGAGTTTCAGGCATTGGTTGGCTTGCATGCCGATTATCTCGGACCAGTTTCTTAGATTGGTCCCTCTTTGCAAGCAAATTAGGAAAGTGTTGTTCCTTTCTTATCATCACTTGGAAATGTACAACTTTAGCAATGCTGGTTATTGTTGTTGACCTTATTAGTCTAACTTTGATATGTTAATATCCTTTTGAGTTAACTTTTAATCTCTGTTTTGTGTTAATTTTGCAGTCTTTGTTTTGCTGTATGCACTTTACAAATCATCAATTTAGCTTTTTGCCTACTCTCTCAAATGTGTTCTTAACTTCAATACAACAAAATTTTATATGCTTCCGTGAAACCTGGATGAACTGAATTTGTTGCCACCGAGTCAAGTGAGCTTTGAACTTCTAACAGCAAATCAACAACAATGTCAGGGGTTCCTCAAATCAGGAACAAGCACCATCACCGTGTAGAGCCTGCCGGGCGAGATGACGAGCAATCCCATTTGTTTGGTGGGATAGTTAGTTTCCCACCATTTTTGTCGGGATAGAAGAGACAAATTTTCTTTATGATTAATCCATTTTTTACCTTCACTTGGAGACAAAATGCAAGTGGACATCTATTTCTTCGTTCAATATTCATTGAGTCTAGTGAGTTATCAAATCCGTGCTACTCCTAGACACCAATTGAGTTATCAAACCCTAGTAATTCTCTCAAAAGGTTCGAATCCCCAACAAGCAAATCCTTCTCTAATGAGGGGATGCTACCCAACCAGTTGATATGATGCCCGACTTTTGAGCGCATGTATGTACTAGGCTACTAGCTCCCCAATCCAAAAGTCACAAGTTATACCATCTCTAATGCATACGAAGTCAAATTTGACTTTTAACTTCTAATTCTTGTGCATTAGAGAGGAATTGAGTCAAATTTGACGTTAAATATAACTTTTGTATTTTCTAAGGTGAAGATCTCACTTTTAACGCTAGAATTACGCTAGAGTTATATTCAAAGTCAAATATGACTTTGCATATAACTCCAAAGTCATATAAGACCTCAATTATTTCGGTGCATTGAAAAGAGATTGAGTCAAAGTAGAGTAAAAAATAACTTTTGACTCTAGATTTTTCGGTGGGTTGGAGATAGTACAACATAGATCTACAATTTTTTTTTTTTAAAGTTTCAGCAAGTATATACCGAAAATGTCAATGTTTCAGTTACCTGCCTATCAAAACCGTACAAATTTTTCAGTAGGTATGGTGTAAAGTTTCAGTAGCGACAAACCCAACATCCTCAGCGACGTTCCTCAATATACAAATACTTGATGTTTCTTCTCCATCATTTTGATAAGGCATGTTTTTTTAACAGATGAGATTGGAATCAAAGTTTTATACTAATAATATACAAATACTTGATGCAAATGGTGAATTGCCTTGGTGGATAGGGTATTTCTTTTTAATCCGTTGCATCCAGAGTTCAACCCTCTCCCTCCTCTTAGAATATAATTTAGAATAGTAATATCGTTTGTGATAAAAATATATAAGTACATGATTTGATTTTAAATATAAAAAAGAATTGAAGTATATGCAAAACTAACAATAAACACAATGAAAATATAAAAAGTGATTATAAGATACAGTACATAACTATAAAATTCGGTATTCGTTGGAAATTTTTGATCGGAATAAGTTTGACAGATTTTGAAAGGAGTCGGATTGGAATTTTGAATTTTTGAAATATCTATGCACGTTCCAGTTTCCAACAAAATTTTTCTTCGGAATTTTCCGAATTTGGAATTTCCTCACCTCACCCCTACTTTCGATACAAGGGAGTACCCGATTTAGACGAGTTTTGATACAAGGCAGGACTTGATGTTTCTACTGCATCGCCTCGTTAATACTCGTCAGAACCTATTCGAAAAAGGGCACGACTTGATCGATTCACGGCGGTGCTGATGATGTTTCTTCTTCTACATCGCTTTGATACTTGGCCTCATCATCTTCATCCTCACAAGCATCTGCGTCACTTTGAGATATGGCCTCTGTTGAAAATGGTACCAGGCATATATTGTTTGGTTGATAAAGCTTTAAGCTTTCAATGTATTTTACAGTAAATGTATTTTCAGAGAGAGTGGGAGAGGAGCAAGAGTCTGAATATTTCTTGATATATTAACCAATAAGGATTACAATGAATATATATCTCATTGCTTCTACAAGCATTGATGGTTCTACACAAAAGATACTGACACAGTTCTGTCCATGCAGACCTATGGAAGTGACAAGACTAGCTGACAGCTGTAGCTGTCTAAAACAAGAAAAAGAAACAAACGACTAAACAAACTAGTCGTTGCACGCTATACTAAAAACAACAAACGTCAAATCTCAACTTCTTGCTTCATTTGTAAGTCATCAGATTGTTCTGGCTCCATCGAGATGCTCTCTGGCTTCCATCGGGATGCTCTCTGGCTTCCATCGGGTTGCTTCCTTCAACTTCATCTACAGGATTATCATCTACAGGTTCACAACTAAGCTAGTAGGCAGCTTAATTCTCAACAGCCTCTCCTAAGCTGCTTACTGGCTTCACTCCTAACTTCATCATTAAATAATTAAAACGATCCTTAGGCAATGCCTTTGTAAATATGTTTGCCAACTGTTCTTCACTTCTGCAATACTTCACGTCAATAGATCCTTGCTGCAATGCTTCTCTGATGAAGTGATACTTCCTATTTATATGTCTGGTCTTCTGATGGAAAACTAGATTTCTGACCATTGATATTGCTGACATGTTGTCACAAAACAATGGTGTTGCCTTTGGTTGCATTTCACCGAAATCATCCAGCACAAATCTTAGCCAAATAGCTTGAGCTGTTGCCTCGGCTGCTGATACATACTCAGCTTCTGTAGTTGACAGTGCAACTGTGTTTTGCTTGACTGAGGCCCATGAAAATGTTCCACTTCCAAAACTGAATGCATATCCAGATGTGCTTCTGCTGTCATCTTCACTGCCGCCCCAATCCGAGTCACAAAATCCAATCAACACAACATCCTTATCTCTTGTGAACTCAATGCCATAGCTAAGAGTACTCTGAATGTATCTGAGAACCCTCTTAGCTACACCCATGTGTTTCTTCGTCGGGCCATGCATGAATCTTGATAACAGACTAGCTGCATACATTATATCAGGCCTGGTTACAGTTAGATACAACAGGTTGCCAACAATTTTCCTGTACAAAACTTCATCAGCCAGTTCACTTCCGTCAACTTTCTTCAATTTCTCACCAGTAGGTAGAGGAATTGCTACTGACTTGCAATCCTCCAAACCAAACTTCACAAGTAGAGACTTTGCATATTTGCTTTGATGTATAAACACACCTTTATCCGATTGTAGAACTCCCATTCCCAAGAAATGATGTAAGAGTCCTAAATCAGTCATCTCATACTTCAGCATCATGTCTCTTTTGAATTCACTGAGCAATGTATTGCTGCTTCCAGTGTACACAATGTCATCAACATATATAGAGACAATGATCAGCTTCCCTTCTTCATCGGTTCTGGTATACAGAGTGGCTTCACTGGTGCTTCTTTTGAAATTGCAGTTAGTGAGATAATTGTCAATCTCGCTGTACCATGCTCTAGGTGCTTGCTTCAGACCATAGAGAGCTTTCTTCAACTTGTAAACCTTATGGCTTGCATTTTCAACTTCAAAACCTTATGGATTCTCAGTGTAAACCTCCTCCTCAAGTACTCCATTCAAGAAGGCTGACTTCACATCTAATTGAAACAGCTTCCAACCCTTCTAAGCTGCAAGAGCAATCAGAGTTCTGATTGTATCTAATCTTGCTACTGGGGCAAAGGTTTCATTGTAGTCAACACCTGGTTTCTGGGCATATCCTTTTGCCACGAGCCTTGCCTTGTGTTTCTGAACAGTTCCATCCAAATTCAGCTTGGTCTTGAACACCCATTTGACTCCTATGACAGGTTTGTCAGTAGGTTTATCCACTAGCTCCCAAGTTCCATTCTTCTCGATGGTTTCAATCTCGGCATTCATTGCTTCCTTCCATGCATTGTCTTCAATAGCTTCATGGTAGGTTTCAGGTTCAATGATGGTCATGTGACATCTTGCATAAATATCCTCCAAGCTTTTTAGCTTTACTGGAGTGTTACTTGGTGA
Source organism: Gillenia trifoliata (assembly GCA_018257905.1). Lineage (NCBI taxonomy): Eukaryota > Viridiplantae > Streptophyta > Magnoliopsida > Rosales > Rosaceae > Gillenia > Gillenia trifoliata. The sequence goes on along the minus strand of CM031083.1, from coordinate 16,210,570 downwards.
TGAACCTTGACTGGTGCTAGTACTTCCAGAAACATGTTGACTTTTTGCAACTGATCGAGTGACATTCGGGGAGTTAATCCCATAAGCTTCATGAGCGGATTCTTCAATTCCAGCTGTTGCAGAAACTTCATTTCCAAGGGTGAGAGGCATGAAAATAGTTTCTACTTGCTTGATTTCCCAATTCCAGGACTTGTTCTCATCGAATGTAACACTTCTTGAAAGTATGATCTTCTCAGTTTGAAGATTAAAGATTTTGTAGCCCTTCTCACAGCTACCGTATCCCATAAAGATTCCCTTGCTTGCTTTGTCATCAAGCTTCTGCCTTAGATTCGATGGAATGTGGCTGTAGCATATGCTTCCAAACACTCTCAGGTGCTTCACGCCGGGTTTTCTCCCTGTGAAAGCTTCAAATGGTGTTTTACCATTGACTGCAGTGGTATAGCATCTGTTCTGCAGATATACTGCAGTTCCAACTGCTTCTGCCCAAAATTTGATGGGGATCTTCTTTTCAGAAAGCATCGATCTTGCCATTTCTCCAATCGTTCTGTTTCTTCTCTCAGCAACTCCATTTTGCTGAGGTGAGTAAGGAGTAGTTAGTTCTCCATTCTGAGATTACTGCAATACTTAAGAAATTCATTTGAGGTATATTCTCCACCTCTGTCACTTCTTAGTTTCTTTAATTTGAAACCGCTTTGCAACTCAACAAAAGCTTTGAATTTCTTGAATACATTAAAGGTGTCAGACTTGTTTCTGAGAAAGTATACCTAGCACATTCTTGAGAAATCATCAATGAATGTGATGAAGTACCTATTCCCTCCAATGGACTCATTCTGCATTGGACCACATAGGTCAGTGTGTACCAATTCAAGTGGACAGCTTGCTCTCCAAGCTTTCTCATTTCCAAATGGTTCTCTGTGGCTTTTCCCATAAACACAACTTTCACATACTCATTCCTTCTCTGAGAAAGCAGGTAGACCCAACACCATCTGAGCTTGCTGCATCTTCTTCATACTTGCAAAGTTCAAATGACCCAATCTCATGTGCCAAATCCATGGATCTTCATGTATTGCTGCCTTCATTGCTACTGAGTTGACAGATTCCATAGACAATGGAAAACATCTATTTCCAGTCATTGAAACTTTAGCAACAACATTCTTAAGGCTACTATCATCAAATATTAATGCATAGTTGCCTCCAAACAGAATGTAATATCCATGCTCCATCATTTGCCCTACGCTCAGCAAGTTTTCATCCAATCTAGGCACTAACAACACTTCTTTTATGTATCTCCTGCCTTTCTGTGTCTCAACAACCAATGTGCCTTTTCCTGTAGCTTGAACAAGGTCTCCAGTGCCCATCTTTACTTTGCAAGTTACAGATCTATCAAGGTTGATCAATAACGACTCTTGTGAGGTCATGTGGTTGCTGCAAGCACTGTCCACAAACCATACGGACTTGCTTGATGCAATAGAACTTGCACGACAAGCATAAAACATCGTCCCTGTGACAGCGTGTTACAACCCGTCCCAAAATTTATGTGAAATTACCAAAATACCCCTAGTGTCAATGTTGACTTTTGTTGACTTTTCGGGACGACTTGTAAAAATTTATTTCTTTACATATTCTTGATGTACTCATCGATATGAACGCGTGGACGCAAGCGAAACTCAATTCGGAGTTAAAACGAACGTTTTACGAAGATTTAAAGTGTAGGGGCATTTTAGTAATTTTCACTCCATAACTTGAAATTAGGGTTTTTGGCTGGCTGCTGTGCAGCCAACCCTTCCCCTCATTTCTGCACGTTCTCATTCTCTTTCTCTCCCACTTTTCTCTCTAAGCCAAAAAGTTCCAAAACCTCACCGAAACCCTAACCTTTGGACGAATCACAAAACCGTCGAACCGTTGCCCAAAATCCATACCATCACAATCGTCTCGTCATTCTGGACGAGGCTGTGATTTTAGAATCTCCAAACTCGAACCCGATCGATCAAACCGACGTCGGAACGGTTTAGGCAAACTGTTCGTCAATTTCCTGTGCAAACCAGACCAAGGTAAGCCTCGAGACCATCACCATTGGTTTTATTGGATTGAGTAGGTTCAAATCGATATAAAGAACGTCCAATTTGGTGCAGTTTTGAAGGAGAACGGAATTAGGGTTTCCCGAAGCTTTCCGGCCAATTTCAGGCCATCTCCGGCCATTTTTCCGGCCCCAAATTGTTATGAAAATATTCTACTCGTCAATACCTTCATTTTGATATATGGCACGTTAAATTTGGCCAAAGAACGAAGAAGATATGAATTTTTGAAGTTTTGGAATTAGTTCGGAAATTTTCCAGAAATTCCGGCGAACCAGGCAGCGGAGGACGGCGGCAGCTCCGGCGACCAGCGAGAGGAGGAAGAAGAAGGAATATTCTGTCAACGGTAACGGAATATTCCTGACGGCGTCAGAATATTCCGTCCAGAAGGTATATTCCGTTAACTTTAACGGCGCTGACGTCAGCAGGCGCGTGGCTGACGTCAGCATGCGCGTGGGGGTGACGTCAGCAAGCGCGTGCAGGCGCGTGCCGCGCGTGGGGACACATGCCAGTGCATGGGCGACACGTGCTAGCGTGTGGGAACACGCGCCAGCGCGTGGCGACACGTGCCAGCGCGTGCCGGCGCGTGCCAGCGCGTGGCCGGCGCGTGAGGCCACCTCCCGGCGCGTGGCGGTGCGTCCGACCGTTTCCCGGCGTGTGGCGGCACGTGCGGCGGCGCACGGCGGCGGTGGATGGCGGCAGTAGGGTTTTCGGGGCTCGGAAATCATTTTTCGAGCCCGTTTTCGCTAAAATAATAATATTTTTGGGGAATATTTCTTTAAGGCCTATTTTTAATTTATTTTAGGGAAGTTCTAATTTGTTCCCTAATATTAAATAGGTAATTCTTCGACTCCGCACACCGAGGAGGGCAACACCAGGGGAGATTTCACTCCCGAATACCAGTGAGTGGACTTTTGCTTTATTAAATGGTTTTTATGATTGAAAATGTTTATGGATTTGATTTCTATATGGTTTAAAATGGTTTTTGAAACATGTTTATTTATATTTATATTTATTTTTAAATATATATACATGTTGATAATTGTTTGTGCAATCATATTTAATTTATTTATGGTTACAAATTGGGAAATGGATTTAAATGGTGATTGTGGTATTATACCAAAGTAAGGATATACCTTATGAAATGGTTTACACTATGATCTTACTTTTGCATAAATATGAAATGGTTTTTGATATGTGATTTCGAGAAAAGATATTATCTATGCAATAATAAATATTTGGGACTTATGAAAGGGATCTTGCTTATTATATCTAGACACATGAGTATGTATGTATGTTTTCAAACACACTTGGTATGCTTTCACTACGTTGTAGTACCGTCTCACGGCCGTAGGACACATGTTTGGGTCACACGCACTGTACTCCAGGGGTATTGTCCGGTAAATACCTTAGTGCAAGCTTGTCTTACGTTTATGTTTGTTTATGGGGAAAAGGCCCCACTACGTAAGGACTCGGGTGTGACGCGCTGCGGCGCAAGTGCTTACATGTGTGTGGTACTAGGAGTACAAATTAATGGATAACGTAAAGTGCTTGTACTGTGATTGAGAGGCTGTTCCTCAACCCGTACATAGGTGATCGCGCATATACCCTGTGTTGGCTTTCCCTTATATATTTTATTGGAATTACGAATTGTGATTTATGAATATTATACTTTTAAGTGTTTCAGTTATACTCATGAAGTACCTTTTGAACTATAATATGATAGTATGTTTCTACGATTATACTGGATTTCAAACAGGGGGTTAGTATATTGAAAAGAGAAAGGTTTTGCGAAAACTTTGATTTTTGTCCACTCACACTTTTGTTTTTGCGCCCCCTTCAGGACATAGTGATAGAGCATCCGGCGAAGTCGAGGCATCTGCGTGGCAGCTCTGATCATCTATCCCGACCATGTAGGGATTTATCTTTTCTTTTTAGTTTCTATAATAATATCCATCCCTGTTATGGATTTAGAACTTATTTTATTATCTCGTTTCCGCCGTTTCAAAATTAGTACGCCCGAACCATATGCATATTGGACATTGATTTCCGCAACTATAATGTATTTTTAATTTTGTTTCCACTAAGTGTTGTCATGCATTTAATGGTTTGGCCACTTACGAGTGTCGGCCAAGACGCCTCAAGATTCGCATCCACGTGTGGGTATCGAGGGTGGGGTGTGTCACAGCGTCTTCTTCCTTTGCACAGTTTGCAACTTGTTTACCATTATCACAGTCCTTCGTTAAGTGACCAAAGCGACTGCACTTGCCACACTTGGGTTTTCCCTTATATTTGCCTATACCAAAGTGGTATTTATCACACACTTGACACTGTGGTTTGCCATTTCCTTGGCTTCTACTTGGTTGTTTGTTGAAGCCAGAAAATTTATTGTTCCAGCTTCAGCCATTGTTGTTGTTCACGTTTCCATTTTGAGACCAATTTGATCCCTTTTTGTATTGTCCTTGCCACTTGTGATTTGGCCTACTCTGTGGACCTTTGGACGTACCAGTGCCTTGGCTACTACCAACTCTGAGACTACTAAAAGCTCTCTCAGTTCCTGTCAGCTTATCCCTTTCATCATGCAAGCCTTCCCTTTTATTGTAGACCTTTACATATGCAATGACCTCTTCAACTCTAATATCATCTAGATCTCGATTTTCCCTAATGATAGACACAATAGACTTGTATCTTCTACTGAAACTCATCAATAGTTTCTGCATGATCCTTTTTTCAGGCACATCTTCACCAAGTGATTTCAGGTTGTTTATAATTCCAAAAAATCTAGCCAAATAATCATCTAGACTTTCACCATCTGTCATTCTCATATATTCAAAATCTGCTCTTACTGCTTGGAGTTTAACAACTCTTACCTTTTTGTCTCCTTTGAACTCTCTTCTCAAAATGTCCCAAGCACCTTTTGCAGTCTTCTCATTTCTGATGCTAGGAAAGAGCTTATCAGTTAATGCTCCTTGTATGAGACTCAACGCCTTGGCGTTTTTGATTCTGTCTTCTCTTGAAATGGTGGGTGCTTCCCCTGGAATTTGCTCAGCCATGCTTTCTTCATCTCCGAGTCCTTCTTCCTCCTAGAGTGCCGGCTGTGATGGCTGTGGTTGTGGCCCTCTCTCTACTACATCCTATAGATCGTAAGCTATGAGGATGGTTTCCATTTTCACAGCCCAAAAATCATAGTTTGAGCCTTTAAACTGTGGCGTTCGTAAATCACCACCGAATGAACTTGAACCAGCCATCGTCTCAGATAACACAGCGACAAAATAATTTTAAAGATATCACCTTTAAGGTTTCTCTGGATTTTCTTCAGAGATGTATCTTTCTCTCTCTCACAGTATTACGCCCCTTAGGAATCAAACCAAGAGCTCTGATACCATGTTGAAAATGGTACTAGGCATATATTGTTTGGTTGATAAAGCTTTAAGCTTTCAATGTATTTTACAGTAAATGTATTTTCAGAGAGAGTGGGAGAGGAGCAAGAGTCTGAATATTTCTTGATATATTAACCAATAAGGATTACAATGAATATATATCTCATTGCTTCTACAAGTATTGATGGTTCTACACAAAAGATACTGACACAGTTCTGTCCATGCAGACCTATGGAAGTGACAAGACTAGCTGACAGCTGTAGCTGTCTAAAACAAGAAAAAGAAACAAACAACTAAACAAACTAGCCATTGCACGCTATACTAAAAACAACAAACGTCAAATCTCAACTTCTTGCTTCATTTGTAAGTCATCAGATTGTTCTGGCTCCATCGGGATGCTTTCTGGCTTCCATCGGGTTGCTTCCTTCAACTCCATCTGCAGGATTATCATCTGCAGGTTCACAACTAAGCTAGTAGGCAGCTTAATTCTCAACAGCCTCAAGCCCTCAGGTTCATAAGCATCTGCATCGCTTTGCGATATGACCTCATGTTCATCATCTTTGTAAGCATTTGCATCGCTTCCGGTTGAGGGAGATGTAAAAGTTGCTGAACAACTCCATTTATATCCCAGATTGGAGATACTTTAATAAGGTTCTAAAAGGCATTCAGCGTAGCGGGTAAGGGCCTAACACTTAAGTGGTTTTTTTTATATTTTAATTAAATTTATTATATAACACATAAATAAGTTTCTACTTAAACTTAAAAAATATATATACATAATTGTATTGAGAAACATAAATTGCAAAATAGAATGCTAGAACATATTGAAAACATGGGATCAAACATATAATGAGTGTTATCCATGTACCCAACAAGTATCTTACAATTTATTAAAACATAAAATGCAAAATGGAAGTTATCTATTTTCTTTGTAAGTAAGAGTCGCGACCCTAAGCCATTTAAAAAAAAAGAAAAAAGAAAAAAAAAGAAGCAAACACCTAAGTCCGCCTAGCCCGCTTATGCCAATTTAGGCGGGTTAGATGGGGCCCTAGGCGAGTCTAGACGACCTTTCTTATTTTTTAAACGCCTAGGGATTAATCGGGGCGGTGGCCAACTGCCTAGCGCCTAGGCTGGGTCTAAGTGGGGCCCTTTCGAGCTAAGGTATACGGATTTCTGGTAAAGTATTTTATACTTAAGTTGTGGCTTTCTACTCATTTTGGAAACCAAGTACATTTACGTACTTACACTGATTTCTACCTACTACTGTAGTATGTTTTCAGAAAGGCTTTTAACTAAACTATTACTTGTTTTGACGGCGAGGGGTTACTATTTTCAGAAAGGAAAGGTTTTATTTAAAATAATTACTTAAGGCCCACTCACCCTTCTGTTTTGCGTCCCTCCAGGATTAGTGGCTTGGAGTCGTCGACGTTGAGACGCGGTGGTATGACAACGTAGAAAATTCCTTTGCATTTGTAATTATCCAGTATTCTGTACCTTGTTCAAACAAATATTATTTTATTATTTCTTTTCACCCGCACACTTTCGTGCACTTTGACCTTATTAAATTCAATTTGCTTAAATTATTCTTAAATTCTTCTAAATGGCTTTCGTCACCCCACGTGGTGTCGGCCAACACACTCGATTTTTGGGTGTCCACCTGTACATCCGGGTCGGGGTGTGTCATGTTAAATATTGTATTCGTACTGAATTTAATATATCTGCTATATATTATTGTGAATTGATGATTGTGTGAACGAAAGGAAAAATTAGGGTTTTTATTTTTTTTTAGTTTTTGAAAAAAAAAAAACCTGCGCCAAGTTGATCCATGAAAATCCAGCCCGAGTCTTGCCAGATGCCCAACAATCGGGCCTTATTTTTTCACCCTTTTTCGGTGAAATCACCGGTTCTCGATGACTTGCAGTCATCCTCCACCACACCACGGTCATATCTAATGACTTGCATGAGATTTCCCGTCAAAATCTCGTAGGATTCTCCAGATTCCAGCTTTCAAGGCTTCCAGTCAAAACCTATCTTGCCTCGACCTCTGGTCTGAGATCACGGCCCCTACGAGGCGGCGCTACTGGTTCTTTGGCAACACCCCTGCCTAGCTCCGACTGGGCTGATCTCTTCACACCCACCCCTGTCGGGCGTGCACCAGACACCTGAGGCCTTTGGGCCTCCTCTGCTTCTCGACCAACTCACATAGCCAGCCCTTGTCTGGGCCGCCCAAGCCTTCTTGGCCTGCTATCCAAACCGGCCTTAATTGGGCCTGGTTCCCTCTTTTTTCTTTTTTAGCCCAAGTGGGCTTAGCCCACTGTCACACCAGCCCTTGATGGGCTTTGGGCCTCCTGCCCACACCTCATAGCTAGCCTGCAGCCCAACTTTTTCTTGTTTGGGCCTGCAGCTCCAAACTTGGTCCACCCAAATTATTTGGGTCGTGACTTTCACACCCCGTCGGCCCTCATAAACCTATTACTAGTAGAAAAAAGTACTTGCGTGACAAAACATAATTCGTGGCTCAAGAACAAATTTCGTCGCTTAAACAGTTGTGCGACAAAACATTCGTCGCCAAAATTTAGTCGCGCAAAGCTAGTGAAGCAAGCATTTGGGAGACAAAAATAATATAGTTGTCACACAATGTTCTTTGAAAGATGAATTTTGGGCATGAAAATCGACGAAACAATCCGTCTGTATAAACGTATAGCGAAAAAATCGACGAAACAGGTGAAGAAGAGAGTCCATCGCTCAAACATTTCGGCGACGAAAAGACTTCATTGCCCTAAGGTTTAAGCGACGACTGGAGTTAATTGCCCTAGAGTTTAGGCGACGAAAATTAACCCCGCATATTTGATTTTCTATTTTTTGAAATTTATCACGCAAAATATTTATTATTCTTTTACAATTAAATTGAATTATTTAATTGTTTTTTATTAAATTAGATATTTTAATTAACTTGATGAATTGGTATTTAAAACAAAAAAAATATATAATAAACAGTGTAGAAAAGCTAATTATATAATATATAAAAACGTACGTACAAATTAACATTAAAAAATTTTATACAATCTTAATACAAAAAGAATATTGAGGTGACGGCTGGAAATCTGCTGAGTGAGGCGGCTAGGAACCCAGTGGCTGAGAATCGGATGAGGGCATATTCAATGTAATGTCGGACAACTGGAGGGTGTGTATGATCTGGCTGATCTAGTTGCCCTGATCCAAGAGCTACCGTCTCAGGTCCTGAACTTCCTCCTTCAACAAGGTGACCTCTCCCTAATTGTTTCTAGAAGATGAGGCACCCGTCTCACAGAGTCACGCATTCTCCATCCCCTGGTAAACCCTACTAGGCCTACGACCAAGGGTCTGGTTTAGCGTCTCCATCAATATTTGAAGACCAGCATACTCGGTCGGAGTCTTCTGCTCGATAGGAGGCTCGGGGGGAAGCTGCGATGCCACTTCTTCGAGAATAACATTGCTTTTCTCCACCATAATGGCCTGTAATAAGAAAATAAATATTCATATTTTTAATAATTATAAATGAAACAAAAGCAACAGCTAGTTAAAGAAACTTACATGGAGTTGCTGAGCCATCTCATCCTCGATATCTAGAAACTTTGCACCTTCCTAAAAAAAAGTTAAAGAAATAATCAAAGAATGTTAAAATTTAAAATTCAAAAATTTAAATTTATATTAACATTTATATTAAAATTTAAAATATAATGTAGTTTTACCTCTCGTTGCTTCTCCAATCTATAGGAGAAAGGCTTCGAACCAGAGTGGTGTAGAAGTTTCGTTTTGGACCTATTCAGCTTGTTGGCTCGAGATCGCTTTTGTTAAACCCAAAATTTATTAGTGCATATATTAATTTGGAATAAAATTAAAAAAAAAATTATTATACTTACCAAAAAGTTAGGGTCCTGAAAGTGTTTACATAACCACTCCCAATCCTCAGGTCGCGTCACTAGTTTCTAAGGGCATTCTTCAGCTAGAGTAGTCTCCGCGTTTGGATAAGACAGAAAATGGTGGTGGAGGTCGCTCTTCCACTCAGCGTATTGACTTGTGAAGAGCTCATCAATGTACGTGGACCGGTCGGCATCAAGGTTGTCAGTATGAAAATTCACCTACCAAATATAAAAAAAAATTATTAAAATATTAATAATATTTGACTTAATTCTAAAAAGTACAAGTAAATATTGATACACTCACAGACAGCTCATGCAACATTTGCTTCTTCGTCTCCTCTGGCACTTGCCTCCATGTTGCCCATTGCATAGGGCAATGGGCACGCAGTATAGACCCTATGTCGTGAACCAAGGTGTTGTGCTGGTCAGATGTAGCAGCAGTACGGTGTCGGGGATCATATGTGATGGTGATTCGTCAGAAGACACACGTGCGACCTTCGCAGACTTGAGTTGTCTGCAAGGGCCCCGGGTCTTTTTCTTCCTTGCCAATAAAAAAAAAAAATTCATGGTTAAAACTAACTTACAATTCTACAGAAAAATCGGCAGAACCTCCCCTAAAAGTTTAACATTTCCCATAACTTGCAAACAATAATACAACACATATCCACATCCACACAACATTTTCAACAATTATATTCATATATTATCCACATCGTACCAATATTTGCAACATGCAATCAATTATAAACATAAAAAAATATTTTCAATATGCTACTAAACGGGAAAAAAAAAATGAGATTGGCTAGAGAGGTTTATTACCTGTCTGCGAGACCTCTCTTTCGACCGTGGATGTCGCGGGAGTCTGAGTTGCATGGTTGTCTACACGATGTCGCCGGTGAGCCCGACGAGCACTGACCGGGGGATGCGTCAACGAAGCAGTGGACAACGTGGGTCCCTCAGAAGTAACTGAAGCGCCCTACGCGGGCTCTTCAGAAGTAACTGGCTGTGCAGGAGCTGTACTACGAAATGAGCACTGGCCGTGTGTAGAAATCAAACCCGACATCTATAAATTGACCTAGTTACAAATTAGTTAAATAAATAAATAAATAAATAATTAGTAAATAAATTGTAAGTAAACATTCAATTTACTTACAATTTTTTCTTCTTTCATGTATTTTCTTATATTTAAATTAGTTAAAAACAAATGTAATGGCCAAAATTCATAAAAATTAATCTTCAAAAACTAGACCTAATAAACAACATGTAATAAACAAAATCCATAAAAATCTTCAAAAATTGGACCTAATCTAATCAAACAAATAGAAATTAAAATGTATTAATTTGCAAGCATCCTAATGTAATCAAACAAACTCCGATCTGCCAAACATCCTAATCTAATCAGACAAACCCCAATTTGCAATTAATCCCCTAAATCCCATATTAAACCCCAATATTAATCTGTCAAACATCAAATGCAATTGACAAAATTAACGGAAAAAAATATTTAATTTGGGTGAGGAATTACCTTAATGAGAGTGAGAGAGGGTTGGAGAGGTTTGGAGTAGGTCAGACTCCTCCCTTTCCCGAGGATTTGAGCCGGAGGGAGGGAGGGAAGGAGAGTGAGAGAGAGAGGGTTGGAGAAGGAAAGTTGCAGATCGAGCTGCAAAATCTGCATCTTTTTATGGGTTCGAGGGAAGAAGAGGAAGAAGAAGAAAGAAAAAGAAAAGGCTCGGGTCTGATTTAAGACATAGGCCTTTGCGCGATGGTGGGGCCTTTCGTCGCGCAAGGTGAATTAAAAATTTCAAAGCAGCCCAAAAATTCATGGGCTGCCCAAATTTTAGGTTTTACGCGACTCAAGGTGAGAAACTTTCATCGCGTAAAACCTAAAAAGTTTTGCCCAAAAATTCATGGGCCGCCCATATTGAACGGTTAAGATTTAAAAATAATTATTAGCTATGTCTGTTTACACATTAACATTTGTAGGAAAAATTAACTTACAATGAAAAATTCATAATAATTAAAGCAAAAGTGTGAAATTTTAAAAAAAAAGTATACAAACGCTCGTAACGAGAAACTCTACAACTTCCGTTAAGGGGGCATCTCCAAAAAGGTTTACGTTTATGCTCCGTTATTCTAACCATATTTTATTTTTTCAGACGACTTCTTTTTTGAAAACATGATCTTTAATTGAATTAAAAAATATTAACGGTTCGGATCGTTGATATCACCTCCCGATATTTACAGTTTGAAAAAATATAACTCAGAGTGTATAAAGTTTATGGAAACTGTATAACATCAACACAATTTTCATGAAATTGTAAATATCGGGACATGATATCAACTATCCAAACTGCTCATCTTTTTTAATTCAATTAAAGATCATGTTAAAAGAAGCTGTCTGAAAAAATGAAATCCAGTTAGAATAACAAAGGATAAACGTAAACCTTAATGGATGGTTAAAAAATAATCTAGGGTTCATGGTTTCTGGTGTCCGATTTTGGAGAGGCCCCTTAACGGAAGTTGTAGAGCTTTTCGTTATGAGTGTTTGTATATATTTTTTTAAATTTCACACTTTTGCATTATTTTTTATGAATTTTCCATTGTAAGTTAATTTTTCCTACAAATGTTAATGTGTAAAAACACATAGCTAATAATTATTTTTAAATCTTAACCTTTCAATATGTAGAGCACTTCTTCAAGATCATCCTTGAAAAAAATTACTTCATTCAAAAATAAATAAGTCATTCTTTAGCAGCTCAAAAGAAGAACGTCTCAAAATAAATTTCTAATGTTAGGTGACGACCACACCCTTCGTCACCTAAAGTGTGTTCGTGCGATGAATTCGTGCAGGTTCTTCGTCGCCCAAAAGTTGAAAATTTTGGTTGCCAACCAAAAAATTTGTGGGTCGGCAAAATTTTTAGGTATTGCGCGATGAAAGTTTTTCACTTTTAATAGCGCAAAACCTAAAATTTGGGCGGCCCACGAATTTGTGGGCTGGTTTGAAATTTAATTCACCTTGAGTGACGAATTCGTGCAGGTTCTTCGTCGCCCAAAAGTTTCTTAGGGTCGAAAACTTTATTCGTCTCGCAACATTTTTCTGCATTTATTTTTTATTGTATTTATTAACTTAATTTTTATTATTATAATTCTAAAAAGAATTTGTCACATCCCGTACCGGCTCCGCCGTAGCACGATAATAGTCTGCTTTGGGCCACGCCCTTACAATTTTGTTTCTGGGAACTCACGGGTAACTTCCCAGTGGGTCACCTATCCTAGGATTGCTCTAGTCCAAACTAGCTTAATTTTGGAGTTTCGATGGAATCCGAAGCCAGTGAGCTCCCAAAAGGCCGTGTGGTAAATAGAGGTGAGCATGTACATATAAGGTACATCACCCCCTCTCTGCTGGTCGATGTGGGATGTCACAATCCACACCACTTAAGGGGAACCCGGGGTCCTCGCCGGCACATCCGTACCGAACGGCAAAGTGACTCTGATACCATTCTGTCACATCCCGGACCGGTTTTGCCGTAGCACGATATTGTACACTTTGGGCCACGCCCTCACGGTTTTGTTTATGGGAACTCACGAGCAACTTCCCAGTGGGTCACCCATCCTGGGATTGCTCTAGCCTAAACTCGCTTAACTTTGGAGTTCCAATGGAATCCGAAGTCAGTTAGCTCGCAAAAAGCCTCGAGCTAAATGGAGGTGAGCATGTACATATAAGGCACATCACCCCCTATCCATTGGTCGATGTGGGATGTCACAGAATTACGCAAATAATTTATTTAAAACAGATATAATTTTGTTTTAATTCGGATACAAATTATAAGCAAATTCGTCACTCTGAAATATTTAAAGCGTACATACAAACGAAATAAAATATTATTACATTAATCCAAATAAGCAGCTACTGCAGTGGTGGTGCCTGTGCAACTTGATCATTGTAATGCTTCGCCTCCCGACAACGTTTCTTGAAGATGTTATCAATGTATTCGATCGTGTCAGTATCGACCTCATCAAGATCAAAGTCTAGCTGCAGTTATGAAAATTATGAAAATATTAATAATAATAATAATAGTATTAATTTAAAAGTAATAATACTATTAATTAAAAAAGAACTATAAAATTTGTAATTGGTACATTTACGGATAGCTCTTCAAACAACGACTTCTTCCTATCCTTTGGCACTTTTTTCCAGGACGACCACTCCATAGGGCAATGCGTCCGCAATATGGACGCTATGTTGTAGTCCAGCTTGGTGTCCACCTCCGCCGAAAAAGCTGACTGCCGCATGAGATCATATTCGATGCGCATCAACTCATTTTCCCTAATACGTCTGATAACACGAGACCGTCTGTTTTTTTGCTTGCCTGAGGAGAAAACCAATTTGTTCAAAGCCTAACATAAAATTCTATTGAAAATTTGGCATAACCTCCCCTAAAAATATAACATTTCCCATTATAAAAAAAATTTATTTATTTTAACATCCTACACACGTTTTCCACAACCAACCAAGTATAATAACAATATATTTATTTTAATTATGCAATTAAATTTTCCAACAAAAAACAACTATAAAATTCATAAAAATTGGGTATTACTTGTCTGTGATCCTTCTCCCGCACACGATGAATTTCCAAAAATCGATATCTACAAAATTATAATTTCAATAAATGCACAAACCCACAAATTTTGAGACAAAATTGTTCGTAATTGGGAGAAAGATGGAGAGACTTACTGTGGATACCTTTGATCGTCGATGGTGAGAGTGGGAAAAAGGAAGTTTTGGGGTTTGAGGGAGAAAGAAATTTGGGATTTGGGAAAAAAGAGGATGAGAAGAGAATGAAGAAGAGAGAAAATGAAGTTTTGGGAATAAATAATATGAGGAGAGAATGAAAAAGAGAGAAATGAGGAAAAAGAGAGGAAGAATTCGGAGGAAAAAGGGATAAGAATTCGGAGGAAAAAGAGTGAAAAATTGGATGCGGCACTAAGATTTTAACCTAGAATATGTGAACCATTGCGTGACGAAGATATTCATCGCCTAACCTCCCTAATTAGTTGCCCAATATACCCTGCCATTATTTTCCCACCCAACAATCTGGGGTTTGAGCGACGAAATGCTTAACAAATTCGTCGCGCAAGCTATCTTAGACGACAAAACAAATTCGTCGCTCAAGATTTTTGTTGCCTAAAGACCCTTATTTCGTCGCGCAGTGTACCCCTGCCATTAGTGGATCCGAACCAACTTTTTGGGGTTTTGAGAGACGAATGAAGTTATCCATCGCTCCTGTAAGTTTAGGCGACAAAAAGATCCGTCGCTCAAAGGTTTATTTATTATTTATTTTTTTAGCTGCTTAAAAAATAAATTTTTTAGTTGTGAATAAAATAATTAATTCTAAGCAAATCAGATTTTAAACTAAAATAAAAGAATTACCAATATCAACTTTCATTTATTTTTCAATTTTACAAGTTTACAGTTTCCTGACATTCAAGCTTAATCTGAATCAGAACTACAATATAAACATCACAGTCGTCACTATCATCATTTTCGCTTTGTAGTTCATCCTCGGTGCTTGCATATGATTCCTCATCACTATCCTTGTTCTAAGAGACGTCATGTGGATTGTAGCGTCTTAGATTACTGAGGTCAATTGTAATGGAATCTATCGGTATTTTGATTTCACACATTCCAGCTACCTCAAGCAGTTCTTCAATTACATTGGTATCCATAGGTGTTTCCATACCAAATTCTGTCGAAGATGAAAGCTGTTGGTCAGCGACGTTTTCGTCGTCATTATTATCTAGGTCAGGAATATCATATATGTTCTTGTGAAGAATCTTCTGAACAACTTTCCAACCACTCTCGGTCTTAGGGTTATCCAGATAGAAAATTTGTTTTGCCATAGTTGCCAAAATGTAAGGGTCTTCATCGTACCAACGTGTGTTAGTGTTCACTGATACTAACCCTTCATCCCACTTAATACTCTCTTTCCCATTTGGATTTGCATCAAACCAATGACACTTAAAGAAGATCACTTGACAACGGTCTTTGTAAAGCACTTGACAACGATCTTTGTAAAGCACTTGTACAACACTTGCTAGTTTGCCATAGAACTCAATATCAGCACTGTTGCCGCCACTCGAGACAAAGACCCCACTATTTTGAGTTAACAACTTGTCATCACGTTGAGCATCCAAAAACTTAACGCCGTTCACATGACAACCTGAGTACAATTCAACGCGAAACGCCCGATCGCCAAGTTATATAATTCTTCGATGTAGGACGTCGAATTCTCTTTCTTCAGTTTCAACACCTATTATTTTGCCGTAGAATATTTACTTGTTAGTTAAAGAAAATATAAAGACGATGATGAAATACCTAAAATATGGTCATTAAAAAGAACACACAACTTACATTTTTGCGAAACCAATGAGGAAACAATGCACGGTGCTTCTCGGCATATAAATGTGAAGGATATGCACTCATGACCAACTGTTCATGCTCTTCTAGAAGCGTCCCGATCTTTTCACAGTTGTTAAGTATGAACCAATGTGCTACCTCCATGTTCTTTTCAAAAACCGATTCTCCTCTTGGTGACTCGCCAAACGGTCGTGCAATTTGTGCAAAAATAGAAAGTTTCTCATTTCTAATACTAGCGTCATTATTGTGTTGAAGACGATTGAATGTCGTGTCAACATCACTTAGATACATTGCACAAAAAGTAAGCGACTCATATGCGATCCATGCCTCCACAATGGATCCTTCCGACTTTGCCCTGTTTCGCACAAGCTTTTTTAACTCGCCAAGAAATCTGCAAAATAAAAAAAGTGATGATATATATTATTTAACATTAATTGATCAAGAATAATAAAAAAAACATGGGTGGTGTTACCTTTTTATTGGATACATCCACCGATAGTTGACTAGTCCACCAAGCAATGCCTAATCCGCCAAGAGTATCATCACGTGAATCATACTAGTAAAAAATTTAGAGGAAAAATTTGTTCAAACTTGCATAGGATGTGTACAATGTCGTCTCCCAACTTTTTTACATCCAACACATGCAACGACCTTGCAGTCAATTGCGCAAAAAATCTCGACAACATCATTATCGGGTTCACCACATCAGAAAGGTACAGGCTTCGAATACCAACCGGAAGAAAGCGTTGGATTAGCAAATGACAGTCATGGCTCTTTCATCCCAAAAATTTTTTGGTTTCCACGTTCACGCAACACGAGATATTGGAAGCATATCCATCTAAAAACTATACAGAAGAAAGAAAATTGAAAAATTGTTTCTTCCCCTCTTGTTTAACTGTGAAAAATGGATGGCCCTTTCTTAGTACACCGCCGACTTTCTTCATCCACAAGGGTTGTGTTATCCCCATTCGTTCCAAATCGAGGCGAGCAACACAAAATAAATTCACGTGATGATATCTAGAATTGTTGTTACAACCCGTCCCAAAATTTTGTGTGAAATTACCAAAATACCCCTAGTGGTCAATGTTGACTTTTGTTGACTTTTCGTGACGACTTGTGAAAATTTATTTCTTTACATATTCATGATGTACTCGTCGATACGAACGTGTGGACGCAAACGGAATTCAATTCGGAGTTAAAACGAACGTTTTATGAAGCTTTAAAGTGTAGGGCATTTTAGTAATTTTCACCCCGTAAGTTGGAATTAGGGTTTTTGGTTGTGGGTTGGCTGCTGTGCAGTAGCACATTTGCCCCACATACTGCACGAACCCTCTCTCTTTCTCTCCCACTTCTTGAAGGGAAATTTTCGGAAAACCAAGTTTATTTGAGCAACATCTATAGCATGCAATTAACAATTAAAGGCGGAATCATGCTTGTATGCACTCAAAAACAAAACTTTACCCAAGAAATTCAAAGCCTAGTAGATATGGTGAACCATGACTCAATTGAGTTGAGAAATCATATACCTTTGTTGATTCCTCTTTGCATAAGCAAAGGCTAATCACCCAAGGAGAGGGCCTTCATTCCTTGCTTGAAGAGGATTCTCCAAGTTCCCAAAGTTGAGAACCTCTAATTTTTCCACACCAAGGAGAGCCTGGATGAGGAGATGAGTGACCTAGAGGAAGTGAGATTGCTAGCTATTTTCCTCTAGGGTAGCCGGCCTCTTTAGAGAGAAGAGAGCTTTTGATTCTCATCTTTTCTTCAAAAGAAACCCTTAATGTTGAAATGCTATAAAGTTGCCATTATAGCACCTCACATTGTAGTGGCAAACTTGCAATTAAAGCAAGTTCACTACACATTCTCTAAATGGCCGGCCATATGGGTTCATTGGGCTGTTTGGGCCCTTATGTTTCATTAGTCATTAAGTTGTCATACAACTTAAGTCAATGGGCTTGACGTTCGAAGCCCATTGGGCCTTGAGGCCCAAAACTAACCTGAGGTCTATAACGAACTTATTCGTTTGATTAATTAACATATTAATTAATCCTTGCCATAAATAATTAAACCATTTAATTATCCTTACTCATCTCCATTATTTCATCAATCTCTACCTTACACGGTGTACGATCCATTAGGTTGCTTTTAGCGAGGCAGTGGAGGATTAGAACTCTTTCAAATCAATTGTGAATTGAAACATACTTTCAATTCTCCCTTTAGTGATTATACACTTTTAGGGCTTCCACAAACCATGAGTGACACCTAGCAGTATGTCATGGCTACCCAAGCTAATCAGAAGAGGTGGAGAACCTATTCAGTTTAGGATTGCAATGCAATACGGTCTTTCTCTAATACAATACTCTCGACCACATTGTTTGGTTTGATAGTTTATTCATGTCTACTATCCAATGTGATTCCATTACTTATATGATTACATTGAATATGATTTGGAACGACTTCCTAAATCTCATTCATACTCTGGCCAGAGATTCTTAATCATATCGTGGAGTATTCTCCCTCAAACGGTTTGAAGGTTAGAGATCCCTTGTTGTGCATTCACTTGCCTCCATGGCTAAGTGGCTTAACCCCAACTATGTCGTGGACACCCTCTGATGGGGTGACTTTGACACAGTCAAAGATCAAGGACCTAACCACAAGACAACTATGATGCCTTAAGTCAAAAGACTACTTTGCATTATCCCAACCATGAGTTCTCATGTGACATGAGTATGAGAACTCCTCGTTGATCGTGTTCAGTGGACTCATTCTATATTGAGCACCTACATGCTTATCTTGGTGTCAGTTACACCAATGACTCGAGACTAGTCACTCTCCCTGAGAGAAGATATAGCACGTACTGATCTTAACGGACTGTCAATGCCCAATTGGCAATCCTATGATCAGGAACATTTAGGATATGTCTCATGAATGAGAATGGTCTCATGAACCTAACTTGTTTAGATTACATTCTACTAAGCACATATTCCTTGGACTTATTGTTTAAGCATATAACATTTATATGAGACTACTTTAAACAATAACCTTTGCCCTTTATATTAAACTAGATTAGTTTAACAGTTGAAATGTCCGTAAAGTATCATCATATGATTGGTTTTAGGGCACATTTCCAACACTTCTCTCTCTCGGCCAAAACCTTCCAAAACACCGAAACCTTAAAATTCTTGGACGAATCACAAAACCGTCAAACCGTCGCTCAAGACCAATACCATTACGATCGTCTCGTCATTCTGGACGAGGTTGTGATTTCAGAATCCCCAAACTCGAGCCCAATTGGCCAAACCGACATCGGAACGGTATCGGCAAACTATCCTTCAATTTTCTATACAATCCCGACCAAGGCAAGCCTCGAAACCATTACCATTGGTTCTATTACGTTGAGTAGGTTCAAATCAATATAAAGAACGTCGAATTTGGTGCAGTTTTGAAGGAGAACGGAATTTGGTGCAGTTTTGAAGGAGAACTGAATTTGGCCAAGGAATGAAGGAGTTATGAATTTTTAAAGTTTTGGAATTAAATCGGGAAATTTTCCAGAAATCCGGCGAACCAGACGGCAGAGGACGGCGGCGCCGGCGGCGGCTCCGGCGACCGGCGAGGGGAAGAAGAAGAGGGAATATTCCGTCAATGGTAACGGAATATTCCTGACGGCGTCAGAATATTCCGTTAAAACTAATGGTGTTGACGTCAGCAGCGCGTGGGGTGACGTCATCAGGGCGCGTGCAGCGTGTGGCGACACGTGCCAACGCGTGGCGACACGCGCCAGCGCGTGGCGACACGCGCCAGCGCGTACCAGCTCGTGGCAGGCGAGTGGCGGCGCGTCTGACCGTTTCCCGGCGCGTGGCAGTGCACGGCGGTGCCGGTGGCGGTGGACGGCGGCGATAGGGTTTTCGTGCCCCGAAAATCGTTTTTCGAGCCTGTTTTCGCTAAAATAGTATTATTTTTGGAATATTTTTCTATAAGGCCTATATCAATTTATATTAGGGAGGTTCTAAATTTTCCCCTAATATTAAATAGGTAATTCTTCGGCGCCGCACTTCGAGGAGGGCAACACCGAGGGAGATTTCACTCCCGATGACCTGTGAGTGGACTTTTATTTTCTTAAATGGTTTTTATGCTTGAAAATAATTATGAAATGGGTTCTTACATGATTTTAAATGGTTTTTGGGGCATGTTTATATATATATGTATATATATATGTTAGTATTCGATTATGCAACCATATGGTATTTATTTATGGTTATTTATTATGAAATGGTTTGAGATATGATTATATACATGGATATATTTTTATGAAATGATTTTGTGGGTTGGATATTTATAGGGAGATCTTGGTATTAAATTTCTGGCTTCTAAGCATGAATATGTTCGATTACACAAGGTTTGAATATTTGGAAAATTAAGAAGTACATGATATTCTTCACTTCTACACATGACGTATATATATGTATGTTTTCAAACACACTTGGTATGCTTTCACTACGTTGTAGTACCGTCTCACGGCCGTAGGACAAGTCTCACATGTTTGGGTCACACGCACTGTACTCTAGGGGTATTGTCCGGTAAATACCTTAGTGCAAGCTTGTCTTACGTTTATGTTTATTTTTGGGGAAAAGGCCCCACTACGTAAGGACTCGGGTGTGACGCGCAAATGCGCAAGTACTTACATGTGTGTGGTACTAGGAGTACAATTTAATTGAATAACGTAAAGTGCTTGTACGGGGATTGAGAGGCTGTTCCTCAACACGTACATAGGTGATTGCTTATATACCCTGTGTTGGTTTTCCTATATATATATATTATTGGTATATATGATGAAAGGACTATTGGAAATATGATTTTTTATCTATCGATTTTATATTGATATATGTTTCCAGTTATACCTATAAACTACATTTTGACGTATACTACGGTAGTACGATTTTACAATTATACTGGATTTCAAATAGGGGGTTATTATGTTGAAAAGAGAAAGGTATTTCGACAACTTTTATTTTTCGTCCACTCACACCTTTGTTTTTGCGCCCCCTTCAGGACCTAGTGATAGAGCATCTGGTGAAGTCAAGGCATCCGAGTGGCAGCTCTGACTCTATTTCCCGACCATGTAGGGATTTATCATTTTTGTTATTCAGTTTCTTTAATAATATCCATCCCTGTTATGGATAGAAATTCTAGGAATTTGATTCATTATTTTGTTTCTGCTGTTTCAAATTAGTACGCTCTGAACCTTGTGCATGTTGACATTAATTTCCGCAACTTTATGACAATTTATTTTACTTAAACTAAGTGTTGTCATTCATTTAATGGCTTCGTCACTTTCAAGTGTCGGCCAGCACGCCCGAACTCGGTATCCACGTGGGTATCGAGGGTGGGGTGTGTCAATTGTCCCCACCAATATTCTTCGATTTTTCCTCAATATCTAGAATTGTCCCCACCAATGTATCACACACATTTTTCTCAATGTGCATCACATCAAGGTTGTATCTAAGCTTTAACTTCGACCAGTAAGGGAGCTCAAACAAAATACTCTTATGCGTCCAGTTCATATGTGTAGGTGGTTTGGGCCCAGTAACACCTTTGCCAAATGAACCAAATTCTAAATTGTTCAACTTGGCCAAAATGTCATCTCCCGGCCATTCTTTAGGTCTGAGGCGGGTCTCTGTGTTTCCATCAAAGGTTGTATCGTTCGTACACCACTCATGATCATACGACAGCCATCTACGATGACCCATATAACAAACCTTTCCGGCGTGCCAAGCAAATGTTACGTCCTCTTTACATACTGGGCATGCCACCCTTTGTACTCCATCTGGAAATCATTGCATAAGTAGGGAAATCATGTATCATCCACATCACTGCTGCTCGCACGGTGAATATCTTCCAGGTAGACTTATCAAATGTACGCACACTGTTTTCCCATAAATTCTTTAATTCATCAACCAACGGCCGCAAATAGACATCAATTGACTTTCTTGGATCTTCAGTAATTAATAAAGTCATCATGGTAAATTTCTTTTCCATGCACTTCCAAGGCGACAAATTATAAGGAACTACGACGATGGGCCAAGTGTTGTGGGTTTGGTTCAGAACCCCGAACCGATTAAATACGTTAGTAGCAAGTTTCAATCTGACATTGCGTGGGTCAGCTGCAAAATCAGGGTACATCCGATCGAATTCTTTCCATGCCTGTCCATCTACAGGATGCCTCATAACATCATCATTAACTTATTCTTCCTTATGCCATCTCATGTCGGTTGCAGTATGCATCGACATGTACAAGCGTTGCAATCTAGGGGTTAATGGAAGATAACGCATCACCTTTTGTAGAATCTTCGTCGCTTTATTTTGAGGAGTCATTTTATATCTCAAAGCTCATTACAGATAGGGCATTTATCCAACACTTTGTTTTCCTTATAGAACAATATACAATTATTTGTTCATGCATGAATTTTTCCATACCCCAATCCGAGACCGTTCAACACCTTATGTGCACTTTTATGATCTTTAGGCAAGCAATTGTCCTTTGGAAGCATCCTCTTCAAAATTCCTGTAAAGTAATCATAACACCAGTTTGACATACGAAACTTCATCTTGCTTTGTATCGACTCCACAATGGCCGTAAGTACTGAAAAGTCTTTGCAACCTAGGTATAATTCTTGCTTGGCATTTTTCAATAGCCTTTCATACTTATCAAATGCTTCTTTGTCCATGGTGGGAGGAATGTCATCTTCCACTTGCTCATTGTCATTGATCGAGGCGTATGGATAACAATCATTTACAATACCCATGACTTGGTCATTAGCAGATAAACTTCCTTCAACAGTCTTCACTCGTGACTGTACGAAGACGAAGCATGGTCTAATGGTTCCCCATGATGATTCCATCTCGTATAGGTTTACATCATCCCATTTCTTACCAAATGATATCGAACATTTTTGAATGTCTCCCACATTGAGTTGTTACACATCTGACACAAACACTTGATTTGAGTTGAACCCCGGTCGTGTCTTATTGCAAGTCAATAAACTAATCTATCCCATTCAAATATTCAGCAGCACATCTATTAGGATGATGTATTGACTGTCTGTCCATTTTGTCTGTGAACACATTAAATAGAGAGAGGGCAAAATTAGAACAACTTCAACTATCTCTCGTCACCTTATGCGTCCGGTAAAGGCCCTATCCCATTTGGAAGTGCACATTTGTGTTCTGTAGTTTACAGATCCACCAAGATTAGATTTCGACGTGGGAAAATTTTGGCAACATCTCCCTACAGTTCGCCAAGTGCACAACGTAGATATCAAATACCTAGTATGCACTCGAACAACGTAAGAAGATGTTACCAAAAATCCCACAATCGAAACCTAATCCGTGAATCGCGAACTACGACACACAAATGTGCACTCCCAAACTGTCCAAAAATGGGAAAATTCAACAATCAATTGGATCGCAGTCATGCTTTCTCATCCATGCGCGAAATCCAACTAAGTCTCAAACGGAAAACTAAGCTTTTCTTCAACAAAGTTAATTACTATTAACTTCGTACGTACAACACAAAATAAATTTGTACGAAGTAAATTCCTATTAATTTCGTACATACAACACAACATAAAGTCATGCGTGATATACAAATGATTTGCATACACAACAATATAAAATAATTTCGTACATGATGTATCAATCTACCATATAAATAAAAATAAATTAAATTAAATTGGTCCTCCAACAACAATCCTATGCAACAAACCTATAAAAAATAAATTAATTTTTGTTATTTTTAATTCAAAAATAATAAAATAATATTAAAAAAATCATAATTACCGTTAACGATTACCGGGCCTGATGGTGGTGGTGGAGGAGAAGGTGTTAGGGATAAGGAGGAAGAGATGGTAGCTAGGGAGAGAGAGAGAGTGAGATGAGTGAGATAGGGAGAGAAAGATCGAGAGTGAGATCTAGAGGCAGTTTGCAGATTCTGCAAAAACTGCATCTCGGGGTCGAGGAAAGGGATTAAAACAGGTGGATTTTGCAAGACGAAGATGTTCGTCGCCCAATGTTACTCAATTCGTCAAGACTTTTTATTGTTTTGAGCGATGAAAGATGAAGCACATTTGTCGCACAAGCTATCTTAGGCGACGAAACATGGCGTCACCTAATACTTTAGTTTGTCGCGCACAATTTGGCGCCAAATCCTTATTTTACCACTAGTTTTTCCATGTCGTGCACTACGAATCCAATTATTCGTCGCCCATACACTATTTAAACAACGAAATCATTCGTCGCTTAAAGGTCTGATTTTTTTTTTTTGCCCTGCACATGTTAGGCTACGAAATAGAATTTTCGTCTCCTAAATGCTTCTTGACAAAAGTGACGTCGTCGCCTAAATATTTGTCTTGCAAGTAGTTTTTTTTTCTACTAGTGTACGTTGATCTACCTGTTTGTGCTATATATATTTAAGGCTGGTTTCAGTTCGGTAACCGAACCGAAACCTCGTTACCGAATCCCGAACCAAAATTATTCGAAAGAAGAAAAAAATAACCAATCTCGAAACGAAAATTTCGGTTTACCGAAAATCGGTAATCCCGAAATTATTTTAGTTTTTTTCCAGATATGGGAAACTGAAATCCCTTGATCATCAAAGTGCTTGAAACTGCATGAGGATTTAACCATCATCAAGCAGCAGTAAGCAACATCAGTAGTTCAACAGCTCAGTTATGCAATTATAAAAAATCCATTATTATAATTAAATAATCGAATTATAAATTTGATGAATTGATTAATTTAATAATAGAGGGAGGGATTTATCCCCTCAATCAAATTCAAAACCCTAGATAGAAAACTCAAATAGAATTTCAAAATCCTAATTTCAAAAACCAAAAATCAAAAACCTAATCTTGGTATCTTACCTTGTACTAGGGCTGAGGGTGGCGTCAATGGACTCGATTTCTGCCTAAGATCAAAGAAGCTTCGAGTTTGGTTTTTGAATTTGGAGGTGGTGGTGTGTTACAACCCGTCCCAAAATTTATGTGAAATGACCAAAATACCCCTAGGGTCAATGTTGACTTTTGTTGACTTTTCGTGACGACTTCTAAAAATTTATTTCTTTACATATTCTTGATGTACTCGTCGACACGAACGCGTGGGCGCAAGCGGAACTCAATTCGGAGTTCAAACGAACGTTTTGCGAAGCTTTAAAGTGTAGGGGCATTTTGGTAATTTTCCACTCCGTGTGTGGGAATTAGGGTTTTGGGCTGACTGCACAGCAGCCAACCCTCCCCCATTTGCTGCACGTCACTTTTTCCCCTCTCCCTCTCTTTCTCTCCCATTTTCTCTCAAAAACCAAAAACTTCACCGAAACCCTAATCTTGGTTGAATCACAAAACCACCAAACCGTCGCCCAAAATCCATACGATCACGATCGTCTCGTCATTCTGGACGAGGCTGTGATTTCAGATTCTTCAAACTCGAACCCGTTCGTTCAAACCGACGTTGGAACGGTTTAGGCAAACTGTCCGTCCATTTTCTGTGCAAACTAGACCAAGGTAAGCCTCGAGACCATTACCATTGGTTTTATTGGATTGAGTAGGTTCAATTTGATATAAAGAACGTCCCATTTGGTGCAGTATTGAAGGAGAACGGAATTAGGGTTTCCCGAAGCTTTCCGGCCAATTTCAGGCCATCTCCGGCCACTTTTCCGGCCTCAAATAGGTATAAAAATATTCTACTCCTCAATACCTTCAATTTGATATATGGCACGTCAATTTTGGACAAAGAATGAAGAAGATATGAATTTTTGAAGTTTTGGGACATAATCGGTATTTAATTTCCCAGATTCCGGCGAACCAGAGGCGGCGGACGGAGGCGCCGGCGGCGGCTCCGGCGACCGGCAACAGGAAGGGGACGACGGAATATTCCGTTAACGGCAAAGGTATATTCCGTTAACTTTAACGGTGCTGACGTCAGCAGGCGCGTGGGGCGCGTGGCTGACGTCAGCAGCGCGTGGGGTGACGTCAGCAGGGCGCGTGGGGCGCGTGACACGCGTGGGTGACACGCGCCACCGCGTGGCGACACGTGCCAGCGCGTGGCAACACGTGCCGGCGCGTGAAGCCACTCGCCGGCGCGTGAGGCCACTTCCCGGCGCGTGGCGGCGCGTCCGACCGTTTCCCGGCGCGTGGCGGCGCGTGCGGCGGCGCACGGCGGCGCCGGCGGCGGTGGACGGCGGCGGTAGGGTTTTCGGGCTCCGGAAATCGTTTTTCGAGCCCGTTTTCGCTACAATAATATTATTTTTGGGGTATTTTTCTATTGGGCCTATTTTTAATTTATTTTAGGGAAAGTCTAATTTGTTCCCTAATATTAAATAGGTAATTCTTCGACTCCGCACACCGAGAAGGGCAACACCGAGGGAGATTTCACTCCCGATCACTAGTGAGTGGACATTTACTTTATAAAATGGTTTCTATGATATTGAATGATTATGTTTATGATTATATATGGTTTTAAAATGGCTTTTCAAGCATGTCTACTTATATATATTTATTTATAAATATATATACTTATTGATTATTATTTGTGCAACCATAATTGTTTAATTTATGGTATATATATTGGAAAATGGGTTGATTTGGTGTTTTGGGATTATTTATCAAGTATGATAATATGTTATGAAATGGGTTATACCTTGATTTCACTTGTGCATAAATATTAAACGGTATTTTGATATATGGTTTTGGGAAAGGATTTATTTATGCAATGATAAATGTTTGGGAATTATGAAAGGGATATTGCTTATCATATCTATACACATGAGTATGTATGTATGTTTTCAAACACACTTGGTATGCTTTCACTACGTTGTAGTACCGTTCTCATGGCCATAGGACAAGTCTCACATGTTTGGGTCACACGCACTGTACTCCAGGGGTATTGTCCTGTAAATACCTTAGTGCAAGCTTGTCTTACGTTTATTGTTGTTTATGGGGAAAAGTCCCCACTACGTAAGGACTCGGGTGTGACGCGCTGCGGCGCAAGTGCTTACATGTGTGTGGTACTAGGAGTACAAATTAGTGGATAACGTAAAGTGCTTGTACGGTGATTGAGAGGCTGTTCCTCAACCCGTACATGGGTGATCGCGCATATACCTTGTGTTGGTTTTCCCGTATTATATTATGTTTAAATTATGAAATGTGGTTTATGAATATTTTACATTTGATATGTTTCAGTATACTCATAAAGTACCTTTTGAACTATAGTATGATAGTATGTTTTACGATTATACTGGATTTCCAAATAGGGGGTTGATATGTTGAAAAGAGAAAGGTTTTGCGAAAACTTTGATGTTTGTCCACTCACACTTTTGTTTTTGCGCCCCCTTCAGGACATAGTGAGATAGCATCTGGCGAGGTAGAGACTTCTACGTGGCAGCTCTGATCTTTCATCCCGACCATGTAGGGATTCTTCTTTCTTCCAGTTTCTATAATAATATCCATCCCTGTTATGGATAGAGATTCTAGGAACTCAGTTTATTATTTGTTTCCGCTGTTTCAAATTTAGTACGCTCTGAACCATATGCATATTGACATTGATTTCCGCAAACTTTATTATAAATTAATTTCGTTTTCACAAGTGTTGTCATGCATTTAATGGCTTCGTCACTTACGAGTGTCGGCCAGCACGCTCGCACTCGGTATCCACGTGGGTATCGAGGGTGGGGTGTGTCATGGTGGGAGGTGGAGGTGGAAATCTAGAAGATGAGGTGTGGTGGTGGTCGACGTTGAGATGAATTGATGGTGGCGGTGATGAGTGAAGCTAGCCGGCATGTTGATAGAAGGCGATGAGGACGAGAGGAAAGCGTGTACAGACACAAGAAGGACTGAGATGTGTGTGTGAGTCAGGTTGTGAGAGAGAGAGAGTTTGGAGTTTAAGCGAACTGTTGACATCGAATCTCAACCAAATCTCAAGGCTAAGATTATGAGAATTATATATGTTATCTAATATAATTAAAAAAATATACATATATTTATTTTCGGTTTGGTATATGGTAATACCATCCCAATCCCCGTACCGAAACTTTGGTATTTTTCAGTATCGGTTATCGAACCGTTTGAAGATTTTAGGTTTCAAGGATGTTGATATTCGGTTCAAGTTTTTTCGGTACAAAAATCCCAGCCCTATATATATTTATTTTTGTTCTATATATTGCGTTTGCTTGCAGGTACCCATGAACTTGAAGTTCATAAGTTAGAACCTGAAGTTTTGAAGTGCCATGAAACCCAAAGTTTCCTTAAAAATAAAATACCCATGAAACCCGCAGTTTTTCATGTAAATTTAAACCAAAACATATCTACTAGAACCTGAATGTTCTAGTCCATGTCTATGGACTGTTTTACATAGTATTAGCCACAATCTTGTTCTCTTCGTTACAACGAGATGTCGAATTTGAACAAACTCGACTTTACCGCTTTGGAAGTCTCTAGAAGGAACTACCTCAAGTGGGTTCAAGAAGCTAAGCTCCATCTCACTGCAAAGAGTTTTAGGGCTACCATTGAACCTAAGACGGATAACCTGGTTGGCGAAGCTGACAAAGCAACTGCCATGATCTTCATCCGAAGACATATTCGCGACGTACTACTAACCGAGTACCTCGTTGAAGAGGATCCAAGAGCTTTATGGCTTGCTCTGGAAGAATGCTTTGATCATTAGAAAGATATCTTCTTGCCTGAAGCAAGACATGACTGTCAGCATTTACGCTTCCAAAACTTTAAGTCTGTGAATGAGTACAACTTTGAAGTTTGTCGAATCCGATCACTTCTCAAGTTTTGCAAAGAAGACTTGACTAAATAGAATCTCCTGGAGAAGACCTATTCAACTTTCCACGCTAGCAACAATATAGGGCACAAAAATTCACCAAATTATTGGATTTGATCTCTGCCTTATTACTTGCTGAAAAGCAAAATCAATTGCTGATGAAAAATCATCAAGCTAGACCTACTGGCTCAACCATTGTGCCTAAAACACACTCTAACACTAATCGAGGCTAAACCGACACTAGAGGCGTGGTGGAAACGGCAAGGGTTCTAACCCTAAGCCACCAGCCCAAGGTAGACAGAGCATAGGCTCATCCAAGGGAGGAAATCAAGCCACGAAGCGCACCAATTTAGCTCCCAAAGCCTCAAACTTCAAAACTAAGAGCAAGGCAACCAAAGAGGTGACTTTGTGTTGCCAATGTGGTTCCCAAGACCATGGGTCCTGCACTTGCTGAGCTTCAACTAATGATGTTGCTGAGTATCATTCACGTCGTAAAGCCGAAGATACTACCATGGAGATTTCTAATTTTCAAGAAGCATCTATCCCGATGGAAGATCAAATTTTAGGCATGGGACTATATGTTGGCCGAAATTCACCACTAGTGGCCAAAAACCACTAAGTGGCCGAACCCACCCACCCGCCCTCCCCCCCCCCCCCCCTCCTCCTAACTTTTGGTTTAAGTTTTGAACAATTTTTCCTTATGTTTTGGATGATGTGTTTGGTGTTTGTTTTAAGTTTTTGGATATTAATTTATGGATCTTCTTTCTTGAATGATTAATTGAATGAATGATCTTTTAATTTCCTTATACCTGTGACCAATTCAATTAATTTATTTCTAGGTATGAATCTCATTGGAGTCTCGAAAAGCTTGAGAAAACTGCCTCACACTTGAAGTCTGAATTTGAGATGAAAGATCTTGAGAAAACTTGATACTGCCTGAGCCTAGAGCTTGAGCATCGTTTGGATGGTATCCATAAGGTGTTGCGTCGTTTTAATGAGGATAAAACAAAGCCTTCGAGTACTCCTATGATTGTCTGAACGCTAGATGCAAAACAAGACCCTTTTCATCCTAAAGACGATGAGGAAGAGATTTTGGAGCCTGAAGTTCCATATTTGAGTGCAATCGGCGCTTTATTATACTTAGCTCAGTGCACTAGACTTGACATCTCCTTCTCTATTAATCTTCTTACAAGATATAGCAACAAGCCTACACGCAGACATTGGAATGGTGTTAAAAACATCTTTTATTACCTTAAGGGTACTTCGGATTTGGGTTTATTCTATCCCTAAGCATCTCATAATAGATCACAACCCCTTGGTCTTCGGGATGATGCTTGCCTTGTTGGTTATGCTGACGCATGTTACTTATCTGACCCGCACAAGACACTTTCTCAAATGGGTTATGTCTTTACCATTAGAGACACTGCAATATCTTGGAGGTCAACCAAACAGACCTTAGTTGCTACCTCTTCGAACCATGCTGAGATTTTCGCCTTTCACGAAGCTACTCATGAATGCTTTTGGATGAGAGTTGTTATTGAGCATATTCGAAGCAACTGTGGATTTTCTTCTGTCGTTGATGTCCCAACAACGATCTTTAAAGATAATGCCGCCTGTATTGACCAAATTAAGAAAGGATACATCAATGGAGACAACACCAAGCATATTGCGCAGAAGTTCTTCTTTTTACATCAACAACAAGAGTATCAGAAGATTGAAGTCCAGCAAATCTGTTCCCAAGACAACCTTGCCGACCTCTTCACCAAGTCACTGTTGAAGTTTACTTTTCAGAAGTTTGTTCAAGGAATTGATATGCGTAAATTGTCTGATTTGCAACACTATTAGTTTCTCATTCGTAATTTTGTCAAACTCAGGGGGGGGATCCTAAAGTATACTCACTTGACCTTAATCTACTCTTTTCCCTACGATCAGGATCATTTTTCCCATTGGGTTTTTGTTGCCTGGCGAGGTTTTGATAAGGCACCCATTATGGGTTGGTCATACCCTCATATGCGTCCTATTAACATCCTGTAGATGTTTAGTTTTGACTTTGCATTAACTCATTTTTCTCCTTAGACTATGAGTTTTGTCCCGCCTTGGGTTTTACCATACCCAGGTTTTGTAAGGTTTACTTCTTTATGCAAGTTCCGTATTTGAGACTAGCATGTTCTCTGTTGTGCCTACGAGACGACTTCATCAACTATCTCTACATCATCTGGAAGATCTGATGCGATGTCTAGTTAAGTATTTACACACTCAAGTGGGAGTGTGTAAATTCATATTGGCATAGTGTGATTGTGTAAATCCTAGGTAGATATGGATTATGATACTATTGTAAATCTAGTTATTCTATTCTATTAGGTATGTACTTACTTGGAGATCAAATTTATATCTCATTGTGGTTTACTATAAATAAAGGCATTGGCACGAGGGAAATCATATCACAATTTCCCTCAATCCTATTTCTCTCAATTTTCTCTCTGTGCCGCCTGCCTCCCTTCTTCCTATTCTTAACTGATACGCTACAACAATCTAAGAGTTTTTTAATAAAACAAGTTTTACGACGAGCTTTTTAATAATTTTCTAAAATATAAATGATGCCTATAAAATCAATAAATGAACATAAACATGCAATCATATAAAAGTTCCAGCCGCTAGTTGCGGATGTTACACTTGCGAAAAGAATATTGACTTGGTTTTTTTTTAAATATTAAAAACCAACATTAATTGGAAGAGCAATTTCCCGGTTGATCAATATCCGATTGTCAATGTTTGACAAAACAAAAAACAAAAAAAAAACAATATCCGATTGTCGATGGTGAACCGGTGTTGCTTGTTGGTAGACTTCAAGAAAATATTAGAAACTGCGTGATAAAGTCTTCGTCAACGGGTACTATAGTACTACAGACACAAACACGTTAACTTACTAGAAGCCTATAAATGGGGTCAAACTTCAATGGTCAATGGTACGTACCATTCAATGATACATACTGTTAAATGATTTAAAATTTATTTGGGATCCACTGCAAATTAATCTGAACCACTCAGTGGCCATACTATTGAATGGTACGTGCCACTCAAAATTTTTCCCTATAAATGATAGTTTTCTTATTTTTCTTTTCTTTTCTTTTGATGACCTATAAAAGATGGAAGTGAAGAACTTTTGTCTACCTTATAGCTAGGCTTATAGCTAGGCGTCTCAGTTTCTAGCTGTTTTCTGTGTTAATTGCAAATGACTTGCTACAGATTTGCTACCAAATTAAATTCAGATCCTGTCACTCTAGCCTTATAATTTGTTGATATTTTCTTATTTTATTGCATCGAGTGATAGCGACGTAGGTCACTACTTGCGGTGTACTACCAGTTTGATGTTACTGAAGCAAATTCTCTTCCCCTCTAACCCTCAAGGTATATTTCTTTTTGCTAAGCTGGTTTATGCCATTCCTTTTATTTGATGATCATTTTATGCTATGGATCTATGGTTATTAAAACTCGATCATCAAAACGTTAAGGTCAATTTAGATCAGTTAATTTTGAACAACTTAGCCTTAAACTATCAAAAAGTTGATGTCCAGGGAGCAAAAGTTCGTTTAATATTTTGTTTTCGTTAGTAATATAAATAGTTATCTATTTGTTTGTGTTAGTAATTTGATCCCATGCCATTGCAACTTGTTTCAGCTAGCCTTCGGTGCTGACTAATTAAAAATTGTAATCATTGAAGTCATGCCAAATGGTGTACAAAGTAGTACAAATCATACTTCGATTGTTATACATGAGGACAAGGAGATTGATCTTAAAGAATTGGAAAACACCATTAGAGCAAAGCTTATCTGTGAATCACCCATGTTGGCAGCAAGCTGCATATTCAGAGTTCCTCATTTGATCAGGAAACATAATCCAGACGCATACACACCAGTCACTGTCTCAATCGGACCCTTCCATTATCAAGGCTGCAAACAATTTCAATCCATGCAAAATGTGAAATATTGGTACTTGAATAGCTTTCTCTCACGCATGAGAATAAGTATGGATATGTTGATCCAACCCATCCTTGAGTTTGACAAACGCGCACGTGATTTTTATGCAGAACCACTAGATCATCTTAACCAGAACGAGTTTGTAGAAATGATGATACTTGACGGTTGCTTCATAATCGAACTCTTTCGAAAGCATATGCATGAGAAGCCTAGGAAAAGTAATGATCCCATACTCAACATGGATTGCATGTTCCAACATATATGCCATGACCTTTTGCTGCTAGAAAATCAGCTACCTTGGTTTGTTCTCGAGCGTCTATATAGTCTTACCCTTGATAATTACCCAGACGACCCCTCCCTTCGTAGACTAATGCTCACCGTCTTCAGCTCACAATCACCATTGGCCCATAATTGCACGTCCTATTTACGCTATCTTTATTGTGATCGTGTTGATGATGATGATGAAGAAGATGACGACCACAACGATGATGAAGATGAAGAAGACCATGACGATGAGGATAAAATATTGCATATACTTGATCTAATGAGATCTTCAATAGTTTTTCCATTCAAAAAATTTTTATGTTCAAATATGGAACTGAAAACACACAAAACATGTTTTTGGATGCAGAAAAAAAACAAAAAAACATTTGGCTCGGAGATTCCTTCTGCAATTACTCTATCAGAGGGAGGCGTTAAATTTAAGGGCTCCGATAATAGTAAAAGCATAATGAATATAGGCTTCAAGAATGGGGTTTTTACAATTCCACAACTAGAAATTGGAGAGCTGACCGAACCGTTGTTCAGGAACCTTATTGCCTTTGAACAATGCTATCATGATCGTCCTAATGAAATAACATCTTTTTCCATTTTAATGGATAAACTAATTGCTTCAAGTAAGGATATGGAATTTCTTTGTCAGAAAAAAATAGTAGTTAACTGGCTGAACGCTAATGATGGTTCCCAGATGTTCAACAAGCTTCGCAATGGCACCCAGCTTAAAAAGTTCTTATATCATGGACTTTGCGCGGAAGTGAATAGATATTACGAAAAGAAATGGAACCATTGGCTGGTAATACTGGAGCATGAGACGCTTGCTAACCCGTGGAAAATTGTTTCTTTGGTTGCAGCATTTATCCTTCTTGGTCTCACCGTATTGCAGAGTGTATATAACGTTCTTCGATATTACTCTCCTCAACACTAATGACCGTTTGTAATTAGTATAAGTACTTTGTGAAATAAATTTCCAGTTAAGCTTGAGAATGTATTTTAATTCATTATCACAAAAAGTTGCATTAACAAATTTCCTCCCTCTGTTTAGACAAGGGACTTTGACAGTACCAATGAACTTTAATAAGACTCAATTATTAAAAATGCACATTACACTAGTAGAAAAAGGTACTTGGGCGACAAAACAAATTTCGTCACTCAAGGTCCCTTTTCGTAGCCTAAACATTTGAGCGACCATTAATTCGTCACCTCAAATTCGTCGCTCAAAGTCCATGGAGCAAGCATTTGGGCGACAAAATAATATTATTATTTTATTATTTATCATTTTTGAATTATAATTAACATAAATTAATTAATTTTGTATAGGTTTGTTGCATAGGATTTTTGTTGGAGCACCAATTTGAAGGTATTTTCTTGATCATTTTATGTTGTTGACGTACGAATTTATTTTATATGGTTTTGTATGCAAATAATTTGTATATGTTGAATGACTTTATGTTGCGTTGTACGTACGAAGTTAATATTAATTAACTTTGTACGAATTTATTTTGTGTTGTACGCACGAAGTTAATAGTAATTAACCTTGTACGAATTTATTTTGTGTTGTACGTACAAAGTTAATACTTCGTATGCATTTTTTTAACAAAAACTTAGTTTCCCGTTTGAGAATTAATTGGATCTCGCGCATGGATGCGAAAGCGTGACTGCGATCCAATTGATTCTTGAATTGTCCCATTTTTAGACAGTTTGGGAGTGCACATTTGTGTGTCGTAGTTTGCGGTTCACGGATTAGGTTTCGATCGTGGGTTTTTGGTAACATCTTACGTTCTTCGAGTGCATGGTAGGTATTTGATATCTACGTCGTGCACTTGGAGAACTGTAGGGAGATGCTACTAAAATTTGCCCACGTCGAAATCTAATCTTGGTGGATCCGTAAACTACGAGACACAAATGTGGACTCCCGAATGGGATAGGGCCTTTACCGGAGGCATAAGGTGACGAGACATAGTTGAAGTTGTTCTAATGCTCCCCCCTCTCTCTATCTTTAATGTGATAATAGGAAAAATGAAGAGACAGTGGATATAGAATCCGAACAGATGTGCTGCTGAATATTTGGAAGGAGTAGATAATTTTATTGACTTTGCAACGAGACACAACCGGGGTTCAACTGATATCAAGTGTCCGTGTAGGTCGTGTAACAATCATATGTGGGAGACATTCAACAATGTTCGCCATCATTTGGTAAGAAATGGGATGACGCAGACCTATACGAGATGGAATCATCACGGGGAACCATTACATCATGCTTCGTCTTCGTACCAGTCACGAGCGGAGACTGGTGAAGGAAATTTATCTGGTAATGACCAAGTCATGGGTATTTTAAATGACTGTTATCCATACGCCTCGAGCAATGACAATGAGGAAGTGGGGGATGACGTGCCTCCCACCATGGACAAGAAAGAATTCGATAAGTATGAAAGGCTATTGAAAAATGCCAAGCAAGAATTATACTCGGGTTGCGAAGACTTTTTGGTTCTTACGGCGATTGTGGAGTTTATGCAAGGCAAGATGAAATTCTGTATGTCAAACCGTTGTTATGACTACTTTATGGGTATTGTGAAGAGGATGCTTCCAAAATACAATTGTTTGCCTAAAGATCATAAAAGTGCCCAGAAGGTGCTGAACGATCTAGGCTTAGGGTATGAAAAAATCCCTGCATGTGTAAATAATTGTATATTGTTCTATAAGGAAAACAAAGAGTTGGATAAATGCCCCGTTTGTAATGAGCCGAGATATAAAATCACACCTAAAAATAGAACGACGAAGATTCCACAAAAAATGTTGCGTTATCTTCCATTAACGCCTAGGTTGCAGCGCTTGTACATGTCGACGCACACTGCAACCGACATGAGATGGCATAAGGAAGAACGGGTTGATGATGATGTTATGAGGCATCCTGCAGACGGACATGCATGGAAAGAATTCGATCGGATGTACCCTGAATTTGCAGCAGACCCACGCAATGTTAGACTAGGACTTGCCACCGACGGATTTAATCCGTTCGGAGTTTTGAACCAAACCCACGGCACTTGGCCGATCATCATAGTTCCTTATAATTTGCCGCCTTGGAAATGTATGAAAAAGGAATTTACGATGATGAGTCTATTAATCACCGTTGGTTGATGAGTTAAAGAATTTATGGGAAAACGATGTGCGTACATTTAATAAGTCCACTAGGAAGATGTTCACCTTGCGAGCAGCAATGATGTGGATGATACATGATTTTCCCGCTTATGCAATGATTTCCGGTTGGAGTACGAAGGGTTATATGGCATGCCCAGTCTGCAAGGAGGACGTAACATTTGGTTGGCACACTGGAAAGGTTTGTTATATGGGTCAAAAATAGATGGTTGTCGTGGGATCATGAGTGGAGTACGAACGATACATCTTTCGATGGCAACACAGAGACCCGCCTCAGACCCAGAGAATGGTCAGGAGATGACATTCTGGCTAAGTTAAACAATTTAGAATTTGGTCCATATGGCAAAGGTGTTACTGGGCCCAGACCGGCTTCGCATCATAACTGGACGCATAAGAGTATTTTGTTTAAACTCCCGTACTGGTCCAAGTTAAAGCTTAGACACAACCTCGATGTGATGCATATTGAGAAGAATGTGTGCGATACATTGGTGGGGACAATTCTAGACATTGAGGGGAAATCGAAGGACACGATAAAAGCTCGTCTAGATTTGGAACGAATGGGCATAAGGCGACCCTTGTGGATGAAGAAAGTCGGCGGTGTACTCAGAAAAGGTCATCCGTTTTTCACTGTGAAACCGGAGGGGAAGAAACAGTTTTTCAAGTTTCTTTCTTCCGTCCAATTTCCAGATGGGTATGCTTCGAATATCTCGCGTTGCGGGAACGTGGAGAAAAATCGATTTTCGGGATTAAAAAGCCATGATTGTCATGTGCTAATCCAACGCCTTTTCCCGGTTGGTATTCGAAGTTTGTTGCCTTCTGATGTGGTCAACCCGATAGTGAATTTGTCCATATTTTTCGCACAGTTGGCTGCAAGGTCGTTGCGTGTGTCGGATGTAAAAAAGTGCGGAGATGACATTGTACACATCCTTTGCAAGTTCGAGCAGATTTTTCCGCCAGCTTTTTTTACTAGTATGATTCACGTGATGATACATTTGGCGGATGAGGCATTGCTTGGTGGACCAATCAACTATTGGTGGATGTATCCAATAGAAAGGAAACGTCGACCCATGGCCTTTGTATGATTCTTCATCATTTTCTAGATGTTTAATAATTACAACCATCGCGTTTAAAAAATTTGTGCGTAACAAGGCCAAGCCGGAAGGATTCATTGTGGAGGCATGGATCGCATATGAGTCGCTCACTTTTTGCGTAATGTATCTAACTGATGTTGAGACGACTTTCAATCGTCCTCAACGCAACAACGACGGTGGTGTTAGGAAATAAAAACTTTTGGTGTTTGCACAAACTGCACATCCGTTTGGCTTGTCACCAAGAGGCGAATCCTTTTCTGAGAAGGACATGGAGGTAGCGCATTGGTTCATACTAAAAAATTGTGACGAGATTGGGCCGCTTCTGGATGAGCATGAACAGTTGATCATCAGTGCATATCCTTCAAATTTACATGCCGAGAAACACCGTGCATTGTTTCCTCGTTGGTTGCGCGAACATGTAAGTTTTGTACTCTTTGGTTTCATCACATTTTAGGTTTTTTTTCATGGTCTTCATATGTTCCTGAACTAAAAAGATTACAAATTTTTGTACATATTCAACTAGGTGTTGAAACTAAAGGATGAGAATTTGCCGTCATACACCGAAGAATTATATAACTTGGCGGTCGGACCGTTTCGCACTGAACTGTACTCAGGGTGTCATGTCAACGGCGTTAAGTTTGTGGATGCTCAGCGTGATGATAAGTTGTTAACTCAAAATAGTGGGGTCTTCGTCCCGGGCTGTGGCGACAGTGCCGATATTGAGTTTTATGGCAAACTAACAAGTGTTGTACAAGTGCTTTACAAAGACCGATGTCAAGTGATTTTGTTTAAGTGTCATTGGTTTGATACAAATCCAAACAGAAACGAGAGTATTAAGTGAGACGAAGGGTTAGTATCAATGAACACTAACACACGTTGGTACGATGAAGACCCTTACATTTTAGCAACTATCTTGACGACCTGAAGGCGGGGAATGGTTGGAAAGTTGTTCAAAAAATTCATCATAGAAACATAGATGATATTCCTGACGGAGATAATAATGAAGACGACAGCATCGCTGACCAACAGCTTTCATCTTCGATAGATTTTGGTTTGGCAACACCGTTGGATACCAATGTAATCCAAGAACCGCTTGAGGTAGCTGGAATGCCTGAAATCGAAATACCGATTGATTCCATTACAATTGACCTCGGTGATCTGACCCCGCACAGACAGAGGATAGTGATGATGAGGAATCATATGCAAGCAGCGAATCTGAATTACCAAGCGAAAATGATGAAATTAACAATGACGATGTGTATTGTATTTCTGATTCAGACTAGGTTCGAAAGTGCTGAAATTGTATTTCAAGAAACATTGAAACATATATTGAAGTTGTAACTTGTAACGTTGTCAAATTATTAAGAAGAGACATTGAAACATAAATTAATTACTTCATTTAACAAGGAAAAAAAAAACCTGATTTGTAATCAGAAAGAAGACAATTACAAATATATCTTAGGCGACAAACTGCTATTTGTCGCTCAAATTAACTTTAGGCGACGAAATGTACTTCGTCACCCAAAGTAAATTCTTCGTTGCCCAAACTGTTAAAAATAATTACTTCATTTACAAAAAAAAATAAAAATTGTTTTGTAACCAGATGCAAAAAATTGCAAATATATCTTAGGCGACGAACTGAGATTCATCGCCCAAAGTCACTTAAGGCGACCAATTATACTTCGTCGCCCAAAATTAGTTATTTTCGTCGCCCAAGGTAAATTCTTCGCCGCCCAAACTGTTAAAAATAATTTTTAAACCTGCCAATATTTGGGGCAGATTTTTTAAGGGTTTGGGCGACGAATGTGCGTTCGTCACCTTTTGTAAAAAATATGTAAACGCTTGTAACGGGAAGACCTACAACTTTTGTTCAGGTGTCATCTCCAAAATCGAAGACTAGAAACCATGAAGCCTATATTATTTTTTAACCGTCGATTAACGTTTACGTTTACGCTCGGTTATTATATCCGTAATTTGTTTTTTTTCATGCCGGTTCTTTTTCGAAAACATGATCTTTTACTAAATTCAATAAGATGAATGGTTCATATCGTTTATATTATGTCCCCATCTTTACAGTTTAGTCAAATTTGTATAGGACGTTATAAAGTTTATAGAAACTATATAACATCATCGCACTTTTCAATAAACTGTCAATATGCGGACATTCTATGAACGATCGGAACCGTTCATCTTATTGCATTCAGAAAAAGATCATGTTTTCAAAAAACAATTGGGATGAAAAAAAAAACTACGGATATAATAACGGAGTGTAAACGTAAACGTTGATCGACGGTTAAAAAAGAATATAGCCTTCATGGTTTCTAGTGTTCGATTTTGGTGATGACACCTAAACGAAAGTTGTAGGCCTTCTCGTTACGAGCGTTTGTAAAATTTTTACAAATTTTTTCCCCCTTCTCAATTACTTATTATGAATTTTTCACTGTAAGTAAATTTTCGTACTACTGTTAATGTGTAAACAGTAGTACATATTTATTTATTTAAATCTGAACCATTGAATATGTAGACCTTTTCTTCAAGATCATTTTGTACAAAAATTACTTCAATACAAAATCAATAAGTCATTATTTAGGAGATCAGAATAACAACGGTGGGTGATGAATTTATTAGCTTTAGGCAACCAACTACTGGTTCGTCGCCTCAATTGGTTTTGAGCGACGAATTATTTGTCGCCCAAAACCTACAAAGTTTGAGCGACGAATCATTTTCGTCGCCTAAACCTTCAAATTTGCAAAAGCCATGCAAAATTTTGGGCGACGAAGATTAGGAGTTTGAGCAACGAAAATAATTCGTCGCCCAAAGGCCTCTGGGCTAATTTCACCCCGTGCCTTTTCTTTTTTATTTCTTCTTCCTTCTTCTTCTAGTTGCAGATCCAAATCCCTCCCTACACTTCTCTCGAACCTCAGACCCTGTCACGAACCAACCAGCTTCTCTCTCTCACTCTCACTCTGAATCTCTCAGCCTCGGTCAATCTCGCAGCTTCCCTTACCCTCTCTCGAGGTAGGTTTCAAACTTTGAATCTTTTGTCTTGATTTTGTACGATTTTGTAGGAATTTGATTTGGGATTTGGATTTGAAATTGAAGATTAAATTAAACTGGTTAAGTGATAGATGTGGATTTTGTTTAGGAATTGGATTTTGGATTTGGGATTTGGATTGGTCTTCTTTAATCGCTATTTGTTTGGTAATTTTGAGCTGGGTTTTTGCCACATTTTTCAGTGCTTGTTTGGATACTGAGAAAATGTGATGAGAATTATTGAAATTCTTTGACTATTGCATGATTATTATCTTTTCATATTTGTAAAATCTCCTTCAAAGATTTTATATTGGACTCTGGATCTGAAAGCAGCGCCATTCCCAGCTCTGCATGTTTATTCTTCTTACTTTCAAATGCTTCTTCAGCTGTAAGATCTTGTTTAACCTCAGCCTGAACAAAGAAGAAAGGTTACTAAATGTGAAACACATAAAAGAAGCTGAAGAGAATAAGTTATATCCTCCATAACACATTATCAGATGGACCTTATATAGACACTGCAGGATTGTGCATGTCATATACACAGCTCATAACTTCTTTCTTTCATGTCTTATTATTTATTCATCAAATAAAACTTGAAACTTTAATACATATTTGATGATCATGTAGAAACCTATTGTGAAATTGGTAAATGGACAATCCCGGTACTTGTACATCATTACTTTGTCACACATGATTTTCTGAATTACTGTCACAGATTGTAACATAAATTTGCAGCTCATCACCATTTTTTGGGATGTATTTCCCCCTTTTCTTTTGAAATATAACTTCTACTTTTTCAGATTATTCATTTAACAGTATGCAGTGTGTGTGTGAATGTAGTTCAGTATGTGTGCAGTATGCAGTGTGTGTGTGTGCAGTATGCAGCGTGCATTATGCAGTGTGTGTGTGTGCAGTATGCAGTGTGTGTACTATGTCTGTGGTTTTGGGTGAATTAATAGCAAACAAACAATAGCTAGGCAATTTTGCTCAGCGTGAGTGTTTTTTACTCACAGATTGAACACCAGTTGGTGTAATCACTTGCTGTTTTTGGGAACTGTACTCTTGATCAATGCCTGTAGAAGGTATATTCATAATTAAGAAAAATGTTGGGCCTGTTCAAGGTAAATCTCAACCCTTATTGTCAGTTTCCAAGCTTCATAGAAGAGGTCAAAGGTGAGGTCACAAATTACATTACTTTTTTGTATATACTTTGTACAACAAACGATTTTTGGATTTTCCACAACTATACTTGCCATTGCAGAAACAATTATTTTTTTCCTTAATTTTATGGGAGCAATAATTATTTCCTCAACAACATTATGTAGGCAAAAATGTAAATTATTTTCTCTAAGATAGTAAATTCATCTTTGTAAGCTATTAAACAGGTTAAGCAAGGGGATAATACTAGTCTAGTAAATCTTAAATGGCAAGGACCAGGAGCTACCAGATTAGAAGCCTGTAGTCTAAGCTCCCTTGAATATATTTGAAATATGGCCCAACTAGGCTTCCCTTTACCCCAGTTCAATCTAATAGATCCACATTTGTCAAAAGATATGCCCAGATTACTTGGAGTGGCGCTGTTGAATCAATCTTACTAGACAACTAGGCCTTAGGGTTTGAATCTCTGGTGGTGTCTGTTCAGGGAGTTTGGAGCAAGCTGGGTTATCCACTGGGATATATTATCCTCCTTTTTATCTGAGAGTCATAAGATTCCAGGAATGGGGAAGAAGGCCAAAGTTTTATGGGGATGCATAGTACTGGCTGTTTATTGGGCAGAAAGAAAAATTATTTTTGAAGATGTTGCCGGTAAGAAATTATTTGGGAAAAAAATTTGCATCTGGTCATCTTTATGGGCTTCTAGCTCTACAGATTTTAGGGGTTTATCTTATTCCAGTCTTTTCTTAGATTGGAAAGCTGTTGTAATCTAGGTTGTGTGGTCTGTGTTTATGTCATGGTGCCTTAAAATATTTGCTTCTATGGTCTTTCTTATACTGTTGTTGTCCAAATTGTGGTCTGTGCTTATTTAATATGCATATGTCCTTTTATTTAACAATTTGTAACTGGCTCAATTTACAGATGTCGGGTTTGATTTCTACACGCCGCCGCTCTAGTCCTAGTTCAGCTCCATCACAGTCGCCCGCTCAGGATGTCTCCGAGTCGCCTGTCTCGTCCACTGCCTCGGTGACGTTTCCTGTAGTGAGTGCTCGTCGGGCTCAGCGACGACAATGTC
Organism: Gillenia trifoliata; assembly: GCA_018257905.1. Lineage (NCBI taxonomy): Eukaryota > Viridiplantae > Streptophyta > Magnoliopsida > Rosales > Rosaceae > Gillenia > Gillenia trifoliata. The sequence continues at coordinate 16,168,216 of CM031083.1, read as the reverse complement.
CCGAGGACGAAGGCCCTCAGGCACCCAGGAGTTCCACAGTCGACGGCGAGGGCTCGCAGACAGGTAATATACCCTTACCCCTAATCTTTTTCATTTTTGTTCGATTGTTTAATACCGTCTAGTTCATTTCTTGATTGCATGTTCAAACATTTACTACGATTGTCAAAAATGTTTGAAATGTTGTGTGGATGTGGATATGTTGGAATTGTCAAATTTAAGGATAGTTGGAATTGTCAAATATGTTGGATATGTTGGAATATGTTGGAATTTAAGTATATGTTGGAATATGTTGGAATTGTCAAATTTAAGGATGGTTGGAATTGTCAAATATGTTGGAATATGTTAGAATATGTTGAAATTTAAGGATATGTTGAAATTGTGTGGATGTGGATATGTTAGATTTATTGTTTGGAGGTTTTGGGAAATGTTAGACTTTTAGGGGAGGTTTTGCCGAATTTTCTGTAGAGTTTGAAGATGACGTTTTAACCATGAATTTCTTCTTCGGTTTGACAGAGAAGAAAAAGACCTGGGGCCCTTGCAGACAGTTGAAGTTTGCGGGGATCACACGGGCGACTAATGAAAAGATCGTCATCACCTTTTCTGAAGAACACCAGGGTTCTTCCACAGCTGACCAGCACAGCACCTTGGTCACGGAGATAGGGGCGATACTGCGTGCCCATTGCCCTATGCGATGGGACTCATGGAGATCAGTCCCAGCTCAAACGAAGGCGGCGATGTGGCACGAGCTGTCGGTGAGTGTATTCCATACTTTCTACTACTTTTTTTAATGAAGTCCAATATTTTGTATATTTTAATAATATTGTTTTATATTTGCAGGTCAACTTTAATACTACGAACCTTGATGCCAAACGGACAAACTACATAGAGGGGCTCTTCAAAGATCGGTACAAAGAGTGGAAGGTCGACCTCCACAAAGTTTTCAAGTTGTATCCGGACGCGGAGACTGCTTTAGCCCGAGGATGCCCTAAGGAGTTGCTGGAGCGGCCTCATGATTGGGAGTGGTAATGTAACCATTTTGTCAACCCTACTTTTTGGGTAAGTTTACACATTTATTTTATCATTTTACTCAACAATTAATATATGCACTAACAAATTTTGGGTTCAACAGAAACATTCTCGAGCCAATTCGCTAAATAAGTCGAAAAAAGATACTTCTGCACCACTCCGGTTCGAAACCCTTTTCCTATAGATTGGCTGACCAACGACCGGTAAAACTACTTTACATTTTTTAATTTTAATATAATTTAATATTTATGAATTTTAAATTTAACCTTTTTTTTTTAGGAAGGTGCAAAGTTTCCAGAGATTGACATGTTCGAGGAAGTTTATGTCCGCCCCGGTGATGAGACGACTCACCAGCTCCATGTAAGTTTCTGTAATTACCTGTTACTTTTCTTCCTTTTATAATTATTATAAACAATAATATATATTTTCTTATTACAGGCCACTCTCTTCTCGAAGAAGTGGCATCGCAGCTTGTCCCTGAGACCCCTATCGAGGACGTCACTCCAACTGAGGATGCTGGTCTTCGTATACTAACGAAGACGCTAGACCAGACCCTTGGTCGTAGGCCTGGTAGGGTTTACCGGGGGATGGGGAAAGTTCGACTCTGTGAGATGGGTGCCTCATCTTCTAACAACAATTCGGAAGAGGTCACCTCGTTGAAGGCACAAGTTCAAGACCTGGAGCAGAAGCTCGCGTCTCAAGAAAGCCGTTTCGCGTCTTAGGAAAGCCAGCTCACGGCTCAGGACGCTCGGAGGAGCCAAATCTTACACGCCCTCCGTATGTCTCGCATTCCATTGAATATGCCATCATCCGATTCCCAGCCCCCTCACTAGTTACTTCGTTTTAGGATTTTAATTTATTTTTATTATTAAATATTTTGTACGTACATTTGTTTATATAATCTAATTTGTTTTTTTACATTGTTTATTATATTGTATTGTCTTTTAAATACCAATTAATTAAAAAAATTAAAAAATTAAAAAATTAAAAAATTAAAAAATTAAAAAATTAAAACATTAAAAAATTTAAAAACTAAAAAACTAAATATTTTGGGTGACGAAACAACCTCCGTCGCCTAAACCTTAGGGCGACGAAACAATAACTTAGGGTGACGAAAGATTTTCGTCGCTTAAAGTGTAACAATAACTTAGGGCGACGAAACAATTTCGTCGCCTAATGTTTTGCCTGACAAAATATATTCGTCGCCTGAACTCTATTGCCACGCATATTTTCGTCGCCAGAAATCGTCGCGCGAATGTGAATTAGGCGACAAATGTATTTCCTTCGTCGCCCAAATGCTTGGTCCACGGACTTTGAGCAACGAATTATAGGTCGCCCAAACCTTTAAGAGACGAAAGGTGACTTTGGGCGACGAAATTTGTTTTGTCGCCCAAGTACCTTTTTGTACTAGTGACAGTTCAGGAGACGAATACATTTTGTTGGGCAAACCGTTAGGCGACGAAAGCCCTTCGTCGCCTTAAGTTATGGTTACACTTGAAGCGGCGAAATATATCATCATGCAAAGGTTTAGGCGACGGTAGTTGTTTCGTCGCGCAAAATATTTAATAATTTTATTTTAATTTCTTTTAAATTTTTAAATTTTTTTAAATAATTAATATAATGAATTAATTGGTATTTAAAAGACAATAAAATATAATAAAAAATGTAGAAAAACAAATTGGATTATATAAAGAAATGTATGTACAAAATATTCAATAATAAAAATAAATTAGAATCCTAAGACGAAGTGACTAGTGAGGGGGCTGGGAATCGGATGACGACATATTCAATGTAATGCCGGACAACTGGAGGGTGTGTAAGATTTGGCTCATCCGGATTTCCTGAGACGCGAGCTTCTGCTTTAGGCCTTGAACTTCTGCCTTCAACGAGGTGACCTCTCCCTAATTGTTGTTAGAAGATGAGACACCCATCTCACAGAGTCGCGCTTTCCCCATCCCCCGGTAAACCCTACCAGGCCTACGACCAAGGGTCTGGTCTAGCGTCTCCGTTAGTATATGAAAACCAGCATCCTCAGTTGGAGTGACGTCCTCGATAAGGGTCTCGGGGGGAAGCTGCGATGCCACTTCTTTGACAAAAGCATTGCTCTTCTCCACCATAGTGGCCTGTAATAAGAAAATAAATATTATTGTTTATAATAATTATAAAAGGAACAAAAGTAACAGGTAATTAGAGAAATTTACATGGAGCTGCTGAGCCGTCTCATCACCGGAGCGGACATAAACTTCCTCAAACATGTCAATCTCTGGAAACTTTGCACCTGCCTAAAAAAATAATAAAAGAAGGTTAAAATTTAAATTCATAAATATTAAATTATATTAAAATTAAAAAATGTAAAATAGTCTTACCTCTCGTCGTTCGCCACTCTATAGGAAAAGGGCTTCGAACCGGAGTGGTGTAGAAGTTTCTTTTTCGACCTATTTATCGAATTGGCTCGAAAACGTTTCTATTGAACCCAAAATTTGTTAGTGCGTATATTAATTGTTGGGTAAAATTATAAAATAAATTTGTAAACTTACCAAAAAATTAGGGTCTCGAAAGTGGTTACATAACCACTCCCAATTCTGAGGCCGCTCCAGCATCTCCTTAGGGCATCCTCGGGCTAAAGCAGTCTCCGCGTCCCAATATGACTTGAAAACTTTGTGGAGGTCGCTCTTCCACTCTTTGTACCGATTTGTGAAGAGCTCATCTATGTAGGTTGTCCGGTCGGCATCAAGGTCCGTAGTATTAAAGTTGACCTGCAAATATAAAACAATATTATTAAAATATACAAAATATTGGACTTAATTATAAAAAGTAGTAGAAAGTATGGAATACACTCACCGACAGCTCATGCCACATCGCAGCCTTCATTTCATCTAGGACTGATCTTCATGTGTCCCATCTCATAAGGCAATGGGCACGTAGTATCGTCCCTATCTCACGAACGAGGGTGCTGTGCTGGTCAAATGTAGAAGAAGCTCGGTGTTCATCAGCATAGGTGATGGCGATCTTTTCATTAGTCGCACGTGTGATCTGTGCAGACTTCAATTGTCTGCAAAAACAAAGAAAAAATTCATGGTTAAAACGTTTACTTAAAACTCTACAGAAAATTCAGCAGAACCTCCTCTAAAAGTCTAACATTTCCCATAACTACAAATAATAAATCTAACATCATGTTGTAACATCATGTTGCAAACAATAAATTTGACAAGTCCAACATATCCACATTCACATCCAAGCAACATTTCCAACAAATTTGACAATCGTACCAAATGTTTGAACATGCAACCAAGAAATTTTAACACATCATCTAAATGATCCCTATCTAACGATCAACTTTTTTGTAATTCCCAATCTTTAAAATATGCGTTAACTTTGTGTGTACATATATATATATATATATATATATATATATATATATAACTGAAGATAACTCAATTTTGTGTATATAATCATACCAAATTAGCAATTAGTCCAAAAATTAATATAAAATGCTTAGACAAATGTTTAGCAAACACTGCACACACACTGCACACACACACACAGCACACACACTGCACACACACACACTGCCCACACACACAGAGCACACACTGTAAAATTTGAAGGAAACACGTCTTGAAAGGGACAAAGCCTTGCAACAATTGTCACGCCTTAAACATCATTTGTTAGAAAAGGTTACATGTCTTGAATTCATTATTTGCATTGTGGTGCATGACATATGATATTATATGAAAACTATTCATTATTTGCATTGTGGTCCATTTGACTATGAAATGATGGGATTGTGATTGAGGATTATTTTCAGTTGATTATCCTCTCTATTGCTCGTTCATTATTGAAAGGACCATTAAGAATTAAATTTAATGAGGAGGACAATAGGTAGTGACTGCTGGCTGTTGTACTGTTTTGTGTTACCTTAGCAGAAAATCTAATGACTGCGCCACAGAATGTTTAAGTTATTTGATATTTATTGACTGTTTATAATAAATGGACCCTATGCTTGTTATTGTATGATATATTCTACTAATATATGAACTTTGACACTCCATATCATCTTAGCCAAATATTATATATTTACTTTGACACACACACACACTGCCCACACACATAACTTTGACACACACTGCCCACACACTGCCCCCACACACACACAGAGCACACACACACTGCCCACACACACACACACAGCACATTCACACACTGCACAGTGCACACACACACACTGTCTCACAGTGCACACGCACATAGACATACTCATAGTGCGCGCACACACACACAGAGCACATTCACACACACGCACACTGTCTCACAGTGCACACACACACTGTGAAACCATAACAGAAAGATAGTCAGAGAGATTATGCAATATATTCATAATTTTAGTATTACAAATTGCAGGGGAAGTGCACACACACACACTGTCTCACAGTGTACACACACAAAGGTCACAGGCAGTGTCAAAATTTGGGAGAAAATTGTCATTCAAATATCGGCACTGTCAAACAAAACTCAAACATCACTTTAGTTTCTACTTCAAACCTAAACCCACAAACCTAAATCAGCCAAAACAACCACTAACATCACTTCAATTTCTACTTCAAACAACAATGAAAACCTAGAAAAACAATCTGTAAAAAAATTGAAAAATACCGAAAAAATTGAAATTTTCTGAAGATGAACGGTTGTAGTTTGTACCTAAGTTGAATAGAAATCGATTGGTGGTGAACTCGACCCACGACATGCCCAGATTTGACTGGAACGGAGAGAGAGAGAGAGAGACGAAAAAACGAAGGGGATTGGGACGGAAGGGGTTAGAACGGAGGGAGGGAGGCACCGAGAGAGAGAGTGGGAAGAACGGAGGAAGCAGGTCCACCAGGAGGAGGAGCTAGGCTTGGTTGCAGAGGGAGGGAGTATCTGCAGATGGAGGAAAAAGGAGGAAGAAAGAAAAAAGAAAAGGCACGGGTTGAAATTAATCCATAGGCCTTTGGGCGACGAACTCGTTTCGTCGCTCAAAGTCCTAATCTTCGTCGCCCAACATTTCATTAAAATTTTTAAAACGAGCCTAAAATTTGGGGCGGCTAGAGAAAATTTTAAAGTTTAGGCGACGAAACGGATTCGTCGCGCAAAGTTTGTAGGTTTTGAGCGACGAATAATTCGTCGCGCAAAACCAGTTGAGGCGACGAACCAATTGTTGGTCGCCTAAAGCTAAGAAATTTATCACCACCGTTGTTATTTTGATCTCCTAAATAATGACTTATTCATTTCGTATTGAAGTAATTTTTGTACAGAATGATCTTGAAGAAAAGGTCTACATATTCAACGGTTTAGATTTAAAGAAATAAATATGTATGTGTGTTTACAAATTAACAGTAGTACGAAAAATTAACTTACTGTGGGAAATTCATAATAAGTAATTGAGAAGTGGGAAAAATCTGTAAAAAATACACAAACGCTCGTAACGACAAGGTGTACAACTTTCGTTAAGGTGTCATCTCCAAAAGATGAACACTAGAAACCATGAAGGCTATATTCTTTTTTAAAACGTCCAAAGGAATTAGATTTGAAGTGATTTTTCGTCAAATATAAATCTGAGTAATTTGAATTAAGTGATAATTCATATCCACACCAAAGGAAATGTAAACACCTCAAATTATTCAGCAAAACATAACATTACACAAAGTAGCTACCACGACAACATACTCGGGAAGACAAGTACATAACCAGTAGGTCCAGTACTACTAGCATCCAAGTATCACCATGCATGAAGCATGAGCTAACTCGGGTGCCCTTTATTCTAAATATTACAACATACTACTTTAAACTTATTAGACTTGGCAACATCATACTTGAAGTACTACTCGAGGGAAAGAGACCCAGAACTTAGTGATGTGCAGTAGGACCATCAATGTGGCAACACTTGTAACTGATAAAAGTCTCCATGCTCCGGTTGCAATCTGGACACTTCATGGTGTCCGGGACCTTTCCGGTAGAGCCAGGAATATCAAGGCGGCAGCAAGGACGACTCGCAGCACGAACCCTCTCATGGTATGACTTGAAGCAAAACTCAAAGCCTCTCTCTTTCACATGGTCCTTCCATTTGTCGAAGTCCTCTACCACCTTCAAGATTGCGACACCGTGGCCGGTGACCACCACAGAATGCCCTTTGCTGAGCACAGCCCATCCACTTTCGTTTTTGTAAGAAAGTAGCTTCTGGATTTCTTGACCGACTTGGTCGGCTGGCTTGTGAACCTTGGTGAAGAACAAGCTTTCGATGCCAGTCCAGAATTTCCCTATAATGCCATGGTCATCTTCTCCCTTACTTCCTTTCCCCACGCAGAACAACTCGATGTGAATCTTTGCTTCCTTGAAGATGGGATCATTTGCAAAGGCAGTTGCTTTCTTTGTGAACTCTTGAATCCAGCCATTGTCTTTGCCTCCATAGAAGAAAATGTACTTGTCCTCTTTGATCTACTTGACCAAGACAATTAATTAAATCAACCACACAAAATTAACTAATGAAATGAATTCTAGATTTAAGGAGTGCTGCTATTCTACACTAATTTATATTAAAGAAAGGAGTTGCGTCTATACAATTTTACACTTCTTGATCAATTATAACATGTTTCGTTATTTTACACTTCTCGCCAAAATATGTTTCGTTATTATTACACCTCTATTAGAGAGGTGGTCCAGTAAACGGAGTTAAAATAACATGTTATTTATATCCGCACTTATATATGTGAGATCAAACTATATTAAAAATGTGGTTAATAACGTGGTATCAATAAATGTGGTCGAAATTGCGGCCCTCAAATTTAAACAGTTATAAGGGAAATTACCGTAACAGATGGGCTAATCCCTTGGAAAACAGTGCCAACCCATTTATCTCCGTGAGCTTGTGAGAGTTCTTCTTCAGTTGCCTTTGTGAAAGGGAAAGCTTTGACTCCCCAAATCCTAATCATGTGGAGAGCGTTGGGATGTTCGACCTTTCCTTGTGGGTTCATCACCACCAGTGTGGGCTTACCCTTGAAGCCCCACTCCTCCTTGATGAACCTGATGCCTGCTACAGGTGCAGAGATCTGCACTGTGTACCATGGCATCTTATTCCGGAGGCTCTCAAACTTCTTTCGGAGGTCATCAGTCCACTGCTCCACAATCGGAATCCACACAATCTTGTGCTGATTGTCTTTCTTTGTAAACTCATAGATGGGCTTGAGGATTGAGATGTCATCATCAGAGATGTCTAGGCTTGAAATGAACAACAACACATTCTTCTTCCTCAGGATATCGATTTTAACCTGTTTAAATCAATTATGCGCGTTGTAAGTAATTAATAAGTAGCAATTTGACTAACAGAAATGTTATTTAATTTAGTCACACAAAACTGACTTCATTGTTAACACTCTTTAGTACAGGTGTGTCTCACAGACAATGGTTGCACTCGCCTTTATTCATAGAGTGTGTTCGTCATAATGCTAATTTTAAGTGTTTAAATAGCATTATTGATTGACTAATCACATAAAAGCTCGCCATAAAGACTGACTTGTACGTATATATAAACCTCAAAACTATTTAGATGTGGTCATGGAAATTACATATTAAAGACTAATATTCCACGTGACATGTTAGGGTTCCAATTAAATTAGTCATGTCAAGAAAAAATTACGTTGGAAATTTTGTATGACAAAAAAGTACTCCTAAGCAACTTTATTGCCATCTTTTTCTATGATACTTTACTGTCATCTTTATTAACTTTAATTTGCCTTGGAGCAGCCTAGTGCCAGCGGTAGAAATAATTCAATTACACATTATAGTACTGTGACTAGAACAAACCATTTGTTTAGTAGAACCATCAACGAGTTGCTGGACATTGTCCTTGGTAAAGATCAGGGCCTTGAAAACCTCCATGATTTCAGTAGGAGTTTGGAAGATTTTCCTTAGCCTCCGGTAAGTCTCCGCCTCCTCTGCATGCATGAAACAACAAATTAATTAATATCTTGAGCATTTCATATGTGCAAGTACAGAAAATCCTAATGAAATATCTCCAATTAACCCACCAATTTGTTTTCTGCAGACAATAAGCTGGATCCTAAGCTTGTTTAGGACATAGTGGATTTTTTGAGCAAATGGGGCTAGATCATGCTCCTTTTCCCTAAAACGAAAGCAACCATGATCATATTATTAAGTACTAAACATATAATTTTTATTTGCTATTAGCCAGACAAATGCTTGAGTTGTTAGGCTGTGAATTTGGATCGCAAAAACTCAACCAAATGCACGATTTCCTAAAGATTAATGGAGAAAAACTTACTCATTACTGGTGAGGATGGTGATCTTAGTTGCACAAGCAACAACAGTGACAATAGCCCAGTACACATCCACTGGAATATGGTCCATTGCTGTGGCCAATCCCGGAACATCTTTCGGGTCGTAGCTAGAAAGCTTATCGAACTGGTCGATGCACTCAATCACTTGCAATGTGGCCTTGATCAGATTGTTAAGTTCAAGCACTGCTTGTCTTTTCTTGTGCAGGTCTGAGGGCTTGAGGAGCACAGGGACTCGCTTCAGGATTGCAATCGATTTGGCGAGTCGGTCTGATTCTTGAAGCTGGGCGAGGAGCCAGAACTCCCCGTATTCCATGGCAAAAGCTGCTAGAGTCAGCACTGCCTTTGCTTCCCATGAATAACTTGATAGCTTGTTCAGTATTGCCAGGGTTGTGTTGTGGGCAACTTCCTCACTAGGAGGCTTGCATTGCATCTGAAATTTTCAGATTAACCATGATAGTGTCAATATTCAAGAATATACATGAAAAATCACAACAAATATGTGTATATATATATATATATATTTATAAAATTTCCCAGGTAATGACCTCGCTGGCTATGGACTTAAGTGTGCACAGTGGTGTACTGAAGCCTGCTTTGGGGGTCTTCTCCTCTATGTTCTCCACATGCACTTGGGTACCCTGAAAACAAGGTACGAAAAGTCTTTAGTGCTACTTATTATCAAGTATTACGAGATGAATGACGGCTGAGATTGATTCATGTTTAATCTAACGGTTGACATTAATTAAAAAAATAATAATAAGTGGTTGTACTCAATAGTAAAAAGTAATAGGGCAATACTCATACAACATAGAAGTGAGTTAAGTGAAGGAGTACTATTTTCTTACATAAAATAACATATTATGTTATTGTGTTATAAAAGTAACCCCGTAAATATTCCATCATTTCTCAAAGAAGAAAAAAACTAATTATTACACTGTCAACTAAAATTAATGACATAATTTTGATGCACTTTAATCATGTAAGTTAAAAATATATACCTGCACAATTTTGTCAACAATTTGGGTAGCACGCTTAAGGATGTTTTCGGTGATGCCGAAAAGAGAATCATCATCGAAGGACTCATCAGCATGAACATGAGTACCATAAATTTGTTCCAAGATTTTCTGGTCAGACATGGTAAACAGGCTAAGCTCATGATGGCCAGCAAGGTGTTGGTGAGTAGTGGTAACTACTGAGGCCACCTTGGTTGCCACATTGTTTGCTAGCCCTAGCATGGTGACTCTTTGGGGGTTTGAAGGCAGGGAAAGAGAATAACGATGGCTTCTGGGTAATTGCCTTAGGTTTGTGTGAGTGCAGCACTTGCAATATGCCTGCCCTATTTATAACCTAATTGAGCTTGTACAGTAACCTCAAAGTGGAGACCATTTCTACACGATGTTGCCACGTGAAGGGTGTGGATTGAAGATCAGAACCCGGTAATTAAACACGTGATATGGACCATATGGTAAGTTCACTTGTTATTATCTCCACGTGAAGTTATACTCAAACCAAAACAAACAATAGAGTGAAAAGAAACTGAATGTAGATAATAATAGAATGACCATCGAAATTTTACAACCTCAATATTGGTGTGAACACATAGAAGAACTTGGGATTTATTCTGGAAATGAGGACGCCAAGTGCATGTCGGATGTTTTGAGAGGTTCAAATTCCTTTTGAAAATTTTCTTTTATTTGGCTAAGAAATTCCTTTTGAAGTTATAAAAATGAGAACATACATACTTCACTAAAAAATAATAGCACGTAATTAAATAAATAAATTGATGTAAAAAAATAATATGATAAATTTGAGGCAATATGCACATAGAGAGATTTTTTTATGATTTTTTTTCATTCTTTGGATTTCAATGGATATATATAATGGATAATTGATGTATAAATTGCCTACTTAGGTTAACAGTTATCTATAAGGACACAAGCATTATCTTCCTACTTAGATTAACAATTGCCTTTCGTTTTTTGTAGTATTACATGGAAATTGTTTTTATTTTATACTTTTTAGTAACCATAATACTTGAGGATTTTTTGTAACTCAGTTTGATCAATGTCAGCGTCCTTGTTAAAAAAAATATTAAAAAAATGAACACAACACACCAACTCCTAAAAAAAATAAATTATTAAACAAAAACCACACCTCACAAAATAGTTAATGGTAAGTTGTTAAAACATCTCCAAGACTCTTACAACTTTTTTTTGCATATGTAGAGCCACGCACTAATAGAAAAAATAGCTTGCGCTACAAAACTTTTAGGCGACGGAGGAAATTTCGTCGGGCAAGAGGACTTAAGGCGACAAAATCATGTTTCATCGCCTAAAATGTCAGAACATTTAGGCAACAAACACATTCGTCGCTTAAAAATGAAATGGGTGTTTACAAATTAACAGTTGTCCAAAAAATTAATTTACAGTGAAAATTTCATAATAAGTAATTGAGAAGTGGGAAAAACTTGTAAAAAAATATACAAACGCTCGTAACGAGAAGGTCTACAACTTTCGTTAAGGGGTCATCTCCAAAATCGAACACTAGAAACCATGAAGGCTATATTATTTTTTAACCGTCGAGTAACGTTTACATTTACGCTTCGTTATTCTATTCGTAATTTGTTTTTTTATCCCGGTTCTTTTTTGAAAACATGATCTTTTACTAATTCAATAAGATGAACGGTTCGGATCGTTGTTAGAATGTTCCCATATTTACAGTTTACTGAAAATTGTGATGATGTTATATAGTTTCTATAAACTTGTAATGTCCTACACAAATTTCGCTAAACTGTAAATTTCGGGACATAATATAAACGATCCGAACCGTTCATCATATTGCATTCAATAAAAGATCATGTTTTTAAAAAAGAACCAGGATGAAAAAATAAATTATGGATATAATAATGGAGCGTAAACGTAAACATTAATCCACGGTTAAAAAATAATATAGCCTTCATGTATTCTAGTGTTCGATTTTGTAGATGACCCCTTAACGAAAGTTGTAGACCTTCTCGTTACGAGCGTTTGTATATTTTTTACAAATTTTTTCCACTTCTCAATTACTTATTATGATATTTTCACTGTAAGTTAATTTTTCGTACAACTGTTAATTTGTAAACACAGATAGATATTTATTTCATTAAATCTGAACTGTTGAATATGTAGACCTCTTCTTCAAGATCATTGTGAACAAAAATTACTTCATTTAGAAATGAATAAGTCATTCTTTAGCAGATTAAAAGAATAATGGCGGGGAATAAATTTCTTAGGTTTAGGAGACAAATCACATTTCGTCGCCAAAAATCTATAAATTTTGCGCGATGAATCAAGTTTCGTGGCCTAAAGTGTTGCGCGACGAAATGATGACTTTGCCCGACTAATCACATTTCGTCGTCTAAAGTTTTGCGCGACGAATCACATTTCTTCGTCTAAAGTTTTGAGCGACGAATAACATTTCGTCGCCTAAAACCTTAAAATTTGCCCCCAACAGCCGCCAAAAATTTTGGGCTGGTTTTAAAATTTGTAACAAAATTTTGCGCGACTAAACTATTTTGTCGCGCAAAGGCCTTTGTGTTTACTTTTTCAACCCGTGCCTTGTCTCTTCTTCTTTCTTCTTTCTTCTTCGTCTATCTACAAACTGTTCCCCCTCGAACTAACCCCAGCTCCTCCCTCTCAAACCAACCCCCTCCGTTCCTCCCTCTCTCTCCGTTCCTCCCTCCCTTCGTCCCAACCCTCTACATTCCTCCCTCTCTCTCTTCGTTCCAGTTGAATCTGGGTACAACGTGGGTCGAGATCACCACCAATCTATTTCTATTGAACTCAGGTACATACTACAACAATAGATCTTGAGAAAATTTGAATTTTTTTTGGGTATTTGGCAGATTTTTGGACTGATTTTTTTCTGGGTTTTATTTGTTTGCTGGGTTTATTTTACTTTTGGTGATATGTTTTTTTTGAAGTTTCAATATGAAATTCTCAAGATTTAGGTTTTTTTTTTTTTTATGAATCAAGATTTGGGTTTTGTGAAATTTTGTTTGCAACTTTACTGACGGCAAGAGGAGGAGCAGGCAGGCCAGTACAACTCTGGAAATCTTCCCTTCTAGGCTAATGAGATTCCATGTAAACCCAAGAGTAATTTTCTCCTTTTGACCCTTTTAATCTTCTTTTTTCAATATTTAATAATTACCCAGATGAAATTTTTGTGTATTGCCCACTTAATCAAATATGAAAACTTTGAGATATATGTGGCGTGAGATATATGTGTGTATTGCCCACTTAATCAAATATGAAAATTTGATCACGGCGAAAGTTTAAAAATAGAAAGTAAAGAAAAAGAAGACCTTGCAATATAATGAATAAATTTACTTTAAACTGTTGTTTTCCAGATTCTGAGAAAATGGTAAAACAATTGTAACTCTTTTGGGCAGCCTTTATGCCAATTACTCTCTCTTAATCCTCATCTTTAATTCCATTTCCTCTGCTATTTGAATAGGTGTCAGCTGGCTTGTTCTTGGCTGCATTAGTTTTGGCTGCTAGATTTATTGGGTTATTGCTTTCATTGCAGTTACAAACTGCTCAGTCTCTTGTGAACCTTTCAGTGTTAAAACGGCCATAACTTGTTTTAAAAAAATGATATTAACAACCCGCGAAATGTTCCAAAAAATAGACATATGTAGCTTTCCAAGAATATAAGGCTCATTCTCTAATTCATTCTGAGCTGTTCGCAACTTGCTTCCAAAGTCAGTTGATCTGCACAGCCAGTTTTCACGAATTTGTTACTTAAAATCCCACTTGTGCTATTTTTCTTTTATTTGCTTGACAAATCCTACAAAACACAAAAACAAAGTAAATAGCTAAAAAATATAAGGAACTAACTAATTAAGAAAAGACAAGTGCATTTGATGTAAAATATATATAAATATGAGCTTATCACCCTACACCCAATCTTTTACATATTTGTTTTCCATTTACTACCATATTCAAATTAATTGATTGCATGTTGCAACTATTGGTACGATTATCAAATTTATCGCAAATGTTGTGTGGATGTGGATGTCTTGTATTATTGTTTGCAAGTTATGGGAAATATTAGACTTTTAGGGGAGGTTCTGCCGATTTTTCTATAGAATTTTTAGTACAAGTTTTAACCATGAATTTGTTCTTTATTTTGGCAGGGAAGAAAAAGACCCAAGGCCCTTGCAGACAGCTAAAGTCTGCGCAGGTCACATGTGTGTCTTCTGATTTCCAGCCATCGAGTTCCCAGCCCCCTCCCTCACCATATTTCCTGCCAGCATCTCAATAGCCATTTCATTTTAGGATTCTAATTTATTTTCAATTGTTATTTTGTACGTACATTTTTTTATATAATATAATTTGTTTATCTATATTGTTTGTTATATTTTATTGTCTTTTAAATACCAACTAAATCATTAAATTAAATAATTAATTAAAAAATTAAATTAAAAAATAAAAATAAAATAATTCAATTAAATTGAAAATAAAATTATTAAATATTTTGCGTGATGAAACAAACACCGTTGCCTAAATCTTTAAATATTTTACGCGACAATAAAATTATTGAATATTTCGTCGCCTCAAGTATAGGCAATTAATATACTTCGATGCTTAAAACTTAGGGCAACGAAGGACTTTCGTCACCTAAAGGTTTGTCCGACAAAATTTATTCGTCGCCAAAAGTCGTCGTGCAAATGTGCATTGAGCGACGAATGTATTTTCTTCGTAGCGCAAATGCTTGCTCCACGGGCTTTGCGCGACGAATTTGGGGCGACGAAATAATAGCTGCGCAAATGTTTAGGTGACGAAAAGGTGCCTTGCGCAACGAAAAGGTCCCTTGCCCGACGAAAAGGTGCCTTGCTCGACAAAATTTGTTTTGTCTCCCAAGTACTTTTTTCTACTAGTGACGTCGGACAAAGTTGCTCTAACAGTCTCCACAAAGTCACCATAAATATATAGGGATAAGCAAGTCCTATATTGTATACTAATGAAAACTCCTACGCTAGAATAATTAGGCAATCAATATAAGTTCTTTAAAACTTAACAACCATAATGACACATCTCGATCCTAACACGCTAGGTGTCAGGAAGTACTGACCGACACGTGTTAAGTGACGAAAGTCAATTATGCATGTGATTGAGAAAAAAATGAGTAAATTTAGAGTTGGAAGCTGAAGTAAAAGTGCGGTGATGGGTAAAACCCATTATTACAGGTGCAAAACAGTCAGAGCATAGTAAATAGTGCAGAAAATATAAAACACTCATCCTCGTGAGGATGGATAAACAGAATTTAAATTAAAGGTATGAACGAATCCTACATAGTCTGGAAAAACTGTCAGAACCACCAACCGCAGTCGAAGAAAGGTCTCGTCTCACTAGTACTCAAGTCCGCCACTATGTTCTGGAGAGGCGCAAAACATAAAAGGTGAGTGGGTCAAAAAGTAAAGTTTGATAAAACCTTTGTTTTCAAGAGCACATTATCCCCTCGTTGAAAAACATGTTTTTGAAAATACGTCATACACCCCGATATGATCCTCAAAATACTATAAAAATAGTAAGACGGGTACTCCCCGAAAATAAATCTGAATGCTTAAATCATAACTAAAAGCTCAAATCACGGGTACTCCCCGAAAACCAAACTGAATGTTGAATGCTCATATTACGAGTACTCCCTGAAAATCAGACTGAACGCTCAAATCACGGGTACTTCCCAAAAGTCAAACTAAATCTGAATGCTCATCCATACGTAAAAACACAAACCCAAGTAGATAACTTACTAGGACAGACTAGGTATATAAGCATACGCTGAGTATTACAATGATGCGAGTCTAACTCTAATCGTTGTGCGCAAAACGCCTCACACACAAGTTCAAGTTGCCTAGTGTAACCTAGAACAGGCTAGTACATACAATGGATTCAAAGTTGTGTACCGATATTGGGTGTGAACCTCCAAATGTCAAGGCTAGTCTTGGCCCTATGACTGAAGACTGATACCTAGGTGTTCTACTTCTACTGTTGAGCAACAATATAATAAAAATGTACGAAAAATATAATATGGATGTTCCGCCTCCAACAATCACATATTATATAAGTCATGCCAACAATTTAAAGAAAGCAGTGAAAACTATACGTAATAATACATTTATCAAAACAAAGACCCTCTCACTCACTTGTAAGTAGTCATCTGGATAAGTCTCACTTATATGAGATATCACTATAATAATGATTAAACTCATAAAGGTTACTAATTAAACTAATAAACGACACTTATCCCCCCTGTTTGCTCAATACGGAGGTCTGAAACACTTCGAAAAATACAGTATGTACTACTCCTCGGTAGTACGCGTCATCATCAATCGCCTCGTGTCGACGGAAGTCGAAAACAGTGCCTCACACGCGGCCCCACGAGCGGCTCACACGTTGGGTCAGACTGACGGTCAACTAAAGGCGTCATTTGACGCCGTTAGATTTAACGGAAGATTCTGGTATCTCCATTAAATCTAACGAAATATTCCCACGGCGTTAAAGGAATATACCTGAGAATATTCTCAGTCTAGACCGGGTTTCAACCGATGTTTGGGCCGCTCCAAATTTCATCTGGGTCTAACACCGCCAAGAACTGCATGGTTAAGTTTACCGACCCGGGTCCCATTTGACCATCTTGATGGCCACTCTTTTATTGGTCCATCTATTTGGAACCATCTTTTAGTGGTTTCTCTTTTTGTAGCCAATCTTTTATTGATGTTTTGAGCTAACTAGGATTTTCTTTTGAGGCTAACCCGATTACATGAGTCTGGCATGGCTAACTTGCGAGACCAATTTAAGAATGACATAGTTTTGGTTCGCTTAGTTTATTTGGGCCTAGGACAACCTTGAGTAACGAAGACTCAACCATCACTGGAGCCGGGCTCGTTTCAACAAGGAAGAATATCCAACCTTGTTCAAAGGTGATAATCTCCAAGACCAAGATTGGTGGCACACAACAGGATTTCCTACCCAAAATATACCAAGGCTTACATGTCCAAGTTCGATGCATGGGAAGCGAAACCAAGGTCACTTGACGAAATTCGTATAAGGAAAGGACCAAAAGTCATCCTTTCTCAACCCAAAAGAGGATGAAATCATAATCAAATCACAAATCATATCATTCCAATCCCATTAATTAGGGAGGCCCAATAAGGAAGGTTTTAAGGCAACCGAGTGAAGGCCAAGTGGGGGTCGTCGAATGCCCTATAAATTCCTAAATACAAGAAGAAGAAAGGTCTCTCGAAAAAAAACACACAAGACTTCATCATATTACTTTGCACTTTTTCATTCTCTAGCATAGGTTTTAAGTTCTAACAATTTACTTTCCGTTCATCTTTCATTCGAGCACTTTTAATTGTAAGTTTATTTTCAGTCATTTCGATTCAAGTACTTTTCAATTAAGTTGTTATTTTCATTCTAGTTTAATCAAAGTTATTTTTATTTTAATCATTTTCATTAGTTTAATTTCGTTCTTCATCCTTATTTTACTTATCTTTAATTACTTGTCATTTACTTTCTCGCACTTTAGTTATCTTGCATGTTTACATTAAGCTTAATTATTTTCTTGCACTTTCATTCATTATATCATATAAACCCTAAAAACCAAAAAATAGAGATACAAAACCTAACTAGTCTTGAATCCAAGCAAGTGATCGGACCCATACCAAAAAAAGGTTCCTTACTTGGTCGCTCAGTCATTTGGTTAGAAGTCAGGTTTGAGCGGAAAATTTTGATTTATTTCCAACCCTGCCAATTCTTGGCTTGGTTGGTGGCACGCCCCGAATAAGATCAGAAGAATGACCAAAAAATCCTTCTCTCGGCCCAACCTGGCCGAAAAGAGGGAAACAACTGGTTTGCTGTCGTCACGACCCGGCTTGGATTGAGTTTAGGCCGGTCTGAACCGGTCGCAGTGCAACTCGCGCCGGTCACAGGTGCTGCCGTCCTTCGCTGGTCATTGTCATCTGCACTCGCCAGAAAAGTGGTCTGTTTTTGGAAAATTTTTAAACCTTCATAAATTCTTCATTTCTTACCCAAATTTCACATTCTTTATGCCAAAATGAAGATAGAGATGAGTGAAATGAAGGTATACCTTTGGTTTGGCCCAAAAAGCTCGAGAAATTGCCTGTATTTCCCTCGAAAAATCGGGGCTACTGTAGCTCGTCGATCTACGTAAAAAATTGACCAAATCAAGCAAATGACATATGAAAATTCATCTATTCAACGAGAGGAATCCAATGGTAATAGTTAGAAACCTCACCTCGATCTGGAATAGCGAGAAAATTGTCGAGAAAGTTCGGTACTTCCTTGTGCTTTTTCTGTCAAACAGCGAGGAGTTTGGACAAAAGGTTAGCACTGTTGAGTCCAGGGCGTCGAGACGAAGAATGTAGTGACTTTGGGTCGCCTGGGTTCGACGTGTTTTCGATGACATGTACTGTGCACATACAGTTGGAGTGAGAGAGAGAGAGAGAGAGATTTTTGTTTTGGGGGCACTGTGCACCCACCAAAACAGTAAAAATCACACGGTTCTGTGTACAAAATAACACGCACGTGTCCAAAATATCCCCTTGAAAATTATTTTATAACAAACTTTTTACGGGATGTTACACATAATTTGTGCGAAGTCTAGTTAATGCCCTGCCTCTCATTTTATATGTGCCTAATTGTACATAGTAATTGATGTTAACTCTAATACTTTCGATATAAGTTTAAGTATTTGCACTCTATGTTAACTCTAATACTTTCGATATAAGTTAGTCATGTGTTCACAATATGAATCGTTGTCAACAACCATGCATTTTAGATCATACAAATGAGAACTAAACATTCCAAATTGTAAGAGAAAGTACATTGTAGTTTGTGGTTCAAGTAAACTATTTTTGTTATCCCCTTAAAACTCAATTGGATATGCTTGTAGTGGAAAAACAATTTACCTACCGTAGTTGTAAAAATAATTAGGTAAATTATTTTCAATTCACACACCAGCATATATGTAGATACGTACATTAGAAATTAATTTACATAACTTATTCGGCTATTAATGAATAGCACATTGACATTTTCACAATTATTTTCTTTCGCCTTTCTCTCTCTAGATCCTATGTTATCTAATAATTTTTAACTGAACACATTAACATTTCCAATGGTATAGACCAGTGTTCTAAAAATCGGCCTAGGCAGTCGCCTAGGCGCTAAGCTCTAGTGTGCCCCAGGGATTTAGGCCAAATCATCAGACAAAATTGGTTAGGGGTTAAGCGGCCGCCTAGACACTATTTCGACGGTCTAGGTGGTGTCAGCGGTCTAGGTGGAGATCTTTACATATTGACTCTCTCTCTCGCCTTTTCTACATCTAGATTGCAGTGGCACATGGATGCCATGAGCAGCAATGGTTGCGCGAGAACAAAGAAGAAGAAGGACGAAATAAAACACGATTTGATGTAAATCGTCTACTTGGAGATTCCTGCCATGAGCAGCAATTGCCTACTTGGAGAGAGTATGTAAATTGTCAATTCATCAAATCTTGTGTGCCTACTCAATTTCTTGTGCAATAATTGAGTAGGAAACATGTCACATCAGCCTATAGGCCTCGTTTGACAGACCGTATAAGGCACCGGGTAATATTATTTAATACGAATCCGGTATTTGGTGCACTTATGTATAAATTAGGCGCATGTCTAATTAACTCAGTCCCACTTATTTTATATATACGCCCTACACCCGCTAACTATTACACTCCAAAAACTAAATAATTTAGTCGGGTCTACGCTGAAAAAAAAAAATAAGGCTTGTGCAATCTCTAGTTTTTCATCTTTTTCAAACCAAGTGTTCTCTCTCTCCTCCATCATCTCTCTCCAACCCAGCAACCTCTCTCTAGCTTTTCGACCAGCCAATGAAACCCATCTGATATCCCTCATAAAAAGGAGAATGCTATTTAGACACACAAAATGGAACACTTGTTAACAAACTCTCTAATATAAGTGGATAACACATGAAATGCTCGATCTCATTTTTATTAGAAAATATATCAACAAGTATTTGTATCCAAATAATTTTATTATAACAAAATAAAAATTAAAACTATATAATTACACATGCATTAATGGCTAAAAACTGCATAAACCACATCGGTGATGGATCAAATCTTGCAAGGCCTTATAAAGAGTTGAGCTACTTGCCAATTAATTTTATAGTTAGACATCAACCTTCTTCGACAAAGTAGACTAAATTTCTAATTCACCCAAACCTTATCACCAAAATATAGTATTCACGGTCTTTATTGCAACCCATAAACAATTAACCAAACTACAACAAGAAACCACGAAAAATCCTTAGTAGTACATAGTTTTTATTGCTACACAAAATGACGGGTAAGGATTGAAGGAAATTTTTCAAACCGGCCATTTTAATTCAAAAATAAGTCATGGTATTACAAACTACAAAGCACTAAGGTAAAACCCAAGAAACCATGGACATCTTAATAATTAAACTTCCTACCAACTTATTTAATTTTGATGGATCATCTGTGATAGACTAGTTAATGTACATGTTTCCTCACATGTGGTAGGTTCACAGTTATCTATAAGGACACAAGCATTATCTTCCTACTTAGATTAACAATTGCCTTTCGTTTTTTGTAGTATTACATAGAAATTGTTTTTATTGTATACTTTTTAGTAAGCATAATACTTGAGGATTTTTTGTCACTCTGTTTGATCAATGTCAACGTGTTAAAAAAAATATTTAAAAAAATGAACACAACACACCAACTCCTAAAAAAATAAATTATTAAACAAAAACCACACCTCACAAAATAGTTAATGGTAAGTTGTTAAAACATCTCCAAGACTCTTACAACTTTTTTTTGCATATGTAGAGCCACGCACTAGTAGAAAAAATAGCTTGCACGACAAAACTTTAAGCGACAGAGGAAATTTCGTCGGGCAAGAGGACTTTAGGCGACAAAATCTTGTTTCGTCGCCTAAAATGTCATAACATTTAGTCAACAAACACATTCGTCGCTTAAAAATGAAATGGGCCACAAATAGATACATTAGTTGTGCAAAAGATTGAAAAACTGGTGGGCAAAAGGAGAATTTGGCGCGAAATTCTGCACAACAAATTGTTTCGTCGCGCAAAACTTTGGGCGACGAAACTTGATTCGTCGCGCAAAATTTATAGGTTTTAAGCGACGAAATGTGATTTGTCGCCTAAACCTAAGAAATTTATTCCACACCATTCTTCTTTTAATCTGCTAAAGAATGACTTATTCATTTATGAATGAAGTAATTTTTGTTCACAATGATCTTGAAGAAGAGGTCTACATATTCAACAATTCAGATTTAATGAAATAAATATCTATGTGTGTTTACAAATTAACAGTTGTATGAAAAATTAATTTACAGTGAAAAATTTAGAATAAGTAATTGAGAAGTGGGAAAAATTTGTAAAAAATATACAAACGCTCGTAACGAACACTAGAAACCATAAAGGCTATATTATTTTTTAAGGGGTCATCTCCAAAATCGAATACTAGAAACCATGAAGGCTATATTATTTTTTAACCGTCGAGTAACGTTTACGTTTACGCTCCGTTATTCTATCCATAATTTGTTTTTTCATCCCGGTTCTTTTTTGAAAACATGATCTTTTACTAAATTCAATAAGATGAACGGTTCGGATCGTTGTTAGAATGTTCCAATATTTACAGTTTACTGAAAATTGTGATGATGTTATATAGTTTCTATAAACTTTATAACGTCCTACACAAATTTTGCTAAACTGTAAATTTCGAGACATAATATAAACGATCTGAACATTCATCTTATTGCATTCAGTAAAAGATCATGTTTTCAAAAAGAACCGGGATGAAAAAATAAATTACGGATATAATAATGGAGCGTAAACGTTAATCGACGATTAAAAAATAATATAGCCTTCATGGATTCTAGTGTTCGATTTTGTAGATGACCCCTTAACGAAAGTTGTAGACCTTCTCGTTACGAGCGTTTGTATATTTTTTACAAATTTTTTCCACTTCTCAATTACTTATTATGATACTTTCGCTGTAAGTTAATTTTTCGTACAACTGTTAATTTGTAAACACACATAGATATTTATTTCATTAAATCTGAACCGTTGAATATGTAGACCTCTTCTTCAACATTATTGTGAACAAAAATTACTTCATTTAGAAATGAATAAGTCATTCTTTAGCAGATTAAAAGAACAATGGCAGGGAATAAATTTCTTAGGTTTAGGTGACGAATCACATTTCGTCGCCTAAAACCTATAAATTTTGCGAGACGAATCAAGTTTCGTGGCCTAAAACCTTAAAATTTGCCCCTAACAGCCGCCAAATATTTTGGGCTGGTTTTAAAATTTGTAATAAAATTTTGCGCGACAAAATGATGAGTGCCAAAACTAGTTCATCGCGCAAAGGCCTTTGTGTTGAGTTTTTCAACCCGTGCCTTTTCTATTCTTCTTTCTTATTTCTGCTTCCTCTATCTGCAAACTGCCCCCTCTCGAACCAACCCTAACTCCTCCATCTCGAACCAACCCCAGCTCCTTCATCTCAAACCATCCCCCTCCGTCCCTCCCTCTCTCTCTGTTCCTCCCTCCCTCCGTCCCAACCCTCTACATTCCTCCCTCTCTCTCTCGTTCCAGTTGAATCTGGGTATGACGTGGGTTGAGATCACCACTAAAAGATTTCTATTGAACTCAGTTACATGTACAATAGATCTTGAGAAAATTTGAATTTTTTTGGGTATTTTGCAGATTTTTTTCTGGGTTTTATTTGTTTGTTGGGTTTAATTCGATTCGATGTTAAAACACACACATTCAACTCTCTGCTGGGTTTTAGGAGAATGCACAACTATAGAAATCTTCCCTTCTTGGCTAATGAGATTCCACCAAACCCAAGAGTAATTTTCTCCTTTTGACCCTTTTAATCTTCTTTTTTTCAATATTTAATAATTACCCAGATGAAATTTTTGAAGAAGTTTTGTTGGGTTTTTTTAAATTTAATTTGATTTTTGATTTTTGTGAAAAAAGCAAGGGAGTTCAAAGTCGGGGGGGGTTGGGGAAGACAACACATATAAGGTAAACACTCTAACAACAAGTGGCTGCTATATTTTAGTCGTAACCGAAGCCAACTTCTTGGTTATTGCTTTTAAAAGCTTAGATTTTACATGAGTAATGGTGTGAGTTACTCTGGCTTGAGATCTATGTGTGTATTGCCCACTTAATCAAATATGAAAATTTGATCACGGTGAAAGTTTAAAAATAGAGAGTAAAGAAACAGAAGGCCTTGCAGTATAATGAATAAGTTTACTTTAAACTGTTGTTTTTCAGGTTCTCAGAAAATGGTAAAACAATTGTAACTCTTTTGGGCAGCTTTTATGCCAATTACTCCCTTTTAATCCTCATCTTTAATTCCATTTCCTCTGATATTTGAATAGGTGTCAGCTGGCTTGTTCTTGGCTGCATCAGTTTTGGCTGCTAGATTTATTGGGTTATTGCTTTGATTGCAGTTATGAACTGCTCAGTCTCTTGTGAACCTTTCAGTGCTAAAAAGGCCATAACTTCTTCTAGAAAAATGATATTAACAATCCACGAAATGTTCCAGAAAATATACATCTGTAGCTTTCCAAGAATATAAGGCTCATTCTGAGCTATTCGAAACTTGCTTCCAAAGTCAGCTGATCTGCACAGACAATTTTGACGAATTTGTTACTTAAAATCCCACTTGTGCTATTTTTCTTTTCTTTGCTTGACAAATCCTACAAAACACAAAAACAAAGTAAATAGCTAAAAAATATAAGGAACTAACTAATTAAGAAAAGACAAGTGAATTTGATGTAAAATATATATAAATATGAGCTTGTCACCCTACACCCAATCTTTTACATATTTGTTTTCCGTTTACTACCATATTCAAATTAATTGATTGCATGTTGCAACTATTGGTATAATTATCAAATTTATTGCAAATGTTGTGTGGATGTGGATGTGTTGTATTATTGTTTGCAGGTTATGGGAAATGTTAGACTTTTAGGGGAGGTTCTGCCAATTTTTCTGTAGAATTTTTATTACAAGTTTTAACCATGAATTTGTTCATTATTTTGCCAGTGGAGAAAAAGACCCGGGGCCCTTGCAGACAGCTAAAGTCTGCGCAGGTCACATGTGTGTCTTTTGATTTCCAGCCACCGGATTCCCAGCCCCCTCCCTCACCATATTTCCCGCCAGCATCTCAATAACCATTTCGTTTTAGGATTATAATTTATTTTCAATTGTTATTTTGTACGTACATTTTTTATATAATATAGTTTATTTTTCTAGATTGTTTGTTATATTTTACTGTCTTTTAAATACCAATTAAATCATTAAATTAAATTGAAAATTTTAAAAATTAAATTGAATTTTTTTTTTAATAATTCAATTAAATTGAAATAAAATTATTAAATATTTTGCGCGACGAAACAAACATCGTTGCCTAAACCTTTAAATATTTTGTGCGACGATAAAATTATTGAATATTTCGTCGCCTCAAGTATAGGCAATTAATATATTTTGTTGCTGAAAACTTAGGGCAACGAAGGACTTTCGTTGCCTACAGGTTTGTCCGACAAATTTATTCGTCGCCTGAACTCTATTGCGACGCATCTATTCGTCCCCAAAAGTCGTCGCGCAAATGCTTAGGCGACGAAAAGGTGCCTTGCGCGACCAAATTTGTTTTGTCTCCCAAGTATTTTTTTTTACTAGTGACGTCAGACAAAGTTGGTCTAATAGTCTCCACAAAGTCATCATAAATATATAGGGATAAGCAAGTCCTATATTGTATACTAATGAAAACTCCTACGCTAGAATAATTAGGCAATCAATATAAGTTCTTTAAAAATTTACAACCATAATGATACATCCCGATCCTGACACCGGGTAATACTATTTAATACGAATTCGGTATTTGGTGCACTTATGTATAAATTAGTCACATGTCTAATTAACTCAGTCCCACTTATTTTATATATACGGCCTACACCTGCTAACTATTACACTCCAAAAACTAAATAATTTAGTTTGGTCTACGCTGAATAAAAAACAATGAGGCTTGCGCGATCTCTGGTTCTTCATCTTTTTCAAACCAAGTGTTCTCTCTCTCCTCCATCATCTCTCTCCAACCCAACAACCTCTCTCTAGCTTTTCAACCAGCCAATGAAACCCATCTAATGTCCCTTATTCTCGCCGACTAACACACTACAAAAGATCTCAAAATCCCTTGAACTAGGTTGCGTCTGGGCACTAGTCACACCACCAAAACCCAACTAACTTGAGCTTTGTTCCTATCTGATTGGGCATCAAAACCCAGGTCACGCTGTCCCTCTACTATGTGACTTATGTCTCAATTTATTGTATTCATCATTTATGTCTCACTTTACCTCATTTTGTCAACTAGGTTGAAGGAAACGTTTCTTTAGCTGACATAAGATGAACTCTTTGTCTTTTCAACTCCTTTTCAAATTTGAGACATATGAAACAGCAAAATTCACGTTGATACATAATATAAAAAATAAAACCCCTTCCATAATTATCCAAATTGTCTCATTGGCAACTCTAAGTAGCTCAATTTCCCAAGATTGTTATTAAAAATCACAATATCTTTAGTCTAACCCTATATTCGATAGGGGTGCAACTTGGGCGGGTTCGGGTTGACCCAACCTAAGTTGCACCCCTAATATTCACTACTAAAAAGACCTAAGAGACCTTGTGAAGTCGAGTTTTGTCTTTTTTTTACTCTTTATTATCGTTTTAGATTTTATTGTTTTCAATTTTTAAATCTTTTTGGGTTTCTGTTTTCATTTTTAATACAGTTATAGCTAAACACATGTTGAGTTTGTAGTGGTTATGCTACTCAACATTGTCTAGTAGCATGTTAGGTCCCACCAAAGTTTTTCTCCTCTAAATAACCCAATAATTTAACCAAACATAAAAAGGAGGATGCTATTTAGACACACAAAATGGAACATTTGTTGACAAACTCTATAATATAAGTGGATCACACATGAAATGCTCGATCTCATTTTTATTAGAAAATATATCAACAAGTATTTGTATCCAAATAATTTTATTATAACAAAATAAAAATTAAAACTATATAATTACACATACATTAATGGCTAAAAATTGCATAAACCACATCGGCTAAATTTCTGATTCACCCAAACCTTATCACCAAAATCTAGTATTCATGGTCTTTATTGCAACCCATAAACAATTAACCAAACTACAACAAGAAACCACAAAAAATCCTTAGTAGTACGTAGTTTTTATTGCTACACAAAATGAAGGGTAAAGATTGACGGGAATTTTTCAAACCGGCCATTTTAATTAAAAAATAAGTCATAGTATTACAAACTACGAAGCACTAGTGTAAAACCCAAGAAACCATGGACATCTTAATAATTAAACTTCCTACCAACTTATTTAATTTTGATGGATCGTCTGTGATAGACTAGTTAATGTCCTCACATGTGGTGTCTCTTAAGCTTACTACCTATGGATATGGATCATACAGTACTAAGCATGCAACCCAAAATGAATCAGAACTGCTGGGAGAAGCCAAAATCTTTTAAAAACTAGCTAATTCAATACTTTCATTGTTGGAAATAGAACAACAATCAATGATAATTCTATTTATGCTAATAAATAAATACAACGAAAATATGCAGTATATAAACAATACGAAATAAATTTAAGAAAAACAAAGATCGAGGCTTGCGTACCTCAATGTCCTTGAAATAGAATTTCGTCCCTACTCTGTGCTTGTAGTTCTTTGGACGTCTGCTTCACCAGGATTCAACGATCTAAGTCAAAATTCCAGCACCGGAATATTGACTTCTAGCGAATATGAAATGTGGTTCTCTCAGTTGGATGATTTTGATTTACAGGAAATTGTAATGCAAATTTCTGAATGCCTAAATGCCATGCAAATGGATGAATATATAGAGTATGATACCTGTTTGCAACAGGTATGAGAATGGGATATGAATGTTGGGAGGTATCTGTTCGAAAGGGTGTTTTGCTCTCTGGTGCTTCTTCTTCAACCCAGACTTCATCTAAAAAGATGAGTCTGTTGGAAGAACAAAATTTAAATCCGAAATTAAAAATAATAAATAATTAATTAACGGATTTAATTATTAGAGCCCGAGCCCAAGAGCCCCACCCAAGGCCCATCTTTTGACAATTAATTAATATTAATTTGCACACCCCCAAAGCCCAAACCCAAGGTTGAGCCCAATTTTCCTCTCCATGGTTCCATTACTCCAATCACTTTGTAAGAGATACAAAGCCTTATAAAGGATAGGAACTTTTTTGGTGGTGTCCAATGTGGGACAAAGTTTGGAATGATATTATTACTCAAACATCTCCAACATTCATTGTCCGATCGATATGCGTGGCATCCTCTCAACAAAAAAATGGTATGCAGCTAATTAATTAGAGTAGCTTTGTGCAAGCACTGCGCGTGGAAGGACTGAGAAAGATTGATGAAAAAGAGTACGTCTTACCGCGTTCCTTTGGTTGTTAGGGTGCATGCGCATGTGATATGAATACCCTGCAAAAATAGGGACCACAATATCTATTAAAAAAAAAAACTTATAATATCTATTAAAGAAAGGAAAACTTGTAATATGAAAATGACAAGTCTCTATCGTGTACGTACGCGAGTCAGTCTTGCCATTTTTTGTTGATTAATTCCACATGTTTCAAATGCGGTTCTGTTCTATATAAATTATTCACCCGCACGGGACACACAATATTTGTCTGAACATAGGGAATCATCAAATCATGTTTGTCTTTATCTCCTCAATGAGCCTTCGGCTTCTGGGTACATATGTGCACTCTATAAAATAATTTGTGTCTACATATATGTATAATCAGGAAACGCGGATAAAATTTTGAACGCAAGCGATTTAATTTGAACAAGACAAATGTCATATTTACTTTTGTTGGGTTCTTCGTCCTGAAAGCGACGGAAGTGTTGGCTCCAGTTTCACTCACCAGATTTCAGGGTTCGAAAAATGTGTCGTGTTGCACGTTGTCTGTGCTTTAATTGGTGGCAAAGAAGACTGCAGGTAATTTCGAACACGATTTGTTAACATGAGTGTAATTTTGGACGAATATAAGATCCAACATGTATGCTATTAATATAATTATTAAAACATAATTAACACCATCCGATTGAGGTTGGAGGTTCGATTCCCTTCTCACACTATCATTTGTATATAAAAAACACAATTAACTCATGTTCACGTAATATTACAATAAAATGATAAATTTTCTCTTTTTTTTTTTTTATGAATAGTATGAGCTATTGTGATATTACATTATTAGTTTGGCTAGGGTTCTTTTTTTTTTTTGTCAAAGTTTGGCTACGGTTCTTTGTTGGTGTATTTTTAATTCTACAACCTGTCTCACGTCTTTAACAATTTCAACTTAAGACATCGGTATCTTATGTGGGGTTTATACTTATGACACTAGTCTTCCCGCGTTAACGCAATAAACCAAAATCGTTGGCCTTCTTAAAAGAAAGTTCGGGTTCTACCACAAAATCAATTGGTAATATAAGGAGTAACTCAACTGACTTATAAGCCATTACAAGTTTCTCATTTCACTGATATGAGACTCTAATTAACCTTCACATCCTCACATGCCCCCTCATATGTGGTAAATTTTCAAGCCAAACACATGGACAACACAAATTGTGTGACGTGTGGCCATTGGGCTTTACACGTGAGCCAACATGCTCTAATACCATGAAAAAAGTTGGGGTTTCACCATAAAATCAATTGGCATGGGGAATAACCCAACTTACTTATAAGTCCGTATAAAATTTCTCCTTTTACCGATGTCAGAGTTTTTAACCTTCACA
Organism: Gillenia trifoliata; assembly: GCA_018257905.1. Taxonomy (NCBI): domain Eukaryota; kingdom Viridiplantae; phylum Streptophyta; class Magnoliopsida; order Rosales; family Rosaceae; genus Gillenia; species Gillenia trifoliata. The sequence continues at coordinate 16,138,895 of CM031083.1, read as the reverse complement.
TCTCACATTCTCTACTTTTTATGTGGGGTTATACTTCAATCATGTGCTAGTGCCTAGTGTTGTATGACATAATAGTATGAAAAGAAAATGGCAATTCGGCATACACGTGTATAAATTTGATGATAAATATGCTACGTGACATGAACATTCCAATTAGGAGAATGACTTGCATGGCACAGGTACACCGTCACATGACGTCATGTGTCAATAATATAAGGACACGTGTTAAAAGTTTTTTACATATTTTTCAGTTATTGACACGAGACGCTACTGTAACGGTGTATCCATGTCATACAAGTTGTCCTTCCTAATTAACTAGAGTAATAGTGTGTACATAGTTTATAATTTATGTATGTGTCCTCTATTTCTCTTAACCCCTCTTTTTTATGGATACTTACAGTTCAACGACCTCTATTTATTTCAAGGTCGATTTTTTTTTAGATTTTCTAACTATCTTAGAACTTTAAGATAAACAGGCTTAAGTTGAACTGTCATGGTTTGGTTTGGTTTGTGACGTTATAATTGTGGTTCGATAAGTTAATTTTTTCTAAAATAAAAAACTATGATTTTTTTCAGGCATGGATGTTGATGAAAGTCGATTTCTCAATGTGACCTGACTGTGTGGGTATGCTTTATCCTCTTTTCATTTTGTGGTCAGTCTCCAGCACGGATCCAGCCTTGGCTAGAGTGTGCTATAGCTCACCCGTGGGGTGTGTTATAGCCGCTCGAGATTTGAGACGTATAAAAATATATAGGTAGTTAGTTTATTCAGTCATTTCGTTATATATCTACAGCCCACCCAATATTCATTTTGCTAATTCACGGTCTACTTCTATGTTGTCATTGTTTTGTATAAACAAATTTTATATACACTTGATGTATATTATATATGATTTTTTTTATGAGTGTTGTAGTTGAAGATGTAAAAATGAATAATATAATGTTTAACAAGTTGTATAACATTTTTAAAAAAATTAAAAATATAGGACACTTGGCCAAAAATTTTAAATAAGAAAAAATTAACTAAATATTCAACTCACCTTCTTTTTTTAATCCTGAATCCGTGTCTTGTCTCCACTGCCTTGCCCAAGTATGCTCATTATCCGTAGATTCCGAACCAAATATATTCACGATCGATCTAATCTTTTTTTTCTTTTTCATACGTACCATCCTCTCGATCTCTTAAATTATAAAAAAGGAAAAACAATTGAAAACGTGTCCCGAAAATGATTAAACAGTGCATGTGAACTTGGGACTTTTGTTTGGTTGTACGTAAAAGCTGCATGTGTTCCACAAATCCATAATCCTCCTTGTGCTTCTGCCACATGGCTGTGGTCACTCTACAAAATTGGAAGGATTTATTTACCATTTTTGGGCCACTCTTTAACTCATTATGTATGACGAAGATAATAAACACACGTTTATTTTGACTTCTTACACATTTTTATTTAATTATCATTGTTGATTTTATTTGATTTATTCAATCTAATAACTAAAACTAAGAAAGTTGTGTGAAACTCACTTCTCTTTTCTACGCTACTTCAAAGTACAGGAAATTTTGTTGTTTTAACCATTAAATTTTTGTTTAAAAATTCAAAAATCAAGATTTAACAGATAAAAAGTTCAGAATAGCTCCATACAATTTTTGTGACACTGTGACTCACTTTGTTTTTTCCACTTATTCAGACTTCAGTGCAAATACTCATCACTTAGTATTGTTCATCTCATAAAAAAATCATAACCACATGTTATTTTTCTCTTTTAATACAGAATTTTCATTTACTTTCTGATTGAATAAATCTAATAAACATTATTACACAAAAGTGTGTAGGAGAAGATGTTAGAATATGAGTATGAGATTAAAGAGTTTTAGGCCGACTATGTTGAATTCAATTAGTATAGAAAAGACTTATTGAAAGAGGAATGCTAGTCCTTGTTATATTTAAAATGTATTGTAGCATTGAAATTGAATTCTCACTAGACAAGAAAACACATTCAGTTTCCTATATGGATTATAATAGGAAATCCTCATTTGTTTTGGCTTGGGTTGTATGTAAATATATAGTGGCCTTTGCTCTCACAGAGATTACGCTTATCATTGGACTTAAACCTATTGTAAGTAGAGCATTCTGTAAGAGAGGAGAAGGATCGCTGAAGGTTTTGGTTGCTATGGCTTCTAGTACTGGAACTTCTGCATGTTAGTTTTCTTCTTAAGGTCTCATTCATGGATTATGGTTTTGTATCTTAACTTGGTTGTAATTCATGATCTGATCTTGGTATATATATATTTACTCTAACATGTGGTATCAAAGCCACAAGATTTATTGTTCATGAGTTCAATTAATTAAGATCAAATTGATTTATTAAAAAAGGGGAATAATAAGGATAAATAAATAATATGCAACAATTCTGCCATTGTGTGGAATCGAACCCAGTTTGTGGGTCAATGTGAACGATGAAGAAAATGACAATTACATAATTTAAAAATCTTTTAAATTTTCTTGACCGTTGCAATCCCTAAATACTAGTAAATAGAGACTACTCTAAGATTTGGGGCTTTTTTCGTTTTCTCTCTTCTCCAATTTCGAAATCACAATCTGGGATCTTTCTTTTAAATATCTTTTGCTTTCAAACTGAATAATTTCTTCCGTTGCTGCTGCTCAATTTGTTTGGAATTTGGTATTAAAAGGTATGTGATAAAGTTTTAGTTTTTAACATTTAATTTTGTATATCTGGGTTCTTGTTTGAATTCTATTGAATTTTATGACAACAAAAACGTAGAGATATGATTCCATTTATCTTCTGGGATTCAGAGTTTGATATATGATTTTATATATGCTTGAACTAACCTTATGCAAACCAGTTTCTCCTTGTATGCTTCTGTGGCAATTTTTTGTTCTTCTGTAGCTTTTATATATTAGTTTATGCTATCATGTTTTGATGGCAAATGAAACTAGTCAAATACATGGCCTTTATGCATGAAACATGAAAATATGTTTATAGATGCATATTTCAATTAAATATTTGCTGAAGTTCTATAAAAATTATAAATTAAAAAAAAAAATCACTGATTCTATATATGCTTATCAACTCTCGTTACTAAGTCTATATGTATGAATAGTTGGTTTAAGTTTTGATGTGCAAAATTATGTAGAAAGAAATCTGGAACCTAATGGTTCATGTTGTGATTTCATTATTGCTTCTGCAGTGTCTGCAATATCATTGAAGACTATGAACTTGGCAAACATTCCAATTCTCACTGGAGGTTACAAGAAGTGGAGGCATGAAATAGGGTTGTTGTTGACTCTAAATGAGTTTGATTTTGCTCTTGACACTCCTAAGCTAGTGCTAACTGACCAAAGCACTAGGGTAGAGAAAGCTGACTATGAGAGATGAGTTAAAGCTAACAAAGTGGCACTCTCTATCCTAAAAAGTGCTATGACTGATACAGTTCGAGGAGGCATCAAGAGGAATGAATTGGCTGTTGACTATTTGAAGGCAATAGAGAAGAAGTTTAAAGAGTCTCAGAAGGCAGAAATAAGTCAGCACATGTCCCTGTTAACTACCTACAAGCTTGAAGGTACTGGTTCCATTAGGGATCACATCATAAAGATGACTGAAGCTGCTGAAAAACTCAGTTCCATGGATGTCGACATTGGAGAGAAGCAGTTGGTGTTCATGATCCTTCAAGTACTTCCTAGCAAGTACAACCAATTGAAGGTATCCTACAATATACAAGATAAGAGTTAGGATGTTGATGAGTTGATTCCACAGTGTGTTCAAGAAGAGACTCGACAGAAGCAAGAAAAGGGCAAAGATGTTGAGAATGTGAATTTTGTGCAATCCGGCAAAGGGAAGAAGTGCTCTGGAGCTGCTTCTGGATTTTTTGCTAAAGTAAATGTTTCCTCCAATGCATCTGACAATCTTAAAGTTAAAACTAAAAATATTGCTAAGCTTAAGTGTTTTTTCTCCAAAACTAAAGGTCACTTAAGGAAAGATTGTCAAGTGTTTAAGGACTATTTGAAGAGTCAAGGTGTAGAGGAAATCCATGTTTGTGTTGAGTCTAAATTGATTGAGATTCCTGTGAATTCATGGTGGTTTGACACTGGGTGTTCAGTCCATATAACTAATTCTTTGGAGGGTTTTGTAAAATCAAAGGAAACTGGACTCAAGAATTATAATGTTTATGTGGGGGAAAGGACTAAAGTTGCAGTAGAAGCTATTGGGACTGTGTGTTTGAAATTGTCTTATGGTTATGTTTTAAAGTTAAAAGATTTGTTTTATGTTCCAAAGATGACAAGAAACTTGATTTATGCTTCCAAACTTGTCAAAGATGGTTTTGCTTTTCTAGGTGATAATGAATGTTTAAAACTTTTTCAAAAGAATTGCTATGATTATGTTTTGGGAACTGCTTCTTTGCATGAAAACTTATGGCAACTAAATTGTACTTTGGAGTCAAATACTCATTATGTTTTAAACACAAGCACTAAGAGAATGCACAACACAGATGATTCTTTCATTCTTTGGCACAAGAGGTTAGGACACATATCCAAAGAAAGAGTTTTAAAACTGTCCAAAGCAAAATTGATTCCAAAACTTGATTTTACTACTGCAACTGAGTGTGTCGATTGTGTGAAAGGAAAGATGACTAATTTTAGAAAACTAGAGGCTAAAAGAAGTCAAAATTTACTTGAGATTATACACACTGATGTTTGTGGTCCTTTTTCAACTAAAACTGTTTGTGGAAATTCATATTTTGTTAATTTCATTGATGATTTTTCAAGGTTTAGCTACACTTTCTTGACTGCTTTACAATCTTTAAGACTGAAGTTGAAAAACAATTAGGCAAGACTATTAAGATTGTTAGATCAGATAGAGGAGGATAGTACTTTGGCAGGTACACTGAGGCTGGACAACAAAAGGGTCCATTTGCTCTCTATCTTGAGAGGCAAGGCATTCTGGCTCAATACACTACATCTAGGACGCCACAACAGAATGGTGTATCAGAAAGGAGGAATAAGAATCTAATTGGAATGGTAAGGAGCATGATGACAAGATCAATGCTACCTGAATTTTTGTGGGGAGAAGCACTAAAGACAACCAATTACATATTGAATAGGGTCCCTTGCAAGGTAGTTTCTTTGACACCTTTTGAAGTTTCGACTGGTAGAAAGCCAAGCTTTGATCATTTTCATGTTTGGGGATGTAAGGCTGAAGCACGTTTCTACAATCCAAGTGAGAAAAAGTTGGATCCAAGAACAAAGGGGTACAAGTTCTATTGTCCTCAAGCTCACACCAAAATCAAAGAGACTCATAATGCTAAGTTTTTTGAAGACCAAGATGTTGCAGAATTGTCACAAGGCAGGTTCACTTTTGAAGAAACTAATTTAGCAGGAGACAATTCTTTAACAAGTTTCTATCAACAAGTTTTGATAACCCGTCAATCAATAATTCACTCTGAAGAAGTTGATGATCAGATGGTAGAACAGCAGAATGATGATCAAATGAAGATTGGCATTGAGCTACAAACATAACAGCTAGAAATTCAACTTCCAACTAATCTTACAACTGAAGTTAAGTCTCAAATACAGCCATTAATACAACTCAGACAGTCATTAAGAGTTCGAAAATCCACCATGTCAAATGATTATGTCTATCTTTAAGAGAGTGAATTTGATTTTGGAGACATAGATGATCCTCTCACTTATCCTCAAGCCATGGAAAGTCCTCAATCTGTTTTATGGCATAATGCGATGAAAGAAGAGCTAGATTTGATGTCTAAGAACAAGGTTTGAACATTACTGGAATCAAATCCTCAAATCAAACCTACAAGATGCAAGTGGGTATACAAGACCAAGAGAGATGCATAAGGAGGATAGAGAGATAAAAAGCAAGGTTAGTTGCCAAAGGGTTCACTCAAAGAGAGGGAATCGACTACAATGATACATTTCCCTCTGTTTCTTCAAAGGATTCTATGAGAATTATTATGGCATTGGCTGCACACTATGATTTGGAATAGCACCAGATAGATGTGAAGACTGTTTTTCTTAATGGAGAATTGGAAGAAAATATTTACATGAGACAACCAACTGGACTGGTTGAAAGGGGGAAGGAAAATATGATTTGCAAACTCAACAAGTCAATCTATGGATTAAAGCAAGCATCAAGGCAGTGGTATTTGAAATTTGATCAAGTTGTTACAAAACAAAGGTTTGTTGAGAACAAATTAGATGACTGCATTTACATCAAGTTCTCTCGATCGAATTTCATATTCTTGGTATTATGTGTTGATGATATCTTGCTTGCTAGTTCAAGTTTGAAGTTGCCTTCTCAAGGATAACAAGACCATGCTATGTGAAAATTTTGAGATGAAGGATCTTGGAAAAGCTCACTATGTATCTTAGAGAAGCTCATTATGTACTTGGCATTGAGATTGTGCGTGACAGACATAGAAAGCTTCTTAGTTTATCTCAAAAGGGCTATATAGAGAGGGTGCTTGTCAGATTCAATATGGATAATTGCAATAAAGGAGAAGTTCCTGTCAACAAAGGTGACAAATTTTCAAGAGCCCAATGTTCTAGAATTGAATTGTAGTTGAAGAGAATGCAGACTAAGCCTTATGCTTCATTGGTTGGGAGTTTAATGTATGCAACCATCTGCACAAGACCCGACATTGCTTTCATAATAGGCATGTTAGGAAGGTTTCAAGCAAATCCAAGAGAAGCATTGGGTGGCTGCAAAGAAGGTCTTGAGGTATCTGCAGAGAACCAAGAATTTCATGTTGGTATATGGCAGAGAAGATCTTTTAGAAATTGTTGGTTACACTGACTTTGATTTGGCTGGTGATGTGGATGAGAGAAAGTCCACTGGAAGTTATATTTTCATACTGAATGGTGGTGTAATTTCATGAAATAGTGCTAAACAAACCATCCTAGCGACATCAAGAATGGAGAGTTTATGGTCTGTTTTGAAGGCATGAAGCAAGCTGTGTGGTTGAGGAATTTTGTGGCAGAATTGCAGATTGTCAGTTCAATACAAAGACCTCTTCAAATGAATTGTGATAATAATTCTTCAGTATTCTTTTCCAAGAACAACAAAAGAACTTCTACTTCTAGACTGATGGATGTGAAGTTCCTCAAGGTTCAAGAGAAGGTCAGGGAATGAGTCATTCAAGTGCAATATTTAAGTACAAATGCAACGATTGCAGATCCATTGACTAACACTAGTAGAAAAACAGCTTGGGCGACAAATCATTTTTCGTCACCCAAAATCACTTTGAGCAACGAAATCCATTTTTCGTCGCCCAAAGTTCTGTTTAGGCGACGCCTTATTTCGTCGCCTAAACACAACTTTAGGCGACGAAACTTTAGGCGACCAAATAATTCGTTGCTTAAAATTTCAATGGGCGACGAATAAATTTATTCGTCGCCCAAAAAATGGAAAAAGTGGCGGCAAATAGAGAATGCGGCGCCAACTTTTGCGAGACAAAAAAAATTCGTCGCCTAAACCTTTTGAGGTTTTGGGCGACGAATTTTTGATTCCGTCATCCCAAAGATACTTTAGGCGACGAAACATTATTTGTCACCTAAACGTTTTGAGGTTTTGGGCAACGACACTTTAGGCGACGAATAAGTTGTTCGTCGCCTTAACCTGGTTTTGGGCGACGAATAATAATTTCGTCACCCAAAGACACTTTAGGCAACGAATAACTTGTTCGTCGCCTAAACATAAGAAATTTACTGTACACCGTTATTTTTTTTATCTGCTAAAGAATGACTTATTCATGTCTGAATGAAGTAATTTTTGTACAAAATGATCTTGAAGAAGAGGTCTACATATTCAACGGTTCAGATTTAAAGAAATATGTATCTATGTGTGTTTACAAATTAAGAGTTGTACGAAAAATTAACTTACAGTGAAAAATTCATAATAAGTAATTGAGAAGGGGAAAAAATTTGTAAAAAATATACAAACGCTCGTAACAAGAAGGCCTACAACTTTCGTTTAGGGGTCATCTCCAAAATCGAACACTAGAAACCATGAAGCCTATAATATTTTTTATCCGTCGATTAACGTTTACGTTTACCCTCGGTTATTATATCCGTAATTTGTTTTTTTCATCCCGATTTTTTTTTTGAAAACATGATCTTTTACTAAATTCAATAAGATGAATGGTTCGGATCGTTGTTAGAATGTCCCCATAGTTACAGTTTACTGAAAATTGTGATGATGTTATATAGTTTCTATAAACTTTATAATGTCATACACAAATTTCGCTAAACTGTAAATTTTGGGACATAATATAAACAATCTGAACTGTTCATCTTATTGCATTCTGTAAAAGATCATGTTTTCAAAAAAGAACCGGGATGAAAAAAACAAATTACGGATATAATAACCTAGCGTAAATGTAAACGTTAATCGACGGTTAAAAAATATTATAGGCTTCATGGTTTCTAGTGTTCAATTTTGGAGATGACCCCTAAACGAAAGTTGTAGGCCTTCTTGTTACGAGCGTTTGTATATTTTTTACAAATTTTTCCCCCTTCTCAATTACTTATTATGACTTTTTCACTGTAAGTTAATTTTTCGTACAACTCTTAATTTGGGCGACGAAATTATTATTCGTCGCCTAAAGTGTCTTTGGGCGACGAATTTAATTTGTCGCCCCAAACCTAAAATTTGCCCCCAACAACCGCCAAAAATTTTGGGCTGATTTTGAAATTTTTAATAAGAAAAAAAAAATTCAAGTAGGGGCGGGTGTTTAAAATTTTCAAGTAGAATCAAAACTGACAAGGACACGAAAGGGAAAAATGCATTCCCTCTCTCTCGTTTCTGATAGAACTCGTTGGTTTCTATATAGCAGCCAAAGGCGAAGAGCATGAGTCTAGATAACAAGCGTCACTGGACAATCACCGCCCTCAGCCAATCCACCAACCGCTCGCGAACTCCATGTGCTCTCGCCCTGCTGAGAAAGGTAAGCATATATATATATATATATTTAGGGTTCAATTGTGAAATTGCATGTAACAATTTCTATTTCCTCAATTTGATTTAGGGTTCAATTGTTTGGGCATTGAATTGTAATCGCTAATAATAATGTCTATGTTTCCAATTTGATTTCTATTTCCCCGTACTCTAGTTTTTTGTTCGAAGTAGGAATTTTCTCTGATTCTAGGGTTTTCTTTCGTGTTTCAATTACTTTTCATATCTCTGAAAACATGCTTAGGATTCTTCGAAAACATACTTAATTTGGTCGGTCACTTGCTTTATGATATATATCTTTGTTTTGTAAGAGAAGGAGATGATGGATTGGGTGGGCTGGCCAAAAGAACACTGATAATCAAAATGTAGAATGGGTGGGATTGATTGCTAATTTTTAATTTTTTGGGCTACTTGCTTCTTGTGATATTTTAAGTATGCATTTTTTTTATTCTTCGAGATGTACATATTAGCATAATTTAATATTAAGTTGAAGGTACTCTATCCTGCTCAGACTCTTTTCTGTTCAGGACCCAAAATATGTGTACACATAAACACACACATGAGAGTTGTATATTTATTAAAATGATTGGTGTTGTAGGGCGTTGTGTGTACTTTCATATGCTATCCAATAGTCATGCAGGTAAGGCATTTGTTCATTTCTAGTGGCTTAGCAAAGTACAAAATGATGATTCTTCACTATCCAATAGTCATGAAGGTAAGCATTTGTTCATTAAAGATTTTGGTTCTTGGTAGTCTTTGAATTTATGGTATTAGATTTATTTGGAGGCAAAAATTGGTTTTGTTTTCAAAGTAGCATACTCAATTTTTCCAAAACTTTGTCATACTAGAGCATTTCTTATAATTTCTCAATTAAGCGTTGGCTTTTTGGTCATTGACATTTTTGTACAGGTTAAGAGAAAAATCGTAATTTCTTGTAAAAGTTGAGAAATAAGACCCTATTCTCAGAGAAACTTATTGATAAGGTATTTGGCAATTTATCTCCTACTCTTTGATAGTGGCCTTGTATGGTTTTATTATCAGTTTGATTGAAAGAGTTGGTTTATTGTTTATATTAGTTCTTTTTAGTTTTTTTTTTGGGTTAATTGTATATCTTGTTGTTTATGTTTGTTATTGATCATTGTTCACTTTTGCTAATTTGTTGGTCTTCCTTTTACTTCCTAATCTATGATCTTGCTTTTGAGGTGGTGGAGGCTCTGGAGGTGATGGTGTGAAAAGGGGCACAAGAGGGAGAGGGGATATGGTGGCTATGGTCACAGAGGGTGGAGAAGGGGGAAAGTCTTTTTGTTTCTTTTTAAATTTTTATAAAAAAAAAATGATTTGAAATCCATGAAAATCTATAAACGAAGTCCACAAGGATCCTCGAAAATCTATATGAGATTTGTAAGTCTTTTTGTTTCTTCTGTGAGTTTGTTGGTTGGCTGCACTTGAAATGGTTATTATAAATCAGTTTAAGTCAAAATAATGACCTAGCTCTCTGTCAATACTGTTTAATTGGTGACTGTTCGTGTTGTTCCATAAGAGTATATATGTCAGCACTTGAACCTCCAGAGGGAGTGGAAGCAACACTTTTCGCAACCCTCATGTCCGTATCAAATGCAGGGAGTCTTCTTGGGGGGCTGATGGGTGCTGGTCTTACCCAACTCTTGGGTGTAACAAAGGACCAATATGATAACTTGGCCCTTTTGATCATCTTGTGCAATCTCAGCTCCTTGTTGCCAATACCACTCCTTGGCCTCCATCCGCGGGGATCATCTTGATGCAAACCCAGAGGAGAGCGAATCAGATATTGAGATGAAATCTAGTTAAGTTTTGGTTGTTTGCCTCTACCTCATCCAATCAGTGGTTACAACATCCCCTTTTAATGTGTTCCTTGGATTGCAGGAAAATGGTTTTTAATTTGACATATATGTAATCGTTTGAAGAAGTCTAAGTCTCATGTTAGTAAGTTGTATTTATAGGTGTTATGAAATACGTAGTTTATCATAAAATTTTGTAACATGTTACTATTATCAATTGAATATAATTTATTTATTTTTCAATTGAATATTTTGTATGTATATTTCTTTATATAATATAATTTATTTTTCTACATTGTTTATTATATTTTATTGTCTTTTAAATACCAATTAATTTATTATATTAATTAATAAAAAAAAATTTAAAAAATTTAAAAAATTTAAAAAATTTAAAAAATTTAAAAAATTTTAAAAATTTAAAAATTTTAAAAATTTTAAAAAATTTAAAAAATTAAAACATTAAATATTTTGGGCTTCGTCGCCTAAACCTTTGGGTGACGATATATTTCGTCGCTTCAAGTGTAACCAAACTTAGGGCGACGAAATATTTTCGTCGCCTAAAGGTTGCATTTGGGCGACGAAGGAAATACATTTGTCGCCGTCGACGGACTTTGAGAGACGAAATTTGGGTGACGAATTAATGGTCACCCAAATGTTTAGGCGACGAAATTTGTTTTGTCGCCCAAGTACCTTTTTCTACTAGTGTAAGGCATTGTCGATTGGTGTCTTTAAAGCTCATGTCTCTCGAATGGGGGTTCTTGAAACTTTTGATCAGTGGGAGTAATTCTCAGTTAGATTGAGAATTTTAGAGCTATTATCGTTACTATGAAGTTCAAAGAGCTGGTGTGATGGTGCAGTTTTTTAGTGTCTAGTTTGCTGCTACTGCTATGAAGTTCGATGAGCTGGTATGGTGGTGCAAGCTTAATTAAGTTAAGTTTATTCATTAATTTATGTTTCTAATTTGAGCTAGTTTCATTGTAGCTAGTTTTTGTTATCAGTCAGTATTTATTTTTAAGTTTTTCAAACTGAGATAAACTCTTAAAGTGTGGAGATCTATTGTTTTTGAAAGACAAAGTTTATATAATTCAGTTGATGCTTTAATAACAGTTAGTTTGTTTGAGCAATTGGTTTTGGATTATTATTTAATCATGCTTTGAATTGGAGCAACTGTATTAACTGATTTTTTTCCCATGGTGTCAAATAGTGGGAGCAAACTTATTGAAGTTTGTTTATTTCAATTTGTTCACAATGTTATATATGCAGATTGGATATATGTGATCATGGAATTAGTTTGCATTATGATTTGCAACAAGATTCCTTGGTTCTATATTTTGAGGTGCATGGATAAATTGTTTGTGATTGAAAACTCTTAATTGTAAGACTCACTTCTATACGTATTGAATGAGTTGTGCTTGTAAAACTGTTCCCATACTCAAGTGGGAGAATGTTAGAATATGAGTATGAGATTAAAGAGTTTTAGGCCGGCTATGTTGAATTCAATTAGTATATAAAAGTCTTATTGAAAGAGGAATGCTAGTCCTTTTGTTATATTTGGAATGTATTGTAGTATTGAAATTGAATTCTCACTGGAAAAGGAAACACATTCAGTTTCCTATATGGATTATAATAGGAAATCCATATTTGTTTTGGCTTGGGTTGTATGTATATATATAATGGCCTCTGCTCTCACAGAGATTACGCTCATCATTGGATTTAAACCTATTGTAGGTCGAGTATTCTGTTTTTTGTAAGAAAGGAGAAGGATCGCTGAAGGTTTTGGTTGCTATGGCTTCCAGTACTGGAACTTCTGCAGGGTAGTTTTCTTCTTAAGGTCTCATTCGTGGATTATGGTTTTGTATCGTAACTTGGTTGTGATTCATGATCTGATCTTGGTATATATATTTACTCTAACAGAAGATAAAGTAGTAGTTATCATTTCTCCATCTCATATTATTAATGAAATGCTAGCTATTTATTTTTTCTGAAAAATGACAAGGTACATAATATGTGAAGTGAAAAGACAATTAAACAATGACGATGATATAAGTTACAGTGACTTTCTGCAAATACCATCATTCTAAAAAAATTTGGGTACTCTGAAGTACAAGTATTCTGTGTGTTTTAACTGTTACATCTTAATTTTTGTATTTAAAAAAAATATTTAATAGTTGAAATACTTAGAGTAACGGGTACTCCGAAGCACCCAAAAAAGTCCCCCATACATTCACCAGAATGAAACTTGAGCTTATATTAGTCATATTAGGCCATCTCTAATGGAGGGCTACACAGACCAATTTGGCCCCTTTTGCCTTAAAACTCATCTCCAATGGAGGACCACATGAAATCTTCAAAAGAAGATTCAGTGGCTAAATCCTACCGGGCTTGCCAAGTGTAGCCCCCATGTAGGAACGGGCCAAAACCGTTCATGTGGCCCAGAACATGAAAAGCTGCATGGGACAGCTGGGTTGCTGCAATCACGTGTTGTTGGTTGCATGTGTTATCATGCACCAGCAACCTTTTTGTCCACAAGATCAGCGCCCAAGTACATCCAAGGATCCAAGTAAAAAAGTAGTTTAATTAATATAAACAATATATAATAGTTAATGTGTGAGTGATGTACCATAATATTTTTCAATATGCTAAAAAGTAATAAAATATTAAGAGGAACAAAATATAGCTCTGCACCATTGGAGATGGAAAATTATAGCCCAACACTATTTCTTTAAATATTATATTTAAAAATAGAGACTAAATATAAGAATACCATTGGAGATGACCGGGTTCGGTGAAAAGACCATGTTTTTGGTTGCCACGGGACTTGAAATGGGAAAAGATAATATGGGGTCCTCTTGCTTGAAGAAGATTTAACTCCGTGTTGCACATGGACATGCATGGGTTAAAAAATGCATGGCCAACTTGATCTAGAGAAAAAACACAGGGTTATTTACACTTACACCTTCTGAAACTCAATAAGAGTCTCACTTTGTCTCATGTAACTCAAATTGTGTCACTTAATTTCTTAAAACTAAACTTATTTCTCACTTTGCCCCATGTCGTCAAAGTCTGCTTGAAAATTGGTTAAAATTGGTTACATGACACAAATAGGACCCAATTTTTGCAGAAATGTATGCTATGTGGATGCCATTTCACTACCAAAAATGTAAGCATCGGTTTTATAAATAATGAAGTCTAAAGAGTTAAAAGCATCGGGTCATCTGTCTGATGCCTTTATATCCTAATTTAGCTTCGCTTTACTTTTAAATACCGATGCCTGTGGTATTTTAATTTTATGTCTATTTCTATGAAATTTTAAAATAAGAATTAATTTAAAACACAAGTTAGGTTAATTCATTTAAAATAAGATCAAATCCCCTTATCCCCTCTCCCCCTCTATCATAACCCTTGTTACCGCGGCCCCCCCCCCACTTCCCTTTTCCCTCTTCTTCTCTTTTCCTCGCTCTATTCTCTTCTTTAATTTCACAGCCAACCCCACCAACCCCAACTCTCCATAGTTTTATTAGTTTAAGTAACAAAGCAATAATACAAGATGTGGGCATTTACCTAGTAAAATTCTCAGCCGTGCTTCAAATTAATGATGACCTTTTGTAGAAGGTCGCCTTACTCAGAGAGACACCGGTAATATTGAGCAATTTTTATTTTCATATTGAGTTTCATTGGGCATAGGTATAAATAAGCCAAAAACAAATGCATGGCCAAAAACAGAAAACAATTTTTTTCTTTTGGTGCAGAAAAATATTTGATTTACTTAATCATGAGTCTTTGACAATACTAATTAGGTGACAAGGATGTTTCAAATCTAATTTTCATGGTCTCGTCCCTTCAGTCCTTAAACTAAACTTCATTAGTATGCACCTCTAATTAAATTCATCTAGTTGCGGATTCAGAATTTTTATCCCATGGGGTCAAGATTTAAACATGATAAAAAAAAATTAAACAGAAATAACAATGAAAAGTTAAATGATTTGAACCTTAGAAATAATATGGAGAGGAGAACCGATTTGAACAACACATTCGCCTTGGTTAAAGATGGAGCGAGAGGAGATGAGAGCTATGCGAACCAAGGTTTTAAATATCTATCTTTCCATTTGATAACTAATAGCCACGTGTTACAAAGGTGGACCACTTACTAAACTTTTTTTTTTGTAAAAAAACCAACAAACCCAAATTGGGTTCATCTTCTTCTCCTCTTGTTCATTCTCTCTCTCTCGCAGCCCCCTCCTAAACTCAAGAAGCTTGAACCGGTGAGGAGGAGCATAACTTGGGTAAAACGGCTTCACCGACTCCTTATCCTTATCTCTCTCTCTCTCCTTGCGAGTGCCGTAGGGTTTAGGAGGGGGCCAGGAGAGAGAGAATGAACCTAAGCGTTCAGGTTTTGTTGGGTCTCACCATGAGTTTTACTAGCCTAATTGGGGTTCAAGACATAACGTAGGTGTTTAATCGAATACAATAGCGATGTACCAACGTAGGTGTTTAATCGAATACAATAGCGATGTACCATGTAATGATGAATTTCATGTGTGCACAAATGTAATTGATTATTGAAGATAATGTTTTTTTTAAAAGGTGATCCAGCTGGTGGTCAAGCCACGACAGTCTATCCTTCCAAGGGCCGAGAAGACTCACTGAGGCATTTCAGCCTCCCTCTGGCCACCATTGTGTGATTCACCAATGCTTGAAAATGAACCCAGAATGAGCTGTGTGGAATACATGTCTAGAATTCACCACAACCACTGAGCCACTCCGTTGTGATTAATTATTGAAGATAATCACTTATCACTTATGTGGGACTATTTTGATATCAAAGTAGCAAAGAAAATGATATTCGTTAAATAAAAAGTACAAGTTATATTACAAAATGTAATATAAAAAAAAAACCACTACTTACATGCTGGAATAAGCAAAGAACTTGAAAGGAATTTTGGCTGAAAGATATGTCTTAAACGGGGACTTAAACTATAGCTAAGAACTAAGGTAAAGACTACTGCATAAACGATAAACGTAGTAAAAACTGTTGTATTCCATGATTGATATAAATCTTGAAAAAAAGTTGAAGTTCCACCATAAATCCAATTGATAATATGGAGAGTAGCTCAATTTCTTATAAGCCGACCTTCTATGGCTTGGCGCTGGTTGCTAGACTGGGCTTGCAGAGGCTAGCTTGGTGCCAACGCGGCTGCTGTTGCTCCTGCAACTTGGGCATCCACGGTCTGGGTTGTTAAAATGTTTTGCGGTGGGGGGGTGGCGTAACCCTAACTCCGCATTCAACTGTGAAGAGGGGTCGTTCTGTTAATGCCCCGATTTGGTCCATGCCTTGAAGATATAGGGTTTCGCTTGTCATGGTTTTCGAATTTCTTGCCATAATTTTTTTTTTCAAGAACTAAAAAATTCAAGGATTGTATGAGAAAATCGAAAAGGGGAGAATTCAAGAATGAACTGCGAGAGTTTTTGTCGAGATTCTGACTCAAACTCTCAATGAAAGCACCAATTTGAGATAGCAAAACTCTGCCGCTTGTAGACTGACGAACTTGTACCTACAAAACAATAAAGCACCTAAAGATCAAGGCAAAAGACCACACGCACCCAAGAACTAGCGGGGAAGGGGGAGGGAGGGGGTTTGGCCAATGGATCTCAAATGCCAAAGTTAGTTTCTCTAAAAAAAAGAGAGTTTATGACTTAATTATGTACCAAAAATTGGTGGAGAATGAGGGCTATTTTTAGGGAGGTGGCCTGCCATGGCGGGTGAGATCACGTGGCACATGTCGGCTTCCAGTTGACCAATCAATGTCATCTGCAGGATAGAGAGAGAATTAATTCCAAAGATATATTTAATTAAGTAAATAATATCTTGAAATAATCCTTGGAGAATCCTAATTAAATAGGATGGAAATTCCTTGAATAAAGGAATATGTCTTCATATAGCAAACTAATAAAGAGAGAATTTAGTAATTAATTCCTCCTTAACTTCCTTGTAATTAACTCCTTGCCTTGGGCAGCGGAGCTTGGAGAAACCGTAGTCAGCAGCTTAGGGAGTCTTGACAAATGAGCAGCGTTTGAAGAGAAGTGTGAATTTCGCCATTTAATAGGGGTAGCCTCGTCAATAATAAAAAAATTATCCACGTGTTAGCTTCACAATTTTTCGGATTATTTTTGGCTCCACAGTTAGGTTTTCGGTGAGACAATTCTAAACCACTCAAAGCTTTCTCAAGCAACCACCTACTCTTTTCAGAGATACTGACTTAGGCATCGGAGGTTCATTTGCTAGCCGGCGGGGGGGGGGGGGGGGGTTCTTTGGGCACGTGGCTTTGGTCGTTAACCGAAGATGTCTCTTTGTTTTGCTATGACATCTACACCACAAGAAAGATGAAGGAAATGATAAGACACACTACAACAAACTGGTAGTTTAGAGAGAAATGTTTAAGCGTAAAACTTATTTTCCTCACTTTAAGTAAGAAAATTTTAAATTCTCAAAAAAAAGTGAGCTCAATTCGATCTCCACACTTGCCTAGGATTCAGATCTACACCTCTAATCAATTTGGACCACATACAACTGAAAAAACATGCATGAAAAAATAATTAAGTGTTGTGGCCTATTTTCTGGAGGGTTAAGAACAGGGAGATTGTAAGTCGGCGGCATAGAGAAGAAATAGAGAGAAATAGGGTTGAAGGAAATTGTGGTGAATAATTTCCCTCATGCTAGTGCCTTTATTTATAGTGAGATAAGTACAATTATAATAGAACAATGACTTTAGGGTGATGAGAATATTCCAATCCATATCTACCTAGGATTTACACAATCACATTTATCACATGTCAATATTATTTACAACAGTCCCCCTTGAGTGTGCAAATACTCAAGTAGATATCACATCAGATCTTCAAGATGATGTAGAGATAGCTGATGAAGTCATCTCGTAGGTAAGGTAGAAAACACACTAGTCTCAAATACTGAACTTGCATAAATAAGTAAACCTCACAAAACCTGGCTATGGTAAAACCCAAGAGGGGACAAAACTCATAGTCTAAAGAGAAAAGTGAGTTAATTCAAAGTCAATACTAAACATCTACAAGATGTCAGTAGGACGTACACAAGGGTATGACCAACCCAGAATATGTGCCTCATCAAAACCTCATTAGGCAACAAAAAGCCAATGGGAAAAGAGTACATTAAGGTCAAGCGAGTATACTTCAGAATACTCCCCCTGAGTTTGACAAAATTCCAAATGAGAAACTAACAGTGTTGCAAATCAGACAATTTACGCATACCAATTCCTTGAACAAGCTTCTGAAAGTAGACTTCGGCATTGACTTGGTGAAGAGGTCGGCAAGGTTGTCTTAGGAACGGATTTGCTTGACTTTAATCTTTTGATGCTCTTGTCGCTGATGTGAGAAGAAGAACTTCGGCTTATATGTTTGAGGGTTCCTTCTCATGGCTTCCTTCTTAGGTGTATGTGTAACCAAATTCACCTCTTTTCATGGCTTCCTTCTCTAAGCCTATTCCCTTTAAATGCTATTGTATTGTATACCAATGTAGTTAGTTAATTCTTTAGCTGCCATTGTATGTTTGTGGGGTTTGGAGCATGTAGTAGTTGCTGGAAAGAGTATTGTAAAGGAGGACTTTGTGAGTTAACATTCTATATAATGTCTCGAGTATATTGGCAGGAAGATGAACCTGGAAAGGGATTAGGCTCGTTGTAGTGGGAAAGTATCAAATAGAAGTTATTTCTGATAAACAATAGCATTTTCTGAAGTGGATTTTCTATTGAGATTATGGTTCTTGTTTGAATTAAGTTTGACTAGTCTGATATATTATTTGAATTGTAGATTATGTGGGATAAGGAATCCTTGATTTCGTGAGTTTCTTATCTCCACAAAAGATATGGAGGTCTTGAGTATTTTGAATGATGTACAGTTATGTTTACAGTTTATAAATAGACAACAGCCACCAACGTTAAAGGTGTGGTTTCATTTCATATTTGTTTTCTTTTAATTTTCAGCTATCTATCTCTTCTATTTTGTTTGTGTAGGGATTCCTAGCAAGGCGTATACTTGGTTAGAAAATCAAAAGCTACCTAGAAAATTGTAGCGGAGAAATGTTCAAGAGAAGTGATGGAGGTATTGTTGTTGTTAGCTTCTCAATTTTGCATCTTCATATTAACAGAATTAGCTCTGTTTTTGTACTGTCGTTAGCCTAGCTATGAATTTTGCACCTTCAACCAATAAGGGAATATGAAATCTGACTAATATTCTAATCCATTTATTACTAAAGGTCTATGTTAATATATACTTTACATGATTGAAATTCAAGTTCTCTTTCGATGATTATTTTAAATGTGTACATAAGTGGTTCTAGTTAGTTTTTTTTTTTTCTGCTTAATTCTTGTCCGTTGTACTTGTAGTTTCTTATATTTAATTCCCGATTTATATACCTTATTTGTTCTCATTTATCTTCTGCACTGTCGTATAACTCCTAGTTATTTTTCAAGCGTTGTTCTCATTTTCTTGGTGCCCCAACAATGTTCGGTGAATCTCTATTTAACTTCACATTGTTAGATTTGTAGGCAGTGGGTTATAATTCAATTGTGGCTGAAGATTCGGAAGCAGCTACAAGCGGGAAAGAGATGAGCAAAATGAAGTCTCTTCTTCTTCTTGATAAAAACTGAAAAATGGTGTATTGAAAGACGTAGAAAAATTTATGTTAGATAGGTTGCATTCTTGTAAACTTTTACACTTTGAAAGTTTGAAATAGAGATTTTGTATTTGGAATAAGTGACAATTTCAAGTTTCAACAAGAATTTATTTTAAAATTGATTATTATGTTTTTTATATATAATTAATTGTCATAATATCAAGTTGGAAAAAATAGAGATAACTAATATTTAAAAAAAAAAATTGAAATTGGCGTGCATTGAACGCCTTAAATAGCAAAAGGTAATGTTAGGGATACTAAAATTTTAAACTAAATTTCTAAACCATATGATGTGTTAGTTGAATTTTTTTATTTTTTGTCGGCTAATAAGTATTTTCTTGTAATACCTTTCATTAATTGGAACCTTCTAATTTTTTATTATTATTATTTTATTTTTTGGAAATCTACTACTTGAATGCAAGCCAAGAGGGGGTTCAATTCTACACATATATCTTCTCCTTTTGGGTACATCATGTAGTGGAATATGAAAAGCAAGAATCAATGACAACCATACGCGACAATTTATTTGTACAAAAAGGAAAACGCAGTGCCTACTGAGTAGCCATGTTTGCAAACTTGTCATCGCCATGTCCATAAAAAATTAAACATGCATGGTGACAAGCTTCGTACATTTCAGTTCAACTATACAAAAAGCAAGAATCAAGGACCACAATGACAGATCGGTCCACTCACAGAGCTGCAAGGACTTGGAGAAAAACCATTGGAGAAATCAGTCACATTTTTTGTGCAAGTATGATAAAGATTAAGAAAAACAAATTCTTAAAGCAGATGCTCCATATTGAGAGAATAACTTACACGGAACGGATTTATCGTCATGTGGTATCCTTTGTCCAATGATGCATTGCCATGTGTAAATTTTTCTTCAAATGACAATATATTATTGAATCAGGACGCCACGTGACGGTGACCCGTTTCATATAAGTTGTTATCCCATATTTAATATATCTTCATGTAACATGTGTAGTTATCTAAAATTTTCTTGACCAAAAAAGTAAAACTGATGTGGGTCAATGACGGTGAACACTAGTAATCTCTTTTTCAAGTGGTAGAAAATAGTTATATGTGTAAGGTATAGCAGCTACAAGGGATAAAGCAAAATTTTAAGGTTAAAATGCATTTTGATGGCTTATGTGGCATTTTGCCTTTCAATAATTGCCTTGCCAAAAGTATGTCCCTCTCCAAAGGATGAGGCAAAATTCGAAGGCAATTTTTTTTGGTTAAAAAAAGTTTAGAGGGTAGGGAGGCTACCCCATCTTAGGGTCAGTGCACACCACAAATTTTTTGATGACTTATAGAGGGGGTCATAGTCTATTTTTTGGTTGTTACAAATCGCCCACCAAAGAGAGATTGCCGACAGCAAGATTCGAATATAGGCTTTGTTCTAGCAAAGAGAACGATCCTTACCTTCTAAGGCAATTTGTTATGTTATTATTCCTCTATTTTTAATTATTTTGAATAATATTAAATAAAGTAGATATAATATGTAGTATACATGGTAGTAGTGTAATTGTCTATATATAAAATATTGGTGGGATCTCAAATTGCCTTATCTCCTACAACAAGGCTATTTTGCCTCATGAAAACTTCTTACGTATTTTTGCTTAGGCATTTGCCTAGTCCCATGGAGCCATATTTTTGATGATATGGCCCAACAAATCCAATTTGCCGCTAGTCCTTTCGAGATGCTCTTGAGATTTTGGTAGTTGATTTTCATTTTTTATATTTTAAGCTGAGCATAATTATAAATTGAGGAAATTAAAAATAGATGCCTCATTTTAGGCGTTTGTAGATTAAACATTTATGCATTTTTAGTTTTTGATTAAGATTTGACTTGAGCCACTTCAGTTTAATTGAATTTACATGTCAATATCTAATATATAATTTAAATAATTTCAACTATATATAAGTCTAAAAATTTATTTATTTTTCAAATCGAAACGTACCCACGCCAAATGAAAACGTACTCATGACAAATGAAAACGTACCCACATCAAATAAAAATGTATCAACCCCGAATTAAAACGTACCCAATTACCATTTTGATATAGTTTAAAAATATGTTTGATTCATAGATAATGCTCTAGATAATTTTGTTTTTTTGTAGATAAGTCTAAAAACAAGTTTTAATTAAATTGAAGATAAATCCTAATTATTGTAGATAATGCTAAATTATAAGGATAAATCATATTATTTTGAATTATCAAAAGGGCTATTGGACGTTAATTAGTATAAGAAATGTTCAATCAAAAACGCTAAAAGGCATAGATGCTTAGTCTAGGAAATTCAAAATTTAGGCGTCTGTATCAAAATAACTCTTATAAATTTGAATAGCACAAGTAATATTATAGAAAAGAATGATGATGTAGCGGATAGTCTTTCTTTATATATTCTCCAATGCAAAGACTCAAATTCTAGACCTATATTCTCATATTTGGGTCCCAAAAAGATGGTAGATTTATGGCTTTTGGTTTTCTTCTTCAATGTAAAAACTCAAAACTTACGACTCATTTTGAATTTTAAGATTTGAGTCATTGCATTGGAGAAGAAAACATTGGACTCAAAACTCATATTTTGAGTTTTTAACAGTTTGGTTATGTGCGTTGGAGATGATTGAACTCTAAACTCAAATCTCTTTTTTTTCTTGGTTGAATAAATTTTTTTTCTAGTTGGCATGGGTTCCACATTGGACTCAAATCTTATATTGAAACCCAAATTTGGGTCTCACTTTGCCTCAAAACCCAAATATGAATTTTAAGTCTCATGTGCATATGTTTTGCCTTATATTTGGACTCAAATATAAGATTTGAGTCCTTGCGTTGGAGATGCTCTTAAGGTCTTTGGTTCAAAACTTGCTAATCCTTTTTTGTGAATTTTTTAATACACTTAAGGCATGTTTACTTACAAGGAATGAAGTTGAAGAAATGGGTTTCATTGTCCTTCGACCCTCCAGGCATATTTCAGTTGTTGTTTCTTAGTTAATTATAATAAATAATTGACAATTGTCGTTAACATTGTACTAAATGAGGAGGTTAAAGACCTATTTGTTGTCAATTTGGTCGTAAAGAAATATAATTAATGTTGGTAACCTCAAACACTCAACTTTTTCTAACGATAACTTCGAGGGTAATGAAGGAACTTCAAACAATCAGCTAGGAGACACGTTTGATGGTTTCTTGAATTTGTAAAACGTCCAAAGGAATTAGATTTGAAGTGATTTTTCCTCAAATATAAATCTGAGTAATTTGAATTAAGTGATAATTCATATCCACACCAAAGGAAGTAAACACCTCAAATTATTCAGCAAAACATAACATTACACAAAGTAGCTACCATGACAACATACTCTGGAAGACAATTACTAGGTCCAGTACTACTAGCATCCAAGTATCACCATGCATGAAGCATGAGCTAACTCGGGTACCCTTTATTCTAGATATTACAACATACTACATTGAACTTATTAGACTTGGCAACATCATACTTGAAGTACTACTCGAGGGAAAGAGACCCAGAACTTAGTGATGTGCAGTAGGACCATCAATGTGGCAACACTTGTAACTGATAAAAGTTTCCATGCTCCGGTTGCAATCTGGACACTTCATGGTGTCCGGGACCTTTCCGGTAGATCCCGGAATATCAAGGCGGCAGCAAGGACGACTCACAGCACGAACCCTCTCATGGTATGACTTGAAGCAAAACTCAAAGCCTCTCTCTTTCACATGGTCCTTCCATTTGTCGAAGTCCTCTACCACCTTCAAGATTGAGACACCGTGGCCGGTGACCACCACAGAATGCCCTTTGCTGAGCACAGCCCATCCACTTTCGTTTTTGTAAGAAAGTAACTTCTGGATTTCTTGACCGACTTGGTCGGCTGGCTTGTGAACCTTGGTGAAGAACAAGCTTTCGATGCCAGTCCAGAATTTCCCTAGAATGCCATGGTCATCTTCTCCCTTACTTCCTTTCCCCACGCAGAACAACTCGATGTGAATCTTTGCTTCCTTGAAGATGGGATCATTTGCAAAGGCAGTTGCTTTCTTTGTGAACTCTTGAATCCAGCCATTGTCTTTGCCTCCATAGAAGAAAATGTACTTGTCCTCTTTGATCTGCTTGACCAAGACAATTAATTAAATCAACCACACAAAATTAACTAATGAAATGTATTCTAGATTTAAGGAGTGCCGCTATTCTACACTAATTTATATTAAAGAAAGGAGTTGCATCTATACAATTTTACACTTCTTGATCAATTATAATATGTTTAGTTATTTTACACTTCTCGCCAAAATATGTTTCGTTATACCTCTATTAGAGAGGTGATCCAGTAAACGGAGTTAAAATAACATGTTATTTATGTCCGCACTTATATATGTGAGATCAAACTATATTAAAAAGGTGGTTAATAAAGTGGTATAAGTAAATGTGGTCGAAATTGCGTCCCTCAAATTTAAACAGTTATAAGGGAAATTACCGTAACAGATGGGCTTATCCCTTGGAAAACAGTGCCAACCCATTTATCTCCGTGAGCATGTGAGAGTTCTTCTTCAGTTGCCTTTGTGAAAGGGAAAGCATTGACTCCCCAAACCCTAATCATGTGGAGAGCGTTGGGGTGTTCGACCTTTCCTTGTGGGTTCATCACCACCAGTGTGGGCTTACCCTTGAAGCTCCACTCCTCCTTGATGAACCTGATGCCGGCTACAGGTGCAGAGATCTGCACTGTGTACCATGGAATCTTATTCCGGAGGCTCTCAAACTTCTTTCGGAGGTCATCGGTCCACTGCTCCACAATCGGAATCCACACAATCTTGTGCTGATTGTCTTTCTTTATAAACTCATAGATGGGCTTGAGGATTGAGATGTCATCATCAGAGATGTCTAGGCTTGAAATGAACAACAGCACATTCTTCTTCCTCAGGATATCGATTTTAACCTGTTTAAATCAATTACACGTTGTAAGTAATTAATAAGTAGCAATTTGACCAACAGAAATGATATTTAGTCACACACAAAACTGACTTCATTGCTAACACACTCTTTAATAGAGGTGTGTCTCACATACAATGGTTGCACTCGCCTTTATTCATAGAGTGGGTTCGTTATGATGTTAGTTTTATGTGTCTAAATAGCATTATTGATTGACTAATCACATAAGAGCTCGCCATAAAAACTGATTTGTATTTATAAACCTCAAAACTATTAAGATGTGGTCATGGAGATTACATATTAAAGACTAATATTCCACGTGACATGTTAGGGTTCCAATTAAATTAGTCATGTCAAGAAAAAATTACGTTGGAAATTTTGTATGACAAAAATGTACTCCTAAGCAACTTTACTGCTATCTTTTTCTATGATACTTTACTGTCATCTGTATTAACTTTAATTTGCCTTGGAGGAGCCTAGTGCGAGCGGTAGAAATAATTCAATTACACATTATAGTACTGTGACTAGAACAAACCATTTGTTTAGTAGAACCATCAACGAGTGGCTGGACATTGTCCTTGGTAAAGATCAGGGCCTTGAAAACCTCCATGATTTCAGTAGGAGTTTGGAAGATTTTCCTTAGCCTCCGGTAAGTCTCTGCCTCCTCTGCATGCATGAAACAACAAATTAATTTCTTGAGCATTTCATATGTGCAAGTACAGAAAATCTCCAATTAACCCACCAATTTGTTTTCTGCAGACAATAAGCTGGATCTTAAGCTTGTTTAGGACATAGTGGATTTTTTGAGCAAATGGGGCTAGATCGTGCTCCTTTTCCCTAAAATGAAAGCAACCATGGTCATATTATTAAGTACTCAACATATAATTTTTATTTGCCAGACAAATGCTTAAGTAGTTAGGCTGTGAATTTGGATCACAAAAACTCAACCAATTAGACGGTCTGGCAAAAGAGCGATTTCCTAAAGATTAATGGAGAAGAACTTACTCATTACTGGTGAGGATGGTGATCTTAGTTGCACAAGCAACAACAGTGACAATAGCCCAGTACACATCCACTGGAATATGGTCCATTGCTATGGCCAACCCCGGAACATCTTTCGGGTCGTAGCTAGAAAGCTTATCGAACTGGTCGATGCACTCAATCACTTGCAATGTGGCCTTGATCAGATTGTTAAGTTCAAGCACTGCTTGTCTTTTCTTGTGCAGGTCTGAGGGCTTGAGGAGCACAGGGACTCGCTTCAGGATTGCAATTGATTTGGCGAGTTGGTCTGATTCTTGAAGCTGGGCGAGGAGCCAGAACTCCCCGTATTCCATGGCAAAAGCTGCTAGAGTCAGCACTGCCTTTGCTTCCCATGAATAGCTTGATAGCTTGTTCAGTATTGCCAGGGTTGTGTTGTGGGCAACTTCCTCACTAGGAGGCTTGCATTGCATCTGAAATTTTCAGATTAACCATGATAGTGTCAATATTCAAGAATATACATGAAAAATCACAACAAATATGTATATATATATATATATATATTTATATATATTTATAAAATTTCCCAGGTAATGACCTCGCTGGCTATGGACTTAAGTGTGCACAGTGGTGTACTGAAGCCTGCTTTGGGGGTCTTCTCCTCTATGTTCTCCACATGCACTTGGGTACCCTGAAAACAAGGCACGGAAAATCTTTAGTGCTACTCATTATCAAGTACTACGAAATAAATGACGGCTGAGATTGATTCATGTTTAATATAATGGTTGACATTAATTAAAAAAAATAATAGTAAGTGGTTGTACTCAATAGTCCAAAGTAATAGGGTAATACCCATGCAACATAAAAGTGAGTTAAGTGCAGGAGTACTGTTTTCTTACATAAAATAACATATTATGTTATTGTGTTATAAAAGTAAGCCCGTAAATATTCCATCATTTCTCAAAAAAGAAAAAAACTAGTTATTACACTGTCAACTAAAATTAATGACATAATTTTGATTCACTTTAATAATGTAAGTTAAAAATATATACCTGCACAATTTTGTCAACAATTTGGGTAGCTCGCTTAAGGATGTTTTCCGTGATGCCGAAAAGAGAATCATCATCGAAGGACTCATCAGCATGAACATGAGTACCATAAATTTGTTCCAAGATTTTCTGGTCAGACATGGTAAACAGGCTAAGCTCATGATGGCCAGCAAGGTGTTGGTGAGTAGTGGTAACTACTGAGGCCACCTTGGTAGCCACATTGTTTGCTAGCCCTAGCATGGTGACTCTTTGGGGGTTTGAAGGCAGGGAAAGAGAATAACGATGGCTTCTGGGTAATTGCTTTTGGCTTGTGTGAGTGCAGCACTTGCAATATGCCTGCCCTATTTATAACCTAATTGAGCTTGTACAGTAGCCTCAAAGTGGAGACCATTTCTACACGATTGCCACGTGAAGGGTGTGGATTGAAGACCAGAACCCGGTAATTAAACTCGTGATATGGACCACATGGTAAGTTCCCTTGTTATTATCTCCACGTGAAGTTATACTCAAACCATAACAAACAATAGAGTGAAAAGAAACTGAATGTAGATTATAATAGAATGGCCATCGAAATTTTACAACCTCAATATTGGTTATAAAAATAT
Source organism: Gillenia trifoliata (assembly GCA_018257905.1). Classification (NCBI taxonomy): domain Eukaryota; kingdom Viridiplantae; phylum Streptophyta; class Magnoliopsida; order Rosales; family Rosaceae; genus Gillenia; species Gillenia trifoliata. The sequence goes on along the minus strand of CM031083.1, from coordinate 16,111,813 downwards.
TTAATCTGGAAATGAGGACGCCAAGTGCATGTCGGATGTTTTGAGAGGTTTAAATTCCTTTGAATTTTTTTTTATTTGGCTAAGAAATTCCTTTTGAAGTTATAAAAATGAGAACATACATACTTCACTAAAAAATAATAGCACGAAATTAAATAAATAAATTGATGTAAGAAAAATAGTATGATAAATTTGAGGCAATATATATGCACATAGAGAGATTTTTTTATGATTTTTTTTCATTCTTTGGATTTCAATGGATATATATAAATATCAATTGCCTACTTAGGTTAACAGTTATCTATAAGGACACAAGCATTATCTTCCTACATAGGTTAACAATTGCCTTTCATTTTTTTGTAGTATTACATGGAAATTGTTTTTATTTTATACTTTTTAGTAAGCATAATACTTGAGGATTTTTTGTAACTCAGTTTGATCAATGTCAGCGTTTGTGTTAAAAAAAATATATTAAAAAAAAATGAACACAACACACCAACTCCTAAAAAAATAAATTATTAAACAAAAACCACACCTCACAAAATAACTAATGGTAAGTTGTTAAAACATCTCCAAGACTCTACAACTTTTTTTCGCATATGTAGAGCCACGTCAGACATAGTTGCTCTAACAGTCTCCACAAAGTTAGTCACCATAAATATAGGGATAAGCAAGTCCTATATTGTATACTAATGAAAACTCCAACGCTAGAATAATTAGTCAATCCATATAAGTTCTTTAAAAAATTACAACCATAATCTGTGCGAAGTCTAGCTAATGCCCTGCCTCTCATTTTATATGTGCCTAATTGTACATAGTAATTGATGTAAGTACAAAACAAACAACTCACAGAACATTTTCAGCAACTTGAAGTATTTGCACTCTATGTTAACTCTAATACTTTCTATATAAGTTAGTCATGTGTTCACAAAATTACTCGTTGTCAACAACCATGCATTTTATGTTACAATCCGTTCCGGAAAATATCAATATTTTATTCCGGAAGTGGGAAATGACAAAAATGCCTCTGGTTGACCTTTTGGTTGACTTTTGCGTCGTAATGACAACCATGCATTTTATGTACGACCCTTTCCTTAGTGTTTTCTTGTTGTGCTCGTCGATACGAACGCGTGGACGCGAGCGGGACGACATTCGGAGTCTGAATGGAGATTTTACGGACGTTAATCTTTCGACGTTCCGTTAATTGGATTGTGTTTTTAATTGGGCCTTGGGCCTTGAACCCAGTAACCTTGTGAGCCCAGCCCACTATCTCAGTCTCTACTCTTCTCCCTGACCCTCTCAGTCTTTCCCTCACACTCAATCCCTCACTTCCTGCAAACTAACCTCTCCATCTCTCCCCGAGTCCCTATCCCCGAGCCAACCGAGTGACCAGCCAAACTCAGTCTCGAATCAGACCCCAAATCATTCTCGGCTCACCTTATCAAACCTGCAAACCCAAACCCAGGCTCAACACCTAGAAACCTGAGCTTCAGAGAACTCCAGTGAGCTCGAGAATTTCCCCCTACGATTTTCTCGTCGATTTCCACCTCGGCCTTCCTCGTTCTTATCACCATTCAACTCCCCAAGGTCCCTGGAACCTCAATCGAGCCTTGCATGGCCAAGATTGGACGAGAATCCACAGTTCTGGAAACTGACTTTTTCACCCGTGCCTTTTCTTTGAAATTTCGGCCACCTCCGGCCAGTGATTGGCCTCCAAATGGGTAAAATATCATTCCCTTCACTCCCAGCTTCAATTTGATACTTGAATTATGGAAAATGGTTGAGATTTGAAGGTTTTAGGACGAATTGCAGGTTTTCGGCCAAAATCCCATATTCCGGCGAAGCTTCGGCCGGCAGACGGTGGTCGGCGATTGCAGAGGTCATTGGCGAGCTGACGTCAGCCAACCCGGCCCTGACGTCAACGAACCGATGATGACGTCATCAACTCGACCGGAATATTCCAAGGTATATTCCGTCCGTTAGTTTTAATGGCATTAATGGAATATTCTAACGCCGTTAGAATATTCCGTTAACTCTAACGGCGCATTAACGGCTCGTGACCGGCGCGTGTCACCGGCGACTGGCCGGCGCGTGACCGGTGCGTGTGGTGCGTGACCGGCGCGTGTGGCGCGTGACCGGCGCGTGTGGCGCGTGACTGCGCGTGGTGGACTTCCACCGGCGCGTGGGATCTCACAGCTGCGCGTGGCGGCGCGTGAGGCCATTTGGCAGCGCGTGGCGGCACGTGCGGTGGCGCACGGCGGCCCACAGCGGCGGTATTGGGTTTTCCGACCCCGTAACTCCGTTTTCGGGTTTCCGAATACCGCTTTCTTCATATTTTCAAATACTCTATTAATTGTGGGTATTCTAAAATAGGTTTGGCGACCCGTGGAGTACGAAGAGCGTAATTTTGGGCTACTTCGGCATCGGTATATGTGAGTGGGCCCCTTCCTTATTAAATTAAATATTTCATGTGTTTTGGAAATTTATATTAGGCTATGCCCATGCTTTTAAGTGATATTTTATCATATTATGTTAGTGAACTTAGTATTATTATGCCTATGCATTTAAATGTGATTTATACTTATACTCAGTGAACTTGATTTATATTTATATTTGGTGAACCTTGAGTTTTATATTTATATCGTACTTGGTTCACTAGTATATGACTCGGTTTTAGTATTTTAAGTAACTTTGATATTACTTTGGTATATTCTTGGTATTGTAGATACGGCATCCGTGAATACCTAAATAAAGCCTATTGAAGTTATTTTAGAGAGGAAACTACCCCACTTTATTTTATTTAGAAACATTCCGTGGTATGTTTTATACACGCTCAACTAGGAATGCTTACACGGTGTCATTAGTACTGTCCGGGGCCAGGACCAGCTTCACGTGTATGTTCACACGCACCGACACGCTCACTTTGGATCCATCGTAGGTGCCAGCCTGTTCTAAGTCGCCTTGGCGACTAGACTTTTTGTGACGCGCTTAGCGCCAGCTTCACGTGATTGTAGTACATAAGCGTAACATTATTCGTACACCCAGCATGTTCATGACAGAATATCTCTGTATGAACTTGTGTGTCTGTCATACCTAGCGAGCGTATCCCCTACTGTTTGATATTGTGATTTTAATATCGGATTTCACTGATGCCACGGAGACTTCTATTGGTTTTACGGGTTTCCTGTATTATTTATTTATACGGATTTCTGGTAAAGTATTTTATACTTAAGTTGTGGCTTTCTGCCTGTTTTGGAAACCAAGTACATTTCCGTACTTACACTTATTTCTACCTACTACTGTAGTATGTTTTCAGAAAGGCTTTTAACTGAACTATTACTTGATTTGACGGCGAGAGGTTACTATTTTCAGAAAGAAAAGGTTTTATTTAAAATATTTACTTATGGCCCACTCACCCTTCTGTTTTGCGCCCCTCCAGGATTAGTGGCTTGGAGTCGTCGACGTTGAGACGCGGTGGTATGACAACGTAGAAAATTCCTTTGTATTTGTAATTATCCAGTATTCTGTACCTTGTTCAAACAATTATTATTTTATTATTTCTTTCTGTCTACACACTTTCGTGCACTCTGACCTTATTAAATATAATTTGCATAAATTATTCTTAAATTCTTCTAAATGGCTTTCGTCACCCCATGTGATGTCGTCCAGCACACTCGACTTTTGAGTGTCCACCTGTACATCCGGGTCGGGGTGTGTCATTTTAAATCATACAAGTGAGAACTAAACATTCCAAATTGTAAGAGAAAGTACATAATAGTTAGTGGTTGAACTAAACTATTTTTGTTATCCCCTTAGAACTCAATTGGATACGCTTGTAGTAGAAAAACAATCTACATAGCTACCCTAGGTGTAAAAATAATTAGGTAAATTATTTTTAATTCACACACCAGCATATACAGTAAAACATTGATAAATTAATATTCGATAAAATAAGAACCTCGTTTAAATAATAAAAAACTACAGTCCCGACTCGGGCCTGTGTACTAAAATAATAATTTCGCTTAATGCATAAGATAATAATTTTTTCTAACTTTCCTTAAGGCCCATTGGATATATAAATTAATAATTCATTAAAATACATAAAAATATAGTACATAACAATTCATAATGCATATGATAGACTTTTTACCAAACAATTTCAATTTTTCTCAAAAAACTAGAAGCCATGGAAGAACAAGATAACATGATTTTGGGTTTCATAGATTATTTATATAGAGATCATGTTTTATGTATATGCATGTACATTGAGTGATCTAAACCACTTTATCTTCTAATTTAATAAATATGTATATACATGTATCTTTAAAACCCTTATATATTCTTCTTTTTATTGTCCATTAGAAGTTTGTCTAATACATGAATATATGACTATGACTTTTTATAAGATACATGAACATATTTTCTTTGAAAACAGAAATTTTTTTATAAATTAATAAAATATTAATTTATCGATAAATTAATAAAATATTAATTTATCGATAAATTAATAAATTATTCATTTATCAATAAATTAATAAATTATTCATTTATCAATAAATTAATAATCTCATTAAAATAATAATTTTTTCCAATTCTAAGAGTATTAATTTATCGATGTTTTACTGTATGTAGATACGTGCATTAGAAAATAATATACATAACTTATTCGGCTATTAATGAATAGCACACCACCCACTATTTCTTTATCCAGTGAAAATAATTCATCATAACTCATAAGTGCATTAGCGTACCTATATATGTTCATTAGAAAAATAATATGCCTACCCCAGGTATGCAAATAGTTAGGTAACTTATTTTCATTTCACACTAGCATATATATTAATAAATTAGAAAAATAATATACCTAGCCTATTAATAAAGAGTACCACACTCACTATTTTCATCTCTATTGAAGGGAGTTTTCTTGCATACTCTAGGGTACAGGGTACTCCGAATTTTTTAACTGTTAGAATTTTATATTATAATATAAAAAGCAAGATACAACAGTTCAAAAATCCAGATTACGGAGCACAAAAGAATTTTTGTCTATTGAAAATAATTCATCATAACTTGTAAGTGCATTAGCTATCTTAGATGAACATGTGTCAATGTTAGACTATCAAATAATGTTCTCTATTTTCAAACTAAAAACCTAGAAAGTTATTTTAGAATCTCCCTAGAAAATTTTACTCTAACTATACTCTCTACTTTAGGAAGTCATAATGACTATAAAAAAAATAGAAATAGAGTTTTTGCTATTCTAGAAGAATGATAGGATTGTGATTAGAGATGAACCAACTTTTTCATACATTTTAACTAGGAAGTCATTTATGTTGCTAAGCGCTAGTGTGTCACCGGAATTTAGGCCAAATCGTCAGACAAAATTGGTTAGGGATTAGGCGGACGCCTAGGCGCTATTTCCGCGGTCTAGGCTGTGTGGGCGGTCTAGGCGGCGATCTCTACGTACTGACTTTCTCTCTTGTCTTTTCTACATCTGAGTTGCAGTGGCGCATGGCTGCCATGAACAGCAATGGCTGTGCGAGAACAAAGAAGAAAAAGGACAAAATAAAACAAGATTTGATGTAAATTGTCTACTTGGAGTTTCCTGCCATGAGCAGCAATTGCCTAGTTGGAGAGAGTATGTAAATTGTCAACTCATCAAATCTTGTTTGCCTACTAAATTGTGCAATTGAGTAGGCAAACAAGATTTGATGAGTTGACAATTTACATACTCTCTCCAACTAGGCAATGTTGCCTATCTCAACTTGACTAGGTATATCGAGTCCTACATCTCTTTTTATAATAAAATATTCTACGTGGGTCCACAATTAAGTTTTATCATTTAGTGTAATTTAAACAAAAAAAATTAATAATAATAAAATACAATTTTTGCCTACTTGGTTTGCCTAGTCTCTTAAAGTGACCAACTTTTCTTGTGCAATAATTGAGTAGGAAACATGTCACATTAGTCTATAGGCCTCGTTTGACAGACCGTATAAGACACCGGATAATATTATTTAAATACAAATCCGGTATTTGGTGCACTTATATATAAATTAGTCGCATGTCTAATTAACTCAGTCCCACTTATTTTATATATACGCCCTACACCCGCTAACTATTACACTCCAAAAACTAAATAATTTGGTCAGGTCTATGCTAAATAAAAAACAACGAGGATTGCGCGATCTCTGGTTCTTCATCTTTTTCATACCAAGTGTTCTCCCTCTCCTCCATTATCTTTCTCCAACCCAACAACCCTTCTCTAGCTTTTTGACCAGCCAATGAAACCCAACCGATATCCCTTATTCTCGCCGACTAACACACCACAAAAGAGCTCGAAATCCCTTGAACTAGCACAAGTAGAAAAAAAGTACTTGGGCGACAAAACAGATTTTGTCGCGCAAGGCCTCTTTTCATCGCCTAAACATTTGGGCGACTATTAATTCGTCGCCCCAAATTCGTCACGCAAAGCCCGTGGAGCAAGCATTTGCGCGACGAAGAAAATACATTCGTCGCTCAATGCAAGTTTGCGTGACGAGTTTTGGCAACGAAAAGATGCGTCACAATAGAATTAGGCGATGAATAAATTTTGTCGGATAAACCTTTAGGCGACGAAAGTCCTTCGTTTCCCAAAGTTTTCAACGATGAAATATTCAATAATTTTATCATCGCGCAAAATATTTACAAGTTTAGGCGACGGTGTTTGTTTCGTCGTGCAAAATATTAAATATTTTTATTTCAAATAATCAATTTATTTTAATTTTTGTTTCAATTTCATTTTTTTAATTAATTAACTAATTTAATTAATTAATTGGTATTTAATAGATAATAAAATATAATAAACAATGTAGACAAATAAATTATATTATATAAAGAAATGTACATACAAAATAACAACTGAAAATAAATTAGAATCCTAAAACGAAATGGTTGTTGAGATGCTGGCGAAAAATATGGTGAGGGAAGGAGCCAGGAACCCGGTGGCTGGAAATCAGATGATGAACAATTGAAAAGCGTGTAAGATGTGGCTCATTCGGTTGCCATGAACCGCAAGCTACCTCTACAGGTTCTACTCTTCCTGCTCCAACGTGTTGACCCGTTGCGAATTATTTTGAGAAGAAGAGGCACCCGTGTCATGGAGTTGGGCCTTCCCCATCCCCCGATAAACTCTACCAGGCCTACGACCAAGGGTCTGGTCTAGTGTCTTCGTTAGTATATGAAGACCAGCATCCTCAGTTGGAGTCACCTCCTCAATAGGGGTCTCGGGGGGAAGCTGAATGCCACTTCTTCGAGAAGAGCATTGCTTTTCTCCACCATAGTGGCCTGTAATAAGAAAATAAATATTAGTAGTTATAATAATTATAAAAGGAACAAAAGTAACAGGTAGTTAAAGAAACTTACATGGAGCTGCTAAGCCATCTCATCACCGAGGCGGACATAAACTTCCGCAAACATGTCGATCTCTGGAAACTTTGCACCTTCCTAAAACAAAGATAAAAAAAATAATAAAAGAAGGTTAAAATTTAAAATTCATATTATAAATTATATTAAATTTAAAAATGTAAAGTAGTTTTACCTCTCGTCGGTTCTCCAATCTATAGGAGAAGGGCTTCGAACTGGAGTGGTGTAGAGGTTTCTTTTTCGACCTATTTATCTTGTTGGCTTGAGATCGTTTCTGTTAAACCAAAAATTTTTTAGTGCATATATTAATTAGGAATAAAATTATAAAATAAATTAGTATACTTACCAAAAAATTAGGATCTTGAAAATGTTTACATAACCACTCCCAATCTTGAGGCCGCTCCAGCAACTCTAGAAGGCATCCTTGAGCTATAGCAGTATTCGCATCCGGATACACTTTAAAATGGTTGGGGAGGTCGCTCTTCCACTCAGTGTACCGACTTTTGAAGAGCCCATGCATCTATGTACGCTGTTCGGTCGGCATCAAGGTCCTTAGTATTAAAGGTGATCTGCAAATATGAAAAAATATTATTAAAATATAAATAATATTAGACTTAATTATAGAAAAAATATTATTTAAATATAAATAATATTAGACTTAATTATAAAAAGTAGTAGAAAGTATTGAATACACTCACCGACAGCTCATGCCACATCGCATCCTTCATTTACTTTGGGACTGATCTCCATGTTTCCCATCTCATAGAGCAATGGTCACATAGTATCGACCCTACGTCGTAGACCAGGGTGCTGTGCTGGTCAGACGTAGAAGCAGCACGGTGTTAAAGAGCATATGTGATGACGATATTTTCACAAGACGCACTTGTGATTTGCGTAGAAGTCAACTGCTTGCAAGGGTCCCGGGTCTTTTTCTTCCTTACCAAAATAATGAACAAATTCATGGTTAAAACTTGTACTAAAAATTCTATAGAAAATTCGGGAAAATCTCCCCTAAAAGTCTAACATTTCCCATAACCTGCAAACAATAATACAACACATCCACATCCACATCCACATCCACACAAAATTTTCAACAAATTTGATAATCGTACCAATAGTTGCAACATGCAATCAATTAATTTGAATATGATAGTAAATGGAAAAAAAATATGTAAAAGATTAGGTGTAGGGGTATATTACCTGTCTACGAGCCTTCGCCCTCGACTATGGATGTTGCGGGTGCCTGAGAGGCCTGGTTCTCAGGACGATGTGTCGATGAGCCCGACGAGCGCTGACTGGGGGATGCTTCATCGAAGCAGTGGATGAGACAGGCGCCTCGGAGACATCAGGAGCGGCCGACGCGTGCTCCACAGCATGAATCGGCAGTGAGGGAGCTGAACTAGGACTCGAGTGGCGGCGTTTAGAAATCAAACCCGACATCTGTAAATTGACCTAGTTACAAATTGTTAAATAAATAAATATTAAATAAATTGTAAATAAACATTTAATGTACTTACTATACAACTTCTATCAATGACAACAGAATCATACAATCCTAGAATGTTATCCAATCAATCAAAAGTAAATAAAGTTGATTTTAAAGCAAAATTTTATTACACAATAAAAAGAACCCAAATGCATATTTAAGATTGGAAGACCCAATAATAAATTTAAAAAATTCATTTCATTTGAAGTAACATTGAATAAAACAGTTAACTAATTGATGTATCGTACATTAAGGATCAAAGGTTTGAATCCAGTGCAAGCATTGAAGAAAGTTAACATCGCAAAACATAAACACTCCAATGAGTGATGCACATACAATTGCAAGGTTAAATGTAAACAAAAAAAAAGTAGATAGAAAATTGTTGTAACTTCCCACTCTAAAGCTGTAAGAAAATGTGAAAGGCATAGTGACAATAGTAGATGTCATCTCATATACAAAGGCAATCTATATTTCCATTGGCACTAGTTTTGTTATTTTTCCATAAACTCAAGCTTTTCTTACTGCTTGTGCTCAATGGAAATAGGAAGGGGTCCAATTATTCAATAGTCCAAAGAATCTATTAACATAAGCCAACTTTAATGCTTGTTTGGTATACATGCAACAATAGAACAATGACATACCCCCTAACATATTCTGCAAGCACCGAAATGGAGTCAAAATTTTATACATTTGAAAGGTGAATGCATCAGCCCAGCCATCGATCCCTATACTAATATTCGATATTTTATTCTAATCAAGCACTAAATCCCATATGTTCTCTCTTAGTCCAAAATATTTTTTCTACGAACTGAGATTGCCATTAAGCCTCTCAAGCTGTAGCAAAATCTAAAAACCAAAGTATGTATATTATAAACAAAATTAATAGAATCCCACAATACGAAACCAAAGTTAGTATATGATCAAAGTTTCGTTAGGCAAATTGGTGAAAGATCTTAAACCAAAGTTAGTATTAATTAGTAATTTACAAAACGAAACGAAAAAGAAACAAAATCCCAATCAGTGGCCTGAATAAGTAGAATGATTCCTCATACTAAGTTGTAAATTCCTTTTATTAATGAATCAGTGTTTCCTCTATTTGGCCTTTCTCTATTCTCATACAGCATTCAACCAACAATATGCCTTTAAGTCTCCATTACACATGAACAAACCATGCAAAACAATTGCTCTTATGTAGTGATTGTTGTCAAGTATCAGGTAATTCGAAACAAAAGCATTGAAACATAGAACAGTAAAATATAATACATTAACAATTATATACCTCAAAACGTCAAGCAACCAAGTTCTTCCTCGAACGACCCAAAATTTTGAAATTTCCAAAACAAAAAAAATCCATTAGCTTACCCAATAAGCACACTCAAGATATACATTAAGCACAACATTTGGATTTGTATGAGAATCCATTACATAAAAGCTACCACTATGGCATGAGTAATTTCATATTTTCATTTACAAGACAAAAATTTCAAAAAAGTGTGAAACTTTACTACAAACAGGCATACATTCAGAAACAATAAACAATCCAGCAAAAATTCTATTATATTCTGCATTTACTTGAAGATTTTAGTGTCTAATTTGAAAAACCTAGCAAAAATCTTTGCTTTTCAGCAAAAATCCAGAAACAATCCAGCAAAACTTCTATTATATTATGCATTTGCTTGAAGATTTTATTGAGATTTTTAATATCTAATCAGAAAAACTCAGCAAAAAATCTTTTCTTTTCAGCAAAACCCATCTCTTAAAATGTCCAGAATTCTCCATGGATTGCAACTAAAAGATGGTAATTTGCTATACCCACCAAACAATCCCAAAATTAAGTAATAATCAAGCATGATATTTGAAATTAACACAACATGCATGAGTTGTACAAAGGTTTCAGAGCTTACCCAAGGAAAGGGACCACGCCCAAAGCAGGGCAAAGGGGAGCTGGCGAAATTGCAGTTCACGATGAAAAGGAAATGGTGAGGAAATTGAAGCACGAGTGAGAGAGAGATGGAGATGAAGCACGAGAGAGAGAGAAAGAGATAGAGTAATTTTTGGGTTGAAAGAAGTGGTTGCAAAAATTAGGCGAAGATTAGAGGTCAGTTTGAGAGAAGTATGCAGATCGAGGAAGAAGAAAGAACAAAGAAGAAGAGAAAAGGCACGGGTTGAAAAAATAAACCCGAAGGCCTTTGCGCGACGAACTAGTTTCGTCGCTCAAAGTCATAATTTCAAAGCGCACACTTTTATTAAAAATTTTAAAACCAGTCCAATATTTTATGCGGCTAGCCCAAAATTTATAGGTTTTAGGCGACAAAATGTGATTCGTCGCCTAAACCTAAGAAATTTATTCCACACCGTTCTTCTTTTGATCTGCTAAAGAATGACTTATTCATTTATGAATGAAGTAATTTTTGTTCCCGAAATTTACAGCTTAGCGAAATTTGTGTTCGATGTTGTAAATTATATAGAAACTATATAACATCATCACAATTTTCAGTAAACTGTAAATATGGGGGCATTCTATGAACGATCCGAACCATTCATCTTATTGCATTCAATAAAAAATCATATATTCAAAAAAGAACTGGGATGAAAAAACAAATTACGGATATATAAAGGAGCGTAAACATAAATGTTAATCGACGGTTAAAAAATAATATAGCAGTCATGGTTTCTAGTTTTCGATTTTGGAGATGACCTCTTAACGAAAGTTGTAGCCCTTCTCATTACGAGTGTTTGTATATTTTTTACAAATTTTTCCCCCTTCTCAATTACTTATTATGAATTTTGCACTGTAAGTTAATTTTTTGTACAACTGTTAATTTGTAAACACACATAGATATTTATTTCTTTAAATCTGAACCATTGAATATGTAGACCTCTTCTTCAAGATCATTGTGAACAAAAATTACTTCATTTAGAAATGAATAAGTCATTCTTTAGCATATCAAAAGAAGAACGGTATAGAAAAAATTTCTTAGGTTTAGGCGACGAACAACTGATTCGTCGCCTCAAGTGTTGTTTTGCGCGACGAAACAAGAAAGAAACTTGAAAAATTATTTCTTCCCCTCCGGTTTAACTGTGGCAAACGGATGACCCTTTCTTAGTACACCGCCGACTTTCTTCATCCATAAGGGTCGCCTGATGCCCATTTGTTCCAAATCTAGGCGAGCATTAATCGTGTCCTTTGATTTTCCCTCAATGTCTAGAATTGTTCCCACCAATGTATGACACACATTTTTCTCAATATGCATCACATCAAGGTTGTGTCTAAGCTTTAACTTGGACCAGTACGAAAGTTCAAACAAAACAGTCTTATGCGTCCAATTCTGATGTGTAGTTGGTCTAGGCTCAGTAACACCTTTACCAAATGGACCAAATTCTAAACTGTTCAACTTCGCCAGAATGTCATCCCCCGACCATTCTCTAGGTTTGAGACGGGTCTATGTTAACATCGAAGGATGTATCGTTCGTACGCCATTCGTGATCCCACGACAACCACCTACGATGACCCATATAACAACCTTTCCGGCGTGCCAAGCAGATGTTACGTCCTCCTTGCAAACTGGGCTTGCCATATAACCCTTTGTACTCCACCCGAAAATCATTGCATAAGCGAAAAAATCATGTATCGTCCACATCACTGCTACTCGCAAGGTGAACATCTTCCCAGTAGACTTATCAAATGTACGCACACCGTTATCCCATAAATTCTTTAATTCATCAACCAATGACCGCAAATAGACATCAATGAACTTTCCTGGATCTTCGGTAATTAATAGACTCATCATCATAAATTCCTTTTTCATGCACTTCCAAGGTGGCAAATTATAAGGAACTACAACGATCGGCCAAGTGCTATGGGTTTGGTTCAGAACCCCGAACGAATTAAATCTGTCAGTAGCAAGACCCAGTCTGACATTGCATGGGTCTGCTGCAAAATTAGGGTGCATCTGATCGAATTCTTTCCATGCATGTCCATCTGCAGGATGCTTCATAACATCATCATTAACCCGTTCTTCCTTATGCCATCTCATGTCGGTTGCAATGTACGTTGACATGTACAAGTGCTGCAATCTAGGCGTTAATGGAAGATAACGCATCACCTTTTGTGGAATCTTTGTCATTCTATTTTTAGGTGTGATTTTATATATCGGCTCATTACAAGCAGGCCATTTATCCAACTTTTTGTTTTTCTTATAGAACAATATACAATTATTTACACATGCATGAATTTTTTCATACCCCAATCCCAAACCATTCAACACCTTCTAGGCACTTTTATGATCTTTAGGCAAACAATTGTTCTTTGGAAGCATCCTCTTCAAAATCCCCATAAAGTAATCATAACACCGGTTTGACATACGAAACTTCAGCTTGCCTTGCATCAACTCCACTATCGCCGCAAGAACCGAAAAGTCTTCGCAACCCGAGTATAATTCTTTATTGGCATTTTTCAATAGTCTTTCATACTTATCGAATGCTTCCTTGTCCATGGTGGGAGGTATGTCATCTCCCACTTCCTCATTGTCATTGCTCGAGGCATATGGATAACAGTCATTTACAATACCCATGACTTGGTCATTACCAGATAAACTTCCTTCAACAATCTACGCTCGTGACTGGTACAAAGACTAAGGATGATCTAATGGTTCCCCGTGATGATTCCATCTCGTATAGGTCTGCGTCATCCCATTTCTTACCAAATGATATCGAACATTTTCGAATGTCTCCCACATATGATTGTTACACATCCTACACGGACACTTTATTTCAGTTGAACCCCGGTTGTGTCTCATTACGAAGTCAATAAACTTATCTACCCTTTCCAAATAAACTTATCTACACTGTCTGTCCATTTTTCCTATTACCACATTAAACAGAGAGAGGCGAGCATTAGAACAATTTCAACTATGTCTCGTCACCTTATGCCTCCGGTAAAGGCCCTATCCATTCGAGAGTGCACATTTGTGTCTCGTACCTTACGGATCCACCAATATTAGATTTCGACATGGAAAAATTTTAGCAGCATCTCCTTACAATTCTCCAAGTGCACAACGTAGATATCAAATACCTACTATGCACTCGAAGAACGTAAGAAGATGTTACCAAAAATCCACGATCAAAACCTAATCCGTGAACCGCAAACTACGACACACAAATGTGCACTCCCAAACTGTCCAAAAATGGGACAATACAAGAATCAATTGGATCGCAGTCACGCTTTCGCATCCATGCGCGAAATCCAATTAATTCTCAAACTGAAAACTAAGTTTTTGTTTAAAAAATGCATACAAATTATTTGTATACAAAACAAGAAACTAACTTCGTACGTACAACACAAAATAAATTCGTGCAAAGTTAATTATTATTAACTTCGTACGTACCCCTCAAACATAAAGTCATGCAAGATATACAAATTATTTGTATACAAAACAATATAAAATAAATTCGTACATCAACAACATAAAATGATCAAGAAAATACCTTCAAATTGGTCCTTCAACAACAATCCTATGCAACAAACCTATAAAAAATTTAATTAATTTATGTTAATTTTAATTCAAAAGTAATAAAATAATATTAAAAAATAAAATTACCGTTAATGATTACTGGGTGGTGGTGGATGAGGAGATGCTAGGGATAAGGAGGAGGAGATGGTAGCTAGATAGGGGGAGAGAGTAAGATGGGAAAAGGGAGATGAGTGAGATAGGGAGAGAGATTTGGAGGGACAAATTCAAAGGGAGAGATCCGAGAGGGAGAGATTGAGCGACCAAAATATTCATCGCCTAAAGTCATGCTCGTTTTTGGTTTTGCGCGACAAAGCATTCGTCGCGCAAGATATTTTATTTTGCGCGACAAAATTTGGCGCCAAATTCTCCTTTTGCCGCCACTTTTTCCATCTTTTGCTCAACGAATGTATCTATTCGTCACCCATTTCATTTTAAGCGACGAAATACGATTTTCGTCTCCTAAAGTTGTCTTGCCTGACGAAATTTCCTCCGTCACTCCAATTTTTGTCGCGCAAGCTATTTTTTATACTAGTGTAGGTTGCGTCTGGGCACCAGTCACTCCACCAAAACCCAACTGACTTGAGCTTTGTTCCTCTCTGATTGGCCATCAAAACCCAGGCCACGCCATCCTGATATTATGTGACTTATGTTTCAATTTATTGTATTCATTATTTATGTCTCACTTTACCTCATTTTGTCAACTAGGTTGAAGGAAACGTTTCTTTAGCTGACATAAAATGAACTCTTTGTCTTTTCAGCTCCTTTTCGAATTTGAGACATATGAAACAGCAAAAATCACGTTGACACGAAATATAAAAAACAAAACCCCTTCCATAATTACCCAAATTGTCTCATTGGCAACTCTAAGTAGCTCAATTTTCCAAGATTGTTATTAAAAATCACAATATCTATAATCTAACCTTATATTCGGTAGGGGTGCAACTTGGGCGGGTTAAAGACGGGTTGGATTTGGGCGGGTTGGGTTTGGGCGGGTGTTTACTTCATTCTAACCCGATTGGTCGGCTTTGAAATCGGGTTGGACTTGGGCGAGTTCGGGTTGACCCAACCCAAGTTGCACCCCTAATATTCACTACTAAAAAGACCTAAGAGACCCTGCAAAGTCGATTTTTGTCTTTTTTTAGATTTTATTGTTTTCAATTTTTAAATCTTTTTGGGTTTCTATTTTCATTTTTAATACAATTATAGCTAAACACATGTTGAGTGTGTAGTGGTTATGCTACTCAGCATTGTCTAGTAGCAAGTTAGGCCCTACCGAAGTTTTTCTCTTTTTAGTGGCCCAATAATTTAACCAAACATAAAAAGGAGGATGCTATTTAGACACACAAAATGGGACACTTGTTGACAAACTCTCTAATACAAGTGGATCACACATGAAATGCTTGATCTCATTTTTATTAGAAAATATATCAACAAGTATTTGTATCCAAATAGTTCTATTATAACAAAATAAAAATTAAAACTATATAATTACTCATACATTAATGTCTAAAAACTGAATAAACCACATCGGTGATGAATCAAATCTTGCAAGGCCTTATAAAGAGTTGAGCTACTTGCCAATTAATTTTATAGTTAAACATCAACCTTCTTCGACATAGTAGACTAGATTTCTGATTCACCCAAACCTTATCACCAAAATCTTGTATGAATTCATGGTCTTTATTGCAACCCATAAATAATTAACCAAACTACAACAAGAAACCACGAAAAATCCTTAGTAGTACGTAGTTTTTATTGCTACACAAAATGAAGGGTAAGGATTGATGGGAACTTTTCAAACCGGCCATTTTAATTCAAAAATAAGTCATAGTATTACAAACTACGAAGCACTAAAGTAAAACCCAAGAAACCATAGACATCTTAATAATTAAATACTTCCTACCAACTTATTTAATTTTGATGGATCGTCTGTGATAGACTAGTTAATGTACATGTTTCCTCACATGTGGTGTCTCTTAAGCTTACTACCTATGACATGGATCATACAGTACTAAGCATGCAACCCAAAATGAATCAGAACTGTTGGGAGAAGCCAAAATCTTTTAAAAACTAGCTAATTCAATACTTTCATTCTCCGAT
Source organism: Gillenia trifoliata (assembly GCA_018257905.1). Taxonomy (NCBI): domain Eukaryota; kingdom Viridiplantae; phylum Streptophyta; class Magnoliopsida; order Rosales; family Rosaceae; genus Gillenia; species Gillenia trifoliata. The sequence continues at coordinate 16,095,313 of CM031083.1, read as the reverse complement.
CGATATGCGTGGCATCCTCTCAACAAAAAAATGGTATGCAGCTAATTAATTAGAGTAGCTTTGTGCAAGCACTGCGCGTGGAAGGACTGTGAGAAAGACAGATGAAAAAGAGTACGTATTACCGCGTTCCTTTGGTTGTTAGGGTGCATGCGCATGTGATATGAATACCCTGCAAAAATAGGGACCATAATATCTATTCAAAAAAAAGAAAACTTATAATATCTATTAAAAAGGAGTTTAACTTTAGTGGTACGTACCATTCAATGGTACGTACTGTTGAATGGTTTAAGATTCATTTGAAACCCGCTGCAAATTAATCTGGACCATTCAATGGCCGTACCATTGAATGGTACGTACCACTGAAGAATTTTCCATTAAAAAAGGAAAACTTGTAATATGAAAATGACAAGTCTCTATCGTGTACGTACGTGTGAGTCAGTCTTGCCATCTTTTGTTGATTAATTCCACATGTTTCAAATGAATCTTTCTCATAGTTTCTGTTATATAGTGTTTCACCATGTACTGGATCCCAGCAGGATGAATTGGGTAAAATAAACTTAGGGTGAATGAATTGGGGTAAATCGCTAAGAAGTTACGTATTGGCATATGTCAACAGGCTTCCTCAGAAGTTGTCCGTATACTACACATGCACTCAGCATGGCTCGGCAGATGACTACATGCCCACCAAATGTTCGATGAAATGCTTCATTCAGAAAAATTGAAAATATTTTCGCATTTCATGCGCAAATTCCGTCTAAAGAAAGCTTGGATCTTTTTATAATTGAATCCCTCGAAATTAGAATTTTGGATCCGCCACTAAACTCAATTGAAGCGTCAATACACATCTCACGACAACAAAACAGTTGTTTTACGAGGAAATATTTTCTACCTGCAAGTACCAATTCCGTCGTGGAAATGTTTGAGCTTCCTCGCTAGGTCGTCACAGTAGGCCACCCCTCGGCAAAAGTCTATGGTGAGGAATGTGCTCATCGCTGTTGGAAATGAAATCGACTCAGCTTTCGCGAGACTTATATTTTTTCCTCGCTGAAAGTGTCTTTCAGGGACAAAAATTGTGTTCCTAGTTGAAAATTTCCTTCTTAAACAATCATTTTGTTGTAGTGATCTCATCTCAAAACTTAAGCTTTTGGTTAACTGTCAGTTTAGAATTTATTTATTTTTCATCAGCTTTGTTGTAAAAAATTATAAGTTATAATCTCCTTGAGTAAAAACCGTTGTGAATATTATTTAATGTTATGTGATTGTGTAAATTTATAGTAGATTATGTATAGGAATCCTACGAGATCTAGAAGATCTTTCTTTGTACAACTTGTATTACTTTGAGAACAAGTTTCACTCCCTCTTATTACTATAAATAAAAGCACTAAGTATGAAGAACATGTACGCAATTCCTCACACCATTTCTATTTTCTCTACCGTTTCTTCTTTCTTCTCTCTCTATATTTTAGTTCACAACAAACAAAAAAAATATTAATCTGGAGAAATTTCCCCTTCCTACCTAATGTAGTATCAAAATACATGAAACGAATTCACCGTCACATGGCGTCCCGACCCAATAATACATTGTCATGTGAAGAAAAATTTATGCATAGCAATCCATCATTGGACAAGAGACATCACATGGTGATGAACTATTTCCATGTAAGTCATTCACCCGCATGGGACACAATATTTGTCAGAACATAGGGAATCATCAAAGCATGTTTGTCTTTATCTCCTCAATGAGCCTTTGGCTTCTGGGTACATAATGTGCACACCTGAAAATAATTTGTGCGCACATATGTATAGTCAAGAAACGCGGATAAAATTTTGAACGCAAGCGATTTAATTTGAACAAGACGAATGTCATATTTACTTTTGTTGGGTTCTTCGTCCTGAAAGCGACGGAAGTGTTGGCTCTAGTTTCACTCACCAGATTTCAGGGAGAGAAAAGTCTCTCCCGTTGCACGTTGTCTGTGCTTTAATTGGGGGCGAAGAAGACCGGTAATTTTGAACACGACACGGGACGCTACCGTAACGGTGTACTCATGTCATGCAAACTGCCCTCCCCGACTAGAGTAATGGTGGACGTAGTTTATTATTTATTTATGTATCCTTTATTTCTCTTAACCCCTTTTTTTATGTGTCCCCGCTTTTTATTTCAAGGACGACTTTAAGATAAACAGGCTTAAGTTGAACTGTCATGGTTTGGTTTGTCACGTTATAATTGTGGTTCGATAAGTTAGTTTTATCTAAAATAAAAAGCTATGATTTTTTTCAGGCATGGATGTTGATGAAAGTCGATTTCTCAATGTGACCTGACTGTGTGGGTATGCTTTATCCTCTTTTCATTTTGTGGTCAGTCTCCAGCACGGACCCAGCTTTGGATTGTGTTGTAGCTCACCCGTGGGGTGTGTTATAATCACTCTAGATTTGTGTCTCGTCTCCGCAGACTTGCCCAACTATGCTCAATATCCAAAGATTCCGAACCAAATATATTCACGATCGATCTATTCTTTTTTTTCTTTTTCATACGTACCATCCACTCGATCTCTTAAATTATAAAAAAGGAAAAACAGTTGAAAACGTGTTCTGAAAATGATTAAACAATGCATGTGAACGAGGGACTTTTGTTTGGTCGTAACTTCGTACGTAAAAGCTGCATATGTTCCACAAATCCATAATCCTCCTTGTGCTTCTGCCACATGGCTCTGGTCGACCCTGACAAAACTGGAAGGATTTAATTACCATTTTTGGGCCACTCTTTTACTCATGACGAAAATAATAAATGCACATTTATTTTGGCTTCTTAAACATTTTTATTTAATTATATTTATTAATTTCGTTTGATTTATTCAATTCAATTACTATAATTAAAAAAGTTGTGTGAAACTCATTTTTCTTTTCTACGTTATTTCAGAGTATAAGAAATTCTGTTATTTTAACCATTAGATTTTTGTTTAAAAATTTAAAAATCAATATTTAACAGATAAAAGTTTGAAATATCCTATACTTGGAACTCCATAGAATTTTTGTGACACTGTGACTCACTTCCTTTTTTCCACTTATTCAGACTTCAGTGCAAATACTCATCTCTCAGTATTGTTCATCTCATAAAAAAATCATAACCACACATTATTTTTCTCTTTTAATATACTTTTTTTTTACTATTTGATTGAATAAATCTAATAAACATTATTACACAAAAGTGTGTAGGGAAGGATAAAATAGTAGTTATCATTTCTCCATCTCATATTACTAATGAAATGTTAACTATTTATTTTTTCTGAAAAATGAAAAGGTAGATAAGATGTGAAGTGAAAAGACAATTGAACGATGACGATGATATAAGTTACAGTGACTTTCTGGGAATACCATACATTCCAAAAAAATTTGGGTACTCTGAAGTACACGTATTCTGTATGTTTTAACTGTTAGATTTTCATTTTTATATTTAAAAAAAAAAGATTTAACGGTCGAAATACTCAGGGTACCGGTACTCTGGAGCACCCAAAAACGTCCCTCGTACATTCACCAGAATGAAACTTGAGCTTATATTAGTCATATTAGGCCATCTCTAATGGAGGGCTACATGGACCAATTTGGCCCCTTTTGCCCTAAAACTCATCTCCAATCACTAGTAGAAAAACTAGCTTGCGTGACAAAACTTTAGGCAGCGGAGGAACTTTCGTTGGCCAAGAGGACTTTAGGCGCCTAAAATGTCAGAACATTTAGGCAACTAACACATTTGTTGCTTAAAAATGAAATGGGCGACGAATAGATACATTCGTCGCGCAAAAGATGGAAAAAGTGGTGGGAAAAAGGAGAATTTGGCGCAAAATTCTGCGTGACAAATTGTTTCGTCGCGCAAAACTTTAGGCGACGAAACTTGATTCGTCACGCAAAATTTATAGGTTTTAGGCGACGAAATGTGATTCGTCGCCTAAACCTAAGAAATTTATTCCACACCGTTCTTCTTTTGATCTGCTAAAGAATGACTTATTCATTTATGAATGAAGTAATTTTTGTTCACAATGATCTTGAAGAAGAGGTCTACATATTCAACAGTTCAGATTTAATGAAATAAATATCTATGTGTGTTTACAAATTAACAGTTGTACGAAAAATTAATTTACAGTGAAAAATTCAGAATAAGTAATTGAGAAGTGGGAAAATTTTGTAAAAAATATACAAACGCTCGTAACGAGAAGGTCTACAACTTTCGTTAAAGGGTCATCTCCAAAATCGAACACTAGAAACCATGAAGGCTATATTATTTTTTAACCGTCGAGTAATGTTTACGTTTATGCTCCGTTATTCTATCCGTAATTTGTTTTTTCATCCCGGTTCTTTTTTGAAAACATGATCTTTTACTGAATTCAATAAGATGAACGGTTCGGATCGTTGTTAGAATGTCCCCGTATTTATAGTTTACTAAAAATTGTGAAGCTGTTATATAGTTTCTATAAACTTTATAACGACCTACACAAATTTCGCTAAACTGTAAATTTCAGGACATAATATAAACTATCCGAACCGTTCATACTATCCGAACCGTTCATCTTATTGCATTCAGTGAAAGATCATGTTTTCAAAAAAGAACCAGGATGAAAAAATAAATTACGGATATATAATGGAGTGTAAACGTAAACGTTAATCGACGGTTAAAAAATAATATAGCCTTCATGAATTCTAGTGTTCGATTTTGTAGATGACCCATTAACGAAAGTTGTAGACATTCTCGTTACGAGCGTTTGTATATTTTTTACAAATTTTTTCCACTTCTCAATTACTTATTATGAATTTTTCACTGTAAGTTAATTTTTCGTACAACTGTTAATTTGTAAACACATATAGATATTTATTTCATTAAATCTGAACTTTGAATATGTAGACCTCTTCTTCAAGATCATTGTGAACAAAAATTACTTCATTCAAAAATGAATAAGTCATTCTTTAGTAGATTAAAAGAAGAATGGCGTGGAATAAATTTCTTAGGTTTAGGCGACGAATCACACTTCGTCGCCTAAAACCTATAAATTTTGCACAACGAATCAAGTTTCGTTGCCTCTCGAACCAACCCCAGCTCCTCCCTCTCGAACCAACCCCAGTTCCTTCCTCTCGAACCAACCCCCTCTGTCCCTCCCTCTCTCTCTCTCTCCGTTCCTCCCTCCCTCCATAACCATCTATGTTCCTCCCTCTCTCTCTCCGTTCCAGTTGAATCTGGGTACGACATGGGTCGAGATCTATTGAACTCTGGTACATACTACAACAATAGATCTTGAGAAAATTTGAATTTTTTTGGGTATTTGGTAGATTTTTGAACTGATTTTTTTTCTGTGTTTTATTTGTTTGTTGGGTTTAATTCGATTCGATGCTAAAACACACATTCAACTCTCTACTGGATTTTATTTGTTTGTTGGGTTTATTTTACTTTTGGTGATATGTTTTTTCTAAAGTTTCATTATGAAATTCTCAAGATTTAGGTTTTTTTTTTTATGAATCAAGATTTGGGTTTTGTGAAATTTTGTTTGCAATTTTATTGACCGCAAGAGGAGGAGCAGACAGGCCTGCACAACTCTGGAAATCTTCCCTTCTTGGCTAATGAGATTCCACCAAACCCAAGAGTAATTTTCTCCTTTTGACCCTTTTAATCTTCTTTTTTTTCGATATTTAATAATTACCCAGATGAAATTTTTGAAGAAATTTTGTTGGGTTTTTTTTTTTTAATTTAATTTGATTTGTGATTTTTGTGAAAAAAGCAAGGGAGTTCGTAATCGTGCTAGGTCACTGCTATATTTTAGTCGTAACCGAAGCCAACTTCTTGGTTATTGCTTTTAAAAGCTTAGATTTTACATGAGTAATGGTGTGAGTTACTGTGGCTTGAGATATATGTGTGTATTGCCCACTTAATCAAATCTGAAAATTTGATCATGGTGAAAGATTAAAAATAGAAAGTAAAGAAAAAGAAGACCTTGCAGTATAATGAATAAGTTTACTTTAAACTGTTGTTTTCTAGGTTCTGAGAAGTTCAAACATTTCTCAGGTATTGATTCTAATTCAATAATTTTGTGTATGTGTATTTCTTTCGATTGATTGCATGTTTTATGTTCTGGATTGATGAAGAAACAGTGTGGAACTAAGCTTGGTAGAGTGAGTGATGGTTATGGGTTGCGATTATAGTTAATGTTTCACTTGTTTGGTCGTATAAATGGTTCTTTTAAGTTGTTAAGACGCTGATTTTTGCGATATAGTTTTGCATCATTGTTGTTGTCTATTCCTTGTTTTGATTTTGGATTGTTTTGTACCTGCTGGAAGTAGTAGGACTTCAACCAAAATGCCAGTGTTTAGCTGTCTTTCCTCTATTGGTTAAATAGTTGTATATATTTGTCATGAATCCATATGTTATTAAGGAGAAAAATATAACCACATTATAGTAATGTGTGTGTTTACTGAATAGCGCTCTAGATTTTCTTGTAGTTACTTACACATTGGTTACTTATGTGGTAAGAAAGTCGGTTACTTAGGTTAGGTTGCCACTAATTGGATGAATTAGGTATTGGAAGAATTTGATTAGTGATGCAGTTGGAAATGAACAATTTGGGAGTATTTTTAGAACCAACAGTAACTCTGATTTGATCATTAGAAGAATTTGGCATAGGCATTGGTTTATTGGCATGTTATACTAGAATTGCCATGTCCCCACTCTAATTGTGGCAGTCAATACTAGTATTGCCATGTCCTCACTCTAAATGCCATGTCCCCACTTGATTTGGGAGTATTACCATTTATGTTGCTAAAGATGTGCCAATCAAATTCTGGATTCTTCCTTCCTCAAATTAAACCAAAAGTAAAAGGTGGGTTTGAGAAGATAAAACCGAAAGAATCGAGTCTCCTCTTCTCTTCTTCCTTCCTCAATGATGCTGCCTTCTTCCTCTTCTAACTTCTTGATGTCTTGCTATCTTCCCTCCCACTAATAGCAATTTAGTGAGGACAATAAGTGAGAGAAAATGGTAAAACAATTGTAACTCTTTTGGGCAGCCTTTATGCCAATTACTCCCTCTTAATCCTCATCTTTAATTCCATTTACTCTGATATTTGAATAGGTGTCAGCTGGCTTGTTCTTGGCTACATCATTTTTGGTTGCTAGATTTATTAGGTTATTGCTTTCATTGCAGTTACATACTGCTCAGTCTCTTGTGAACCTTTACGTGTTAAAACGGCCATAACTTCTTCTCAAAAAATGATATTAGCAATCCGCAAAATGTTCCAGAAAATAGACATCTGTAGCTTTCCAAGCATATAAGGCTCATTCTCTAACTCATTCTGAGCTATTCGTAACTTGCTTCCAAAGTCAGCTGATCTGCACAGGCAGTTTTGACGAATTTGTTACTTAAAATCCCACTTGTGCTATTTTTCTTTTCTTTGCTTGACAAATCCTACAAAACACAAAAACAAATTAAATAGCTAAAACATATAAGGAACTAACTAATTAAGAAAAGACAAGTGAATTTGATGTAAAATATATATAAATATGAGCTTATCACCCTACACCTAATCTTTTACATATTTGTTTTCCGTTTATTACCATATTCAAATTAATTGATTGCATGTTGCAAGTATTGGTACGATTATCAAATTTATTGCAAATGTTGTGTGGATGTGGATGTGTTGTATTATTGATTGCAGGTTATGGAAAATGTTAGACTTTTAGGGGAGGTTTTGCCGATTTTTTTGTAGAATTTTTAGTACAAGTTTTAACCATGAATTTGTTCATTATTTTGGCAGGGAAGAAAAAGACATGGGGCCCTTGCAGACAGCTGAAGTCTGCGCAAGTCACATATGTGTCTTCTGATTTCCAGCCACCAGGTTCCCAGCCCTCTCCCTCACCATATTTCCTGCCAACATCTCAATAGCCATTTCGTTTTAGAATTCTAATTTATTTTCAATTGTTATTTTGTACGTACATTTTTTTATATAATATAATTTGTTTTTCTAGATTGTTTGTTATATTTACTGTCTTTTAAATACCAATTAATTCATTAAATTAAATAATTAATTAAAATAATTAAATTTTAAAAAATTTTAAAAAATTCAATTAAATTGAAATAAAATTATTAAATATTTTGCGTGACGAAACAAACACCGTTGCCTAAACCTTTAAATATTTTGTGCGACGATAAAATTATTGAATATTTCGTCGCCTCAAGTATAGGCAATTAATATATTTTGTTGCTGAAAACTGAGGGCAACGAAGGACTTTCGTCGCCTAAAGGTTTGTCTGACAAAATTTATTCGTCGCCTAAACTCTATTGCGACGCATCTATTCGTCTCCAAAAGTCGTCGCGCAAATGTGGATTGAGCGACGAATGTATTTTCTTCGTCGCACAAATGCTTGCTCCATGGGCTTTGCGCGACGAATTTGGGGCAACAAATTAATAGTCGTGCAAATGTTTAGGTGACGAAAAGGTGCCTTGCGCGACGAAATTTATTTTGTCTCCCAAGTACTTTTTTCTACTAGTGAATGGGGGGCTACATGAAATCTTCAAAAGAAGATTCAGTGGCTAAATCCTATTGGGCTTGTCAAATGTAGCTCCCATGTAGGAACGGGCCAAAACTGTTCATGAGGCCCAAAACATGAAAAGCTGTATGGGACAACTTTAATGAAATATTAAACTATCGGTCCTTGGTAACAACTTATGACTTGTGTCTTGATTTGTGTTCATTTTATTTGGTGGCCTGTGTTCGAATTATGTTTTCATTTTGCCAGGAATATATTGGAATTAGACGTGAAGAAAACTTATGGTTTCTTATTTTACTATTTGGGGTTATCGAAATGAATAAGTTACCTTTCTGCATAAATTAATCTCTTACCATCAACTTAAACATAATTTTTTCAGTTCTTCCTTCAACATACTTTAAACATAGTAATTTTTTCCCTTTGCTCTCTCATCTACTTGAAGAATTAGGCTACAATACATACATATATTTAATACAATTATCATCTCGACAATTATACATAATTCATATATAAAATAAATATATTCATTTACATTACTGTGCCCAGATATTGTCCAAGCCTCTTTGTAGTTTGTCCAAGCCTGGCCTAGAAAATATTGGACATCAAAAAGCCCAACCCAATAATTTTGGGCCAAACATATGAACCAATTTCAGTCTTGTAACCATTTCAGCTAACAGTATCCAGTCCAAACCCGTCAAACCAAATCCAACAAATCCCCAAGTGGAGGTCATACCCCGTTGACCGAAAGCCATTTCGCCATTAGCAGCGACTAGCGAGCGAGAGGAGAGACTGAAACCAAAGGAAACACAAACACCCCATCTCTCTGATTTCCTCCGCCCGAATTCTAGCACTCTCCGCCGCGAAAAATCAAAGCTTTCGAAGAAACCCATCTCGCAATGTCCTCCGGATTGGTGTCCCAGTTCAAGGAAGCGACCCAATCGGCTCGGGCCACGCTCCGGCCATGGGGCGAGCTCCTGGAGCCTACCGCACTCAGCCTCCCCTCCAATCTCTCCGACGCGACGACCCGACTCGCCCAGAACTTGACCCACTTCCGCTCCAACTACGCCCTGATCGCCCTGATCGTGCTCTTCCTCAGCCTCCTCTACCACCCGTTCTCCATCATCGTCTTCTTGATCGTCTTTGCCGCGTGGCTCGTACTCCACTTCTCGCGTGACCAGCCGCTCGAGGTGTTCGGGTTTGTTGTCCCGGACCGGGTCGTGATGGTTGTTCTTGCGGTGGTGACAGTGGTGGCTCTGGTCCTGACTCACGTGTGGCTCAACGTCGTCGTTTCGGGTGTGATTGGGGTTGTTTTGATTGGGTTGCACGCGGTGTTTAGGGGAACGGAGGACCTTGTTATGGACGACCACGAATCGCCGTATGGGGCTCTGCTCTCGGATGATGCTGACCCAAGTGGGAATTACACCATTATGTGACTGTTTCTCTCCAAATTTTATGAGGTGGGTTGGATTTGATTTCCCTTTTTTTCCTGGGTTTTGTTGAAATATTTTAGTTTTTGTTGGGTTTTTGTTGGAATTTTGGATTTTAATTGCTTACAATAGGGAAGTTTAGGGTTTTAATTGATATCCTTCAATTTGATTACTTCATTGTTATCTGTGATATTCATCCGTTTTTGGAATATAAATTCATCGTAGAGGTGTCTTAATGGGATTCTTCATTTGACTGTATCAAATGTGATTTGCCTCCATGCATTCCCAGTTGCAGAGAATTGTATTGTTGCTGTTGTGTTAGTTATCCAATTAGCATTTTTACTAAGCGTAATGTGTAGCGTGATACCTTATATTATACCGCACTCATATGAATCGAGACATGTTATGGTCTTCATAGTACCTAGACGATAGTTTTCTAATTGTATCAAAACATTTGGAACTTTCTTTTATCTAAGTTGAATGCATGCCCGTACCTAGACGATTTTATGTATGAATAATTGACCAACATTTATCTTTTCTTCCAACAATATTTTTTGGATAATCTGGCCCCATATCAAGATTCTGTGTTTTACGTCCTAAGTACCCTTTATAACTCTTTTCCGCGTCCTTAGTTCAAATCTTGCATTGCTAATACCACTCTAGTTGCAATAGAAAGATATCTTAGCAACTTGTTTCTGGATATTATTAGTTGTACCTGTTATTTGTAGGACCTGCAGTTTGATTTGATCATTTTTTATATCTTACTGATGAAAACTTGCATACATTTTTTTCCCACTAAGCTCGAAGTCCCAGTTTCCAGAAGAAGTGCATAACGGCGTTTCTTGTGAACCATGACATTCTTTTTGTTGCTCTCCATGCATTGCATTATAGATTTGCTGTTAAATTTGTACCAAATTGAACAAAATAGAATGTAGATGTCAAAGACGGGTGCCTCTAAGTTAGTATGGCTGGCATTACTTTTTGACCATATCGTCATAATTGTCAAATAAACTTGTTTTTCTTTTTCCTTTTTGGGGTGAATAGTTCAACATTTCATGGTATAGATTGTCAGGTTTGTAGGAAGTATGTGCATAAAATCAACATCCTGTCCTACCAATACTTGATTTCCTATGTAAAAACTAGCAGATGTTTGATAATCTGCTGCAATCTGACCAATTGAATTTGTTTTTCTTTGAATCCTTTCGCCACTTCCATTTTGTAAATTAGAGTTTCTATCTCGTGAAATTTGTCTTGCATAATTTCTTCTCTTTGGATCTGTGGTAGCCATTTACCATACAGAGTAATATTGCAGTACCGCTACACTCGGGAATTAATTTGCATATGCCATATGCTTTATCACACGTACATGGGGCAGTGACATGATTATAAATATGAAATTCTCTATTATGCATTGCAGATGGTAGCATTTCTTTGTTCTTCGATCAGGTACCTGTGTCCAAGACAAGCCTCCGATGGGGGTCAACCTCTAACCAACAGATCCAGTTGTGATGTCGTTCATCCTTCTGAAGTCTGAAACTGTGTATCCACCACCCTAGTTGATGTTCAGCACTTCTTCCCGATTCAAATCACGATTTCAGTGCTTTTAACAGATAAACTTGTATATACCATTGTTTTCTCATGGTGAATCATGGGTTGCATTGTCGGTTCGTGCCATCGTGGAGTACATTGGAACCTTGCAAATTGTGAAAGTTAACTGCAATTTTTTGTAGTAGTCGTTTGTGTATGCTGTCCCTTTCATTCGTGTCTTTTGAGGCTTGCTCATTAGATTCATACTGGGATTTGAGTTTAACAAAAATGCAACTATAAATAAAAAAGAAAATTACGTGTTGCAAGTGTTCTTTGTAGAAATAAAACCAAAAAAGGAGTGAATTGGGTAAATTACCATGTTATGTATTTTACCTGTAAGATAGTCGACTGACTGAACTCTAGAGGCTATAGAGTGAGTCTCCTACATATCTCTCCAACTTCGAGAAGATATTCGGTAGCTCCACTTGACTAGGGCAACTGTCACACGAGTGGAACTATGTAGGTGTCCTACTAATGACGTAGTCTTGCACTTCTAGTCTCCTACTACGTTTTTCTCATTAAGAGATGATGGGTGTCTAAGCTATATATGCGTGTTCCCCCCTCAATTAGGATTAGGAATTACATAGAATGGGTTCTTCACTGTCATACCATTTGTAAGTTTTTTTGCATAGTATTATTGAATCAGATTGTCATATTACGTGTGATGGTGAACTTGTTCCATACAAGTTTTTTTCCTTAATTAATCCACCCTTTTTCTCTTCTTTTCTTTTTACAAGAATTAGACCTCATTTTTTATACAAGTTGCTACTATTACGTTAGCACAGTAAAATCTTGATAATTTAGTACTCGATAATTTAATATTCGCTAAATTGAAAGATTTTTCTTGATTTCAACGCTATTAATTTGACTGTAGTTGCTATTAGTAGTTGTTTTAATATTTTCGATAATATTAATTTTAATTATTTCTTCCATTTTATAAAATAAGGAAAAAAAACATATCTTTCTATGTATTCACTCTGAAAACGGAAAAGCATTTCAAATAGTTTCTACATTTTCCCTCCTTTCTTCTCTCAGACTCAGATAAACAATGGAGCCTTTAGCTCTCAAGCTGAAAATGCTCCATGGCCCGGGATTTCATAATTGTAAGGGCGACACCCGAGACTTCCGACCCGGTTCCAAGGTCCGAATCGGCCGCGACGGCCGCTGCAACAACCTCCCTATCAAAGACTCCGGCATTTCTTCCAAGCACCTCTCCATCGAGTCCGAATCGGGCAAATGGGTGCTGCGAGACCTCGACTCCTCCAACGGCACCGTTTTGAATGGCACCAAGGTCCCCCCAAACACGCCTCTGGATCTCAGCCACGGCGACGAAATCAAAATCGGCGAATACACTTCCATCGCGGTTAAGATCGACGGCTACGAAGAGAGCCGCCCGAGACGGAACCCTAGGCGTGCCGCAGCTGAAACTACGGCGGTACCGGCGGTTTTGGAGATTCGGGGCCGGAAACGTAAGGTGGAGAGAGAGAATGTTGAGGTAATTGAGGTCGCGGGGAATCAGAGGAGGGGTCGACCGCCCAAAGCTAGGGCTTTGAAGAGTGAGGTTGCGGAGGAGAAGCCTGTGGAGGAGAAATCGGCACGGCAAGTGAGTGCGAGGCAAACTCGGAGCTCGAAGAATGAGGAATTGGGGACGATTGCAGAGAGCTGTGGTGTAGACGGTGAAGGATTGCCGAAAAGGACACGTGGCGGTGCGAGGAGGGGGAAGAATGCACCGGAGGAGCAACCGGTGTGCGATAAACTTGACGATGAAGCTTCAAAAGCGGTGAATTTGGAGGAAGAGAGACGTGAGGAGGCAGACAGAGAGTTCAATGTTGGAGGAGAGAGTGGTGGAAAAGGTGGAAGTGGGAGTGGTGAAAAGGGTGAAAATGGAAGCGGGAATGGCGTCAAGGGCGGCGACGGAAGTGGGAGTGGTGCAGGTGTTAATGTGAGCTGTGACTTGGAGAAGATGACGCTTGGGGAGTGGTTTGAGTTTTTGGAGAGGAATTTGCCAAAACAGATCATTGATGAGACAGAGGAGGCAATTGCGGAAATGACAGAGAAAGCAAAGCGAATTCGGGAGTACATTGTGCAGGAGAAGGAGAAGGGGAATGTGCTTGTGTGCTAAAAGGGGGGAGGTGGGACTTGGGAGGATCAGCACCTTGTGTTTTGTGGTAATTTACATCTCAATTCCTGTGTTTTTGTTTGAATTACTACAAAATTTGGCGTTGCTTTAGTATGTATGTGTCATTGCTTTAACTTTGCTAAAGTTGCAGGGTCTTGAGTTTGACGTCAAGTCTTAGATATGAAGTTAAAGTCTAATCCAATGAATTTTAGGGATATGAGATGAAATGAAACTAAGTTTATTTCTGTTGTGAGCATCGTTCATATTGACGGGCGTGGTTTAGTACTATTACATATATTTCTGATGGAAAAAGTTATCCGGTTTTGGGTCTAAATGATGCATCATTCATCTTTGACAGCCACATTCTGTTTTGTCGCTCTCCATCCATATTGAGGAGATACCGAGCCACCGGTTTATGCAGTCCCGCTGCTCTTGAGAATTGATCTGTCTATGTCGTATGCTTTAGGCAATATCACATGTACATAGGGGAGTGACATGATTATTTTTCTCTTGAGAAAATAATTTATGAAAAATTCTCTATCGGGATTGAATGGAGCTGAGTGCTTTTTACCCAAACTCTCATTTTTTATTTATTTATATGAATGCTTATGTGTATTTTGAATAATTCTCTATCAGGTACCTCTAACCGGCAGATCCAGTTGAGATGCTGTGCCTTGCCTCTGAAGTCTGCAATTGTTTCACACACCGTACTTGTTGTTCAGCTTTAGTTCCCGATTCAAATCATCTTCTTAGTGCTTTTAACGGGGAAACTTGTATATATCAGTGGTTTCTCATGGTAAATGTGGAACAAATGGGCACGAAATAGGTAGCTGTATCGGTTCATGCATTGTAAAACCGTGCAAGTTGTGTACTGCAATTTTCGGAGTAATCATGTATGCAAAGCTAATTCCTTTTCATTAGTGGTTAAAATTGAGAAAAACCATTTATCAGTTTTTGTCCATGGGGGGCTGGGGCTGCCCAGTTTTAACAATTACAGAGTATTTGCAATCGTATTTTCGATTGGTGGATCTAACATTCGTATTCCCAAATGTCCGCCAATCGCATTATGTATCATTCATGTAAGATTCCAGCTAACATTTGAGGCCTTCTTCTGAAATTATCAGAAAGGAGGAAAGGAAATGTTTAAGGTTTAATCTTATTAAGAAAACCGAATTGCACCAAGAGTTATAACTTAAACCAGCTTAATCTGTTTTGAAAATCCGTTGTTTTTTGATGAGAAAATTCTACGAAAACTTAAACCAAGGATATAGAGTTACGATCCTAAAGAACAGATCTTGTTCAAGTAAAACTCGAAAACCTGCTTAGAGTAAGAACCGGGCACACCACGCTGCAAGCAAAGCAAGTATATGCACGCAGGGATGAAAAGAAAGAACAAATCAAATTCGCATGCGGAGAACAACACAGTGAAGGCAACCCAGACTGCTGTTGCCTGGACTGATCACTTTTACAGGACTGCGACTACAGGAATAGCTAAAGCTAGTCTACCGGAGCAGCATTTTTCGACCATACGTGAGGGGCATCACGTATTCCTTTGCAGAGCTTCCTACGGACGCCTGTATCCTCTGAGATGCCGGTGTTGTCTGTAACCACAAGTCGACTAAGTTATGCAGCTGCAATGTAGGAACTATTGGCTTACCGTGCAATGTGACATCCACCTGCATTAGGCATCAAGTGATATTTAGTATCAAATATAGGCATACTTCATGAATTTAAAAAGTCTGTTTAGAAAAATAAATTTGCTGGTCTGCACAGCTAAATCGTGTTTGTGCTTTTAGTGTTCAAATCGACTGAGTTTTCGTGTGTCTAATATCATCAAGTCCGGTTAACTTACTAGACAAACTAGGGCTGTGTGAAGTCATGAACAAATGAAATATCTGTGATTCGCTTGTTCTCTTTTCGAGAAATAAAACAGATGAATTTGGTTTTGTTGCAGGACAAGCGATCTTCATTTTCGATATGTGAAAAATACTTCCCCTCCCCTTTATCTTCACCATCATAAGTATGAAGTTTCATACATGCACAAACAGTAGTAACTGAAAAGGGACAAAGATGATGTTACCTCATCCTCGCTGATAAGATTCAGCTTTTTCACCAGATACTTTTTGATGTAAGAAGCCGGTAAGCTACCATCCCTACAGAATTTTGAGAAACAAAGTCGAAGTTAGTGTCTGCGCTTACAAGAAATTACACTAAACAATGCCGGAAAATTGTAAGAGAGAGCATTTTCAGCTAATTAATGAGAATTTTTACATCTTTTTATCTCAATCTATTGAATCACTTTCACTAACGAGAGTATTACTAAAAAAATCTGAAACTGAGAAGAATATCTTTCAGATGCTTCAGCCATGTAAAGTACATAAGTGTTCTCCAAGAAAAGGGAGCGTGAGAACAAATAAGGGCACATGCATTCATCAAACAAGTTTCAAAATTTTCGTAAACGACGATCCATGGAAAGGCAGTACAGTTTTGGACCAACAATTAAAAATAGAAAGAATTTTTCTTTTTAGCCTTCTGAAAACATGTGGCATCTGGAAAATGACATATTTTGTAAAAACCAAAAAAAACTCCATGAACGCATATCAAATGTTGCAGAATTGCAGTAACAAAAAGGTTACAGTAGAAACAATTTCATTTTTTGTGATACCAGAGCAGTATTTTCATGTTATCTAAACACCATGTGAAGCCTCTTAGATATTGAGTAGAGCATATCATGAATCGCGAGCGAAAAATCTAGTTGCCATGAACTTTACATCGAGACTGAAAAATTCGTGGTGCAGGGAAAGATACAATTGAACAACGAGACTTTCATTCCGAAAACCAAAACGGTGAGGGATCAGCAAACAGTAAATGCAAGAAAATAGAAGGGCATGAGGTTAATGAAACTTACTTGACTCTCAAGTAACATGAAGGTAACTGCGGCAAGGGTGGAAAGCCTTCCCTGCAATAATCAATTTCAAAATTGTTAAACTCAATATATGAAGAGGGAAAAAAACAATCAAAATCAATGGGAACAAAATCTCACTGGTGATCGGAAGCAAACAATGAGAACCACATTGGTCGTAATATTCTGTCACACTTATCATTTGCATCAACCACAGATTGTGCTGGAATATTGAGTCGCTCAGGTACAGCTGGTTTTCTTTTTCGGCCGCGTTGTGGTTTCCTAAAACTCCCAGAGCCTGATGGCGCAGGATTAGATTGATTCACACTGCCACCGACTTTGGATTTGTTACGATAGTCCATAACGGGCTTAACCTCACATGCTTCGTTGTTGAGAGCATCAGGCAACATTGGTTCGGAAACAGGAAGTTGCAGTTGCAGGTTAATCTTATCAGAACTTGTTTTTCTTGCAGCTTCAACCAGGCGGTTTAATGGTTTCCAAATCTCAGGTTTCACATCTTCTGGATGAGAATTGTCCTCCACACCCTTGTTAAGCATGTGCTGCTTCGATGATCCCTCAGTAGAGTTCTGCACCAACATAATTCAACATGTTTGAGAGGATAAAAATGGAGAAGTAATAACACATTGAACCGATTTTTTTTCCTCTTTTACCTGTCTGGTACATAGTGCACCTTTTTTCAGTGTCTGAGGTGCCTTAAGTCTCTCATGGAAACTTTCCTCTTTCTTTTCAGGCTCCTGAATCGAAAGAGACTCTTGTCGAGGAAATCTCTTTCGTGTAGGATACCTTCTTCCTCCACTCATCTCAGATCCGCCTGATACTTGAGGTGAATTTATCACCAATGAAGAGAGATATTTCTCTTTTCTTTTAGCTGGGATTGGAGCTGAGGACACAGCAGGTGCCTTAACCTTTTTCCTTACGGACAGAAGGGGCTCTGCCTCTATATCTTGGGCAATGTCGTCTGCAGGGGCCTTAGACTTTCTACTTTCGGAAGGTAGCACCTCTTCTGTTATATCTTGCACATTGAGGTCTGCAAGTGCCTCAATTATTTTTCTTTCGGAAGGAAGGGGCTTTGCCGTTGTATGTTGCGCATTGTGGTCTGCAGGTGCATTGACCTTTTCTATGTCAAAACGGAAGATCTTGCCTGTTATACTATCCCAAAGGGGGTCTGCCCTGCAGAGAAGGAAAAAAAAAGATTAACGTAAAACAAACAATGATCTCAAAAATAATCTTTTCCATATCAGCAATCTATGAAATCTTCATCAAATGTGAGCCTGTTTGCCACTGTATGTTTGCTCATCAAGAAATTTCAAAAAATGGTAACTATGCGTTGAATGTAACAAAAAGCGGAAGTGTAAATAAAAAGAAAACAACGCTTTGCAACTGTTCTTTGTTGACACAGTTTGAAACAGACTGTTGATACACAACATCCTTCCCAAACAGCAGTTGGTCTGAACAAATGGTTCTACACGAAATTTTATTAGTTAAACTCTTTAGGCTTTCGAATTTATCCGGTGTCCAGGGCCTGTACTACTAATTGAGCAGTTTGTGCATCAAATCTTTTATTTTTTGTGGTAATGAAGTTTGCTACTAATAATCCAATTTACAGTCTAACTGTTCTTCTAGCATGCTATAAATTTAAAACATGAATTT
Source organism: Gillenia trifoliata (assembly GCA_018257905.1). Taxonomy (NCBI): domain Eukaryota; kingdom Viridiplantae; phylum Streptophyta; class Magnoliopsida; order Rosales; family Rosaceae; genus Gillenia; species Gillenia trifoliata. The sequence goes on along the minus strand of CM031083.1, from coordinate 16,077,089 downwards.
GTGAGTAACCGATGTTTAATCATTTATAAACATAGGACTACTGTTGATGATCAAATTCAAATACCTGAGTTTTTCCAATGGGGCAACCCCTAAATGAGTATTGCATTGTGGACAACAATCCAACTCTTCGTCTACTATCTTCGAGTATATGCACTTCTTGCAAACTGTTCTCGAAACCAAAAGAGACAAGTCACATATTTGATTGATAGAAGAAAAATTAATATGCAGCTCAGAAGATTATATGAGAGACTGAGGTAAATAAAACACATAATGCAGCTCACTCCATATAAATCAGATAAATTTAGACAGAACCCAAGACGGTATGGGACGAATGAGCAATGAAATATCTTATGGGTGAACACAATATGTGGATTCTTGCATGCTACATGTAATTACCAAACCATGTTCTTTAAGAAATAACAAGAGTCCAAGACAACGGGTAGGAGAAATGGAAGTTTGGGGTGATGGAAAATATAAATTGTGCTTCTTTGGATATATCATTGCCAAGTAAATTTGGGAAATTAACCAAAACTCTTTGCTATTAGGCTGTCTTGTCCAGTGCAGAGTGAAACTTGACCGAGATATTAAACCTACATAAATTTATAGACCGCCTCGAAGAAAGCTCTCAACAATATGTAGTCGCAAAATACGAAAATAACAAAATTAACTCTTAATTTTTATGCAATAGAAATTAAGTTATGGTAAAGTCCAAGTCGTTCATTACACACATGTAAGGAAATACCAAACAACGATTAGTAGTTAACATATTCCTAAAGCGAACTGTTACTGACACTCCAAAAAGTTCATCATAAACTCCTCGATATGCAGTTTTGTTCTTATGTTTTTATACGAAAAACTTAGAAAACTTAGACAACCAAAATGCAAATTGAAAAAAGACACAGATCATGAAAACATAACAACAAAGAACCTATATCAAACAATGGAAGAGCGTCAAGAAAACACATGAAATCAGATAAAAAAACAACATAATATTGGATGAAACACGAAGAGGGAGAGAGAGGGAACTAACATGTATGAAGGCATTCACATATGGTAGTGGCCTCGCAGAAGTGCTTCTTGCAGAGTGGACATGTCACGCAAGCTACGACATCCTTTCTATTTCTCTTGACCAACTGACCACTCATCGTCAACGAACACAAACCAGAGCAGTTCTACTCTCTTTCTTTTATTATTCTGCAACTCACGTACACCTGGTGCATGTCACCTTCAATATTCTCGACCAGAAAAATCAAGAAACAGGAATCGAATCACCGAGAAATCGAGCACGCAAACAAAACCCAGTACGGGGTTTCCTGATTCTATGTGTTGGTGAATGATGATAGCTATTGGGACGTGCTTGGCGGGCGAAAAAAAACAGAGGGAAAAGAAAAAACCAGTGTGGATAGAGATTTTGGAGTATTCGAAGAGGGTTCTTGTTCGATTTCGACAATGGGATTGGGGTTGGATTGATGATCTGTTCGAGGCACAACAGCTACAATCTCAGCTCCTCCCAAAAATCATAAAACAAAAACACACAAACACGAACGCACGCATGAAAAACTATAACTATGCGTGAGTTTGATGAAACAGACACACACATATACATAACAAATCCTAAGGCGTCATGGTAAGATACGCTGGTGGTGTTTATGGCCTTAAAACTGCGCCCACAATGTTTTATTTTGTGAATGTTTTTGGGTGTTATGGGTTTGTTTTAAAACTTTATAATTTTCTAAATTCTATCGGAACCACAAACCAAATAGGGTTTTTTTTCTCTTGTTGCCCAATTTTCACTTTTAAGTTTTCCTTTGGGATGCAGGATGTCACACTACGGTGCAATGGTATTCCTCTCTACATATAATTGGAAAGTCTTAGTATTAATTCATGTAAATAATGAGTTCAATACCAAATTATTATTGTGTCTGTCACATTGTGTGGCTTAATCCGAATTCTCTCTAGTTTAAATAAATATTTGTATAAAAATAAAATTTCATTGAGAAATTTTGAAAACTAGCTTAATTAAGTTTGGATATGTTAGAACATAACCACTCAAGGAGGTTCGATTGCTCGAAGACTACTCAAGAAGGCTCACAAAACTATCAGAGACGAGTGACTATATTTCTAATCTTGAAAAGAGAAGGCTGAAAATCTTTTAGGAAAAAAGTTTAGTTTTTCAAACTTTTCTATTTTTTTCCCACTTTCTGATATGGGATTTCCAGCGCAATTTAGCAAGGGCCACGTGGAAATCGTGTTTGGTGTGTGGATTTGTTGGCTTGACTCAAAAATATGTTTAGGTTTTATGCAATGGATATGATGGGGTTGAGGGGACAGACAAAGCATATAAAGAGAGTAACTCATGCAACATCTTGTATGTGTTTAGTGGGAATATGAATAGAGGTTAGAGGCATGCATTTACTTACATAACCGTCAAATAATCAAAGTTTACTGTTTAATTACTTTGAGAATCACGACCATCGATCCTTGTTTTCGATGTTCCACTTTCTTATTCATTAGTGGATTGGAATTGTATGAAGCAATTAAATAGGGAAAAACAAACAGAAACACAAAAAAAAGTAACTGTAAATGGATGAGTGAGATTCTTGCGGATAAAAAAGAAAAATCCTGCATTTTTATGCTCCCAACAAACCTACATATTAATTCGTGTGTGTTTGGTTGTGATTTTCAGGAGTAAACTTGGTTCATTGTATCACCAACACAGATTTTTCCACCCAAAAGAATACCTAATGTATAATGTTCAATCTCTAATTAATCCACACCAAAGAAACAATAACAATATTATCCTACCTGCAAAATCTATTTCCGGGAAACTATTCTTCTACCAAATCCGTTTGTTATTCCATGTAAAAAACTATTCAAGTGTTGAAGAAAATAAAGGAAAGTGATAGGAGTAGTAGCCTTTCTTTAAAATTTGATGGGAGTGAGAATAGTCCTACTACTGATATAGGGTAGTAATTTTCACACTCTAGTTTTCTCATTTCGCACTTAATTCTTCTTTGATTTATTCAATCCAATTCTTAGAAGAAAAACGAGGAGTGAATGGAGAGAAAGGAAAGTGCGGAAATCACTTCCCCTAATATATAGACAGTTTCCTTTATATTTTAATAAAGACTTATAAAAAGTGTTTCACAAGTTAAAGTAAGGTTGACATGAATTGTGTGTGGGATATGATTGCATGTTAGTAGACTAGTTATCATAGATTTGAATGATTTAAGTAGCTCTAGACATTTTTAATTAAAACAAATTTCTATTATCAGACAATTTAACACATTATGTGATCAACTTAACAATAGAAGCTACGCATTTTAATATATGTTTCTGCCACTTATACAAACACTTATTGATAGTTTCAACAATGTAACATGACAAAGTATGACTTAGAACACATTACTCAACTTCATGACTGAGAACACATTACTCAACTTCTAACTCATTAGCAAAACAAACAAACGAAACTACTGAGTTTTAAAATTTTATGCCAACAAGTCAATTACATATAAGCAGAAAAATATGAGCGTGAAAAGTACAGCAAGATTAAAATAAAGAGTAAAGAGGGTAAAATTGGTCTTTACTCTTATAGCTAATATATACATTTTGTCTATTTGAACAAAGTTTTTTTTTTACCTCATTAGGAAAAGAAAAAGAAAAAAGAGACAAATTAATTAGGATGCAAAAGTGGGACGGTTATGACTGCAAAGGTGAATCATGCAAGCGTTTTGGTTACATGCAGACTAATGTGCGTCCAAGTGGCAGCCCACTGACTCATATTTGTCGGCCTCTGGTTCAAAGCTGAGCTAATCCTCTCGACTTAATTCACCTCACTAACCATGAACAAAGAAAGATTTCTGTGTGTTGGCTAATTATAATTAAAATTGATAAACTCTTTTTTTTTTTCTAAAAGAAAGAATTATATCAATATATATAAGGAATTTATTAAAAAACAGCAAACGAAAAGGAAGTTTTGTGATAGGAACAATGAATCAAATAATCAGATGTGATTATCTTCTAATTGAACTTGAACAATTGGGAGCCTATAGCCAGATCTTGAGTGTTATAACGAATTTGGGGGAATTGATGAGGGAAAAATAGTGTAAGATGTAGCACATCAATTGTATCAACGAAATTCGATGTTTTCTTTTTTTCTTAGAAAAAAAAAAGTAATTGAATTTACTTTTTTTTTTTCAAAAATCTTTGAAAATTTAAAGGGGGGAAATCATCTTTTGATGACTTTGCAGCCAAAATAACAAAATGCAAATCTTGGATGTGAAAGTTAACAAGAAAGGAGTCATGGAGGACGTGCAAATCTAGTTCACGATCTTCCATATCTATGCTTTTTTATTCTTGACACACACCTAAAAACATGAAGAGGAAGAAATATAGATTACCTAAATTTGAATCAATTTCTCGTTCTTCTGTCTTCACGTCTTCATACGATTTACGTTCTGCTCATCGTTCTGGGTCTTTTTAGATTGGAAACGATTTACGCTATTCTCAGCACTCTCGACCCTTTCAGTCCCTTCTGTTTACCATTTTCTTTATTCTGGTTTGGTGAATGTATATAAGCGTTTTTTTGACCGGAGCACTGGATACGTTCAACGCTACGTGTGACTGTTTTGGTATGTAATAAAGCCAGTAATTAAAACCATGACAAAGACTCTTGTTTTTCGTAGATTCTATTACGATTATATACACGTCATAATTTGAGTAAAAAAAGAGTAGTGATGTTACTGAAATAAGGTCCTTTACTAGTCCTTTTTAGTCTTCACCTTGTTGAAAGAAATCCTAAATTTAAATTCAATGAACGACACTCTGTTGAATAAAAAAATAGAAAATAAGAAGCAATGTTATTTACTTTTTGGGATTGAAAACGATATTCTACACTAATTTATACTAAGGAGGCAGGGGGAGAGTTTGAACCCGGGACGCATTGGGTTGAAGAGGAAGGCCCTAACTTTGGATGTAATTTTTTGCCAAGGATAGATTGATGAAATCACACCTACAAAACAATTAACACCGTTAGGCTAATTGAAGAACACCCAAGAAAAAGGGTAAGGTGTCCGCCAAAGGGTCTTCGATGTCTAAGTCAGATATAGTTTTAGAGAAGCTGAACTTGAGAGAGTTCTGAGTAATAACTGGTGATTACCGACCTCTTTGAATGACTTGGCTATTTATAGGAGAGACTCCTTGTAGGTAGTCTGACAATAAGGTTGCATGCCATGGTAGGCAGACCTTAGTGTTCTACTAGGATGGTGTAGACCTTACTGAACATACCACTCAAGGAGATCTTTGGTAGTAAACGTGGTCTTTGGCAGATGGGTCCGCCAGAGAGGGGGACACCCAAAGGAGACTTCGAAGAACTGACCCCTGTCTCCTTGGACCCTAGAAGGGTATAGTGGTAGGAGTGAGGATATCATGGGCCTAGAAAGTATACCTTAATATGTACTTGAACCTGAAAGCTTGATACTTATAGGACAAGCATATGCTTAGCTCACTAGGATTTCACATGTGGTTTACTCACGATGTCAAGGGTAAATACGTCATATTGAGCTTATAGTCTATGTGTCGTTCTCTTATTGAATATGGTTAATTTTTGTCTCCACACTAACTATTAATACAATTCACCACTTAACAAAGCAATGTTGTTCTTGGTTTAAGGCATTTGGGTTTCAAGTTATATTCATATTTGAGCGATAATTATCAAATATTTGGAGAATGTATTTTTTTTTTTCTAAACTTTTGGAAATCATCGGATTTCAAAATATTCGGATTTGTGATATGATAAAAAAATCTGAAAGATTAAAATTGGCCAAGGTATGAAAACTCGAACCAAAAGCCCAAAGCAGTTGACCAAAGAAAAGAACCAAAAGCCCAAAGAACCTATTATATACTAGTGCTCACTTGCTGTCAATTTTCATAGAACAACTCGTGTGTCTTTTTGGTCATTGGGTCACATTTACTTCAGTACTTGTGAATAGTTCAAGTCTAAACCCCCAATATGATTCGGAATTTTCAAATTTTAAGATGCATTTCACTTCCAAACCAAACTTATTCTGAATTTTCCGATCTCGAATGTCAAACTTGATATGGGTATGCCAAAGTTGAAAGAAAAAAAATAGATCCAAATAGGTGGGAATCAAAATTTCCTATCCAACTTGCACCTCACTAGAAAGTAATTAAGGGAATAACTAAGGTCCCTTTTGATATTATTTTCTTTACCAAGAATTGTTTCACTTTAAAATTAAACAATAAAAAAATATTTAGTAAAAATAAATTATTCTGCTTATTTTAAAAGAAATTGCTCTTTTAAAAGCGGCTTTAATAAAAAGCGGAGTTAAGCTTTTAATGAATAATTTCAATTCCTGTAATACCCTCATTAGTTTTAAAAATGACATTGGTTAACCTTCTACAATCATTTTATCCCTTGGAGAACAGAATGACAGCCACCACCTACCACTACAAACACTAACCTTACACCACCACTGCCATTACCACCACCGCCGCCGCCGCCATCACAACCACCATCACCATCATTGCCACCAATATCGTTGCCAGCAATGTCACCACCATCGTTGTCGCCATTGCCACCATCACCACCATAACCACAGTCGCCACCACGCCACCGCTGCCACCACAACCACAACCGCCCCTACAATCGCTGCCGCCGCTCCTACCATCATTGTACCTCTACACCCCACTATTGGCACCACCACCATACCCCCACCTTTGTCGCTGTCATCACCACTGCCACCACCATCACCACCACTGTCGCCGCCGCCGCCGCCGCCGCCACCACCACCACCGCCGCCGCCGCCGCCGCCGCCGCCGCCACCGCCACTGCCCTCGCCACCGCTGTCATCGCCACCACCCTCACTACGATGTCCATTTTTGTCATTATATACAATTATATCACTTTTACATTAAAACTTACCAAACGCTTTTACACTGATTTTCATACTCACAACACTTTTAAAAATACAAGTTATCAAACACTCAACTACTTTATTTTACAACTGATTTATTTTACAACTGATTATTTTTAAAGCACAGCAGAAGCAGTTTTGCTGTTCAGAGAGTAACATTAACGCCTCTCGTGGTAGTATAGACCCAAATTTTTAATAGAATATTTCCCATCTCAAAAATGTTAGTATTTGCTCATTAATGAGAATGAGAGAGCGTTAACTCATTTCTAACTTTTACACTTATGCAGGTATTGCTAATCTTGGACATCAACAAGCCTCCAATTGTATTTGCTATTTAATTTTATTGTTTCCATAGCATATGGCTATTTGTGAATGCAGCAAACTTGACCTCCCGATCCATGATTAGTTTCAAGGTCAAGGATGTCCGAGAACTCGAAAATTGACACGAGCATAAACGGCCTCCGGAAACAGATTATATTACAGCTGACAGTGCCTACATTTCTTCAGAGAAATGATCAGTTTTGTGGAATGCATTAATCACTCCAAATGACATTGTTGCTAATTACAGTTAAACACCCTAACAGCGATAATCGGCAGCCTTTTAAGGCCAAAAATTCACCAAATTCAGCAAGAGAAATCCTCGACACCTTATTTATTTTCCGAAGATCCAAAAGATCAATCTTGAGGCTCCGCTATGATGTTCAAGATCCGACCAGACCCTTGTGGCGAGCATATGATATGACTATTACGAAAACAAAAGCACAGCAAATTCCCGTGACAATGCAAACCTGTCAATTGAAAAATATTCAATTCTCAGACATGTTTACAGTCATCCTAGAAAAGATTACCCAGCAGAAATAAATACTTTGCGTACCCATTTGAACATGTATCCGTAACCGTCATTCCACGTATATGGGATATTCATGCCGAAAATTCCAGTCACCAATGCAAACATGGAGACACATACAGTCCCGGAACTAAGAAAAAGCTCAAGCTGCAGCCATGAAATGTCAAGAAAGTAATCAGTAATCTTAGAAAATACAGATACTCACAGATTTAGAAAGCAAAAGGAGAACAAAAGAAATTAAAGGAAAAGAATCCAGCATAGTACAGTACTATGATACACTACATCGGAAGACAAAAAAGCACCTGAATCAGCTGATTCCTGTGATTATCGAGCTGCAAAATGAAACCATAAGTTACATTAAAAAACATGAATATATTATCATAAAAATTTAAGATTCATAAATTAAGTACCTGAATATTAATGTAATCCTCTGTATCATCAATATATTCACGCAGCTGCAAAAGTTCAGATTTAAGCAGTTAATGTTGATCAAAAAATCTATTCCACGTAAAAGGACTAATCTAAGGTTTTGAGGTCTATGAGAGTGTTTCTATTGTGATCAGATGGAAAGCCCTTGGACTATTTTAGTGAATTTAAGGGGATGATTCATTTTTTGACTCAATATCATCCTCCTCTTAATCAAAAATCAGATCTTGACATGCAATTCCTATGTCGCTTCCTTAGTAGTGCATGTACAGATTACTTTACACATCCTCAACTGCAGGTTCACGCTCATGATAATTCTGCTTTGATAGGTCAAAGTCATGATAACTCATAACTCTGCTTTTGATTGGTCCTTCAAGCTGACCTAGGAATCAACTGTATTGGATAATTCGCAGCCTTGTTACTAGGGGTGCCTTTCAAGGTAATATGTGTGGTGGTTGTACCACGTTTAAGGACCATCGTATTCCTTTGGGGCCATGGACAGTTTGTCACTGTGGTGTACTTCAGTGCACTTTGTGCGCGGGAGACTCATACTAGTGATATACATTATGATTGGCATGGGATAGGGTGGGATGAAGCTAGATCCTAAGGTTAATTTTTCCTCATAAACCAATAAAAGAAGATAAGTTTGCATCCAAAATAGCACATACCGTGGCTAATTTGTTCAAGGTACCATCAATCTGCATAAAATAAGCCTGCAAAGGTATTGCTTTCCGGGTTAGTATATAGCTTCACTAAAATAAGGCAATAAAAAAGTATGCAACATTATTACCTCAAGTAACATTTCAAGTTCCTCAACGTCATTCTCATCTCCACGAACAGTGATTATACTTGCTCTACTTGCCCGTGATATTTTTGAGCCTATGGTAGGGGAGGCAGGATACCAATTGACAGGACCAGAGTCACTAACTGGTGAAGATGCACCAGCCAACTTTCTTGACAAGTAAAGGTCAGCCATATCATCGTCATCATCCAGCAGCTGCTCAAGCTCATCCCTCACCTACAATAAGCAATACAGAATTTCCAATTACCTTGATTTACAGTAGTAAAGACTGAAGAGGACAAAAATAGGTTGTCTTCAATCAAACTCTGACTAAGAAATTTTGTCTCAATTCCACACAGCAAAACCATTTTGATAGCATAGTCTGCAAATTCAATATGAGATACACAACAGAAAAAATGTGATTTACAGAAATAATAAAAACCGCATTTTCATGCAACTCATTTAGACTGGAACGTATGAAGTAGATTTCTTTCTGCACAGGACGTTCACTGAGAAGTTTCTACATTGATTGTGTATATTTTCATTCTTATCTATACAAATTTAACTAGATTTCACCCATGCCCTTTAAATAACCCAGATAGCAAACTTCCTGTCATCAGTACTTTACAGAAAAAGCTATCCTAACTGAACTTTTCCAAAGACATCTAAGGGCCTCATCTAAGTACCTCGGTGCGTGCACAAGCACACACACACACATACTTGTATAATTTGTAATTATGTATATATAGTCACCTATAGGTAAGTGCTCAAATACTTACCAGTCTGTACTATATAAAGACATTACCATGTTCTAAGCCCTTGGATAGAAATTCAACAATGGTTAATACTTAATAGGGCATTCTCATTTACTTACATATTTTAATCCTTTGTCTTGATAACCGTTTTAGATTTTCATCCAAATGCTTTAACATGCTGAGGGACTTATAACACAATAACCAGTTAGTGTTGGTTCGGGTTGGAGGGAATCATGATCTCCTACTTGTTGGTGAGCAAGAAAGTTTCTGCTCATCAACTGTTGGATCGCAATCCAATGACTGAAATGCATTCAAAGTAGAAAGATTGTTTTATCAGGATTTTAAGGTCAAAATCAGGAATTGAATATCAAGCATAGGATGAACTGAAAGAGATTGCACATGGTGGATAGGATATTGAAGTTGTGTGTGAATTTACTAGGTTATGACAGGAATGCCGTCCAACACCTTGGGTTCAACACAAGCAATGCAACTTTAGATCTTGATTACATAAAATGAAAGTAAAATAGGAGATTTCAGCCTGTGGAGCACAGTGCAGTATGCATCCAGCACATTTACAAGCCATTTGAATAATGTTACTTTCACGAACGAAATATTACAAACAATTATCTAATGAAGTGATGTTTGGTAGATAGAATGAGGATAGTGGGTGACATGAGTAAAATTACTCCCTCATCTTTCACCAAACACCAAAGTGAAGCATATCACATCAATGAACGATTGCATTTAAATTCAATAACTATCACAAGAGGCAAGAACTACTATTCAGTTATTCACACACCACAGGAAGTTCATATACCTTTTGTACCCGAGCAGTCAACCTCGTCATTCCACTCTTCAATTTACGAACCCTATCCAAATTGCGGCTACTAATCTGCAGCCAGAAGGGGTGGATATTTGACTAAATGAAACGAAAAAAAAGTGCCAACTACAGGAAGAAATATAATTGAGAGACTATTTTCTTTAGTATAAGAACAAGTCAGAGAAATATTCTCTCATAGCTAAAAATGCTAAGCTTACAAAACCATGCAGGCAAATGTTCAGGCCAATATTTCTATGAAGCCAAATATTCAGGTTAACAGCAAGAATGCAAAGCTAGAGGTCTACTAAAACTAACCAAAGTGTGAAGCATAATATCCAGAATCTCATCTTTGACTCTACTTCACATCAAAATGCAGAAAATTATCCTCATTATTTAGTACTTTAAGCAGGAAATAATCCCACATAGCCTATGCTGACAAAGAACATGCCTGAATGCTACTATCAGTGATTTACCTAAATCAACCAAACCAGAGAATGAAGTACTATATTCATTCATTTTCTTTGTTTATTTAATTTTCAGTTGGAAGGCCACAAGAAGCAGAGACAGGCAGCAACCGAAGAATCGACACAAAGAAACAAAACAAAAATAAGAGAAAACTCAAGTCCTACCTTAGAAGTAAGCTCATCTAAAGCAGGATAAGCTGCAGTCTCAAGTTCTGTCGTACGTGCAGCAAGAAAACTACAAATTGCTTCCAAAGCTACCTCCAAGGCTCGAAACTCAAATGGAGACTCTACATTGCATAATCTAGACCATTCAGATGTCAAAGAATAAAACCAGAACTCAGAAGTTTTGATGTTTAGAATGATGAATGCAAACATTTGTATATTTCCAAGAACACTGATGACAGTCACAGACACTATTTTTCAATGAAAATATTTGAAATCAACAAGTCATACCATCTTCTTCACCCGCCTCAATATCATTTTGCCCAGCAGGGAACTCTTTCCCATCTGTTTGACTTTCACGTGCGGCATTTACAGGAGGCAACCGTCTTTGAAGCTCTTCAACAACAGGAATAACGTTTTCATCCAATGGATCCCGAAGCAGCACCTATGCCATAACAAACTAACAATCACCATCTGCAAAAGAGCTCCAGCTCATAGAAAGCACCACATATATATTTCTTTCTTCCTAGAAGACAAGGACGGACTACGGTTTGACTTCATAGGAAACACACTTTCAACATTCTGAATTTGCACAATCTATCTAGGTGCTCCTCTTAATTCTCCCCAAAAACAATTACTACTTCTCCCTTAAATCAGCAATCTTTATCCGTGGAACAAAATACAAAATTAATACTGATGTCTATCCAATTCAAACTCTGTGATTCCTCAAAACCCAAAAACAAATTAACTCCGCCGTAAAAGAAAACGAGTTTATCTAGAGAGAGAGAGAGAAGGGCTAACCTCTTCAGCAGTGATTATTGCTTTAATATGCTGCACACCCATAATTTCCAACAAAAATATATAAATTAAATTGCTAAACACAAAAAACAAAAATTGAAGAGAAAAACCAGAAGAAGAAGAGCACCACCTCCAAATTGAGAACTATGGCCCTGTCACGGCCGAGAATGGTGGAAGGGTAAGAGAGCAAAGGGTCAACAATGCGAAGATCGCGAGCGTGAATGTGAACTCTGTGCATGATGGCATACTTGTCCACGTCCAATACTGTAGCTTTTCCGGTACAGTCCAACAAAACCCAACTCCGAGAGGACTTCTTCTTCACCGCCACCACCGCCGCCTGTGGGTCCACTGGCACCACTTCCCCGCCTCGAGCCATATCTGACCATCCCCGGAAACCACCGGACCCAAACGCGCCAACCCGATTTCACTCACATCTTCAACAATTAAAAAACCCAACAAATCAGAACCTCAATTTTAATCCGATTCGGTTTGCACCATCGAAAATTTTAATGGGTAATGAAGATTCGGCGTGAAGACTGCCAGGGACGGTGATTTGTTTATGATTATTTGATGTTTTATTAATAACTTCTTTGTTAATATGGGGACTTGAATATTAGGGATTTGAATTTGGATTTGAGGGAGGCAGTTGTGCTTTTTGGGAGAGAAAGGGGAGTTTTAAAGCTCACGCCTTCACGGGGTGCGCCGTGTGCGGTTTGTTAGGGGAGTGAGTGGGGGAACTTGACACGCAAGAAAAAGGTTTGCTTTAAAAAGGAAAGGCATACTTGAGAGAGAGTTGGGGGCAGATTGGACCACAGGATTTCTGAACCTGCGGATCTTTTTTTGCTACTTTCTAGGGTGGGACTCTGATCTCGGAGAAAACGACCCCTTTGCGGTTGACTCTCGGTCTCGGATGACAAATGACACGATACGACCCATCTTTTACATTCGACCTCTTTGTCGACCTCTTCGAAGAGGAAATCCCAGAAGCCCTCTGCCAGTCCCCCGCTCTACTAATTTTTATGCTGTACACAACTAGTTTTTTTGGGTCAAACTGCTTCGCAATTGAGGGAATTTCATATGCACGTGTTTGAAAAATAGATGCATGAATAGCAATCTCTTTTTTTTTTTTTCCTTAACAAGTTTAATATCTTCTCCAATGACGTAAAAGGCAATCAAATACGTGTTTGGTTCAAGATGATGGACATAATGACTAGGTAATCTTGTAGTGTGACAAAAAAGGCAAACAATATGATAAATGGTAAGGCTAAAGCTTTCCTTATTATTTCTGAAGTCTTTTGTTTCTCTAATGGATCACTGCAGTCCATTGGATTAGAATATTCCAACTTTTTGGACCGCTGTTATCTAACCAACCAAAACACTTGCGGTGTCGTTTCGCGTTTGTCTAATTCTAGCAAGGTATTAAGCCATGGTTATTGGCTGCAGATGAATAAGGAACAAGAGACAATGAGGCATGGCAGATCAACTCCCTTATTTCTCCATTTTCAGATATCCAAGCAAACATTAACAAAGAAAGACCCTGCAAACTGCAAGAGACTCATTTCTTGGAAATCACCCGTCCCTACACTACAAATCTTTCAATAAGACTGGGAGTGTCGATATGATATCGATAAGGTATGAATATCAATACTGATGACATGTAACGTACGAAAATTTTATTTTATTGATATACTTACGAAAATATCGATATAAGATTTGTCGTTTAACAGAGGACGGACCCCCTCTATATAATTTCTGGTGAGATAAACCCTTGTACTAAAATGATCCAGTTTGGTAGAAGAACATGCCATTTACACTGAAAGCAGTTATATATCTGTTTAAGCAATAGTGAGTGTGACATTTTTTTTTTGAGTTGAAACGATAATGGCTTTATTAAAACTTGTGCAGAAATACTTAAGATCTTGAATGAGGACGTATTAAATAATGTCGGGAGGATCCGATGAGGATGCATTAAATAATGTCGGGAGGATCCTCGAACCAAACCATATAAGCAAACTTAACTAAGCAGTGTGCAAACAACCCAAAGCCGAAGAATCCTGCTGTGGATTAGAGATGGCAGAGACCACTTGGGAAGCATCACACTCCGAAACAAACTTTGGAGTGGTTAAGATACCTGCCAACTTCAGCCGCTAGTGAGTGTGACATTGAGGGTTTAGAATATTTCATGGACCCTTTCTTTCTCTTAAATGGATTGACACTGACCTTTGGTAAAGTCCTCGCTAAATCTTAATTACAATTAAATAGTAATTAGTGAAGTCTTCGGAAGGAGATATTTGTTATCAGATAATATTGGACAACACGTAGGTACTCACTAGTGAGTACCCCATATACTCACTTTAATAATTTGCCCCAATGATATTTTAACACATATTTTATTATTTTAAAAAATAAAACATATGCTATTTAATTTTTCTTGGGCTTTTAAAAATAAAGAACACGTGTCATCTTTTAATTGGGCCAAATCAGAAAGCGAGTATATATGGCACTCACTAGTGAGTACCCAAGTATTATCCGATAATATTTGAGTACTGACTAGTGTATTCAAAATTTGTTTTAAAATGTGATACTCTATAATTTGGTCCAATAATATTTTTACACATAATTAATTGTTTAAAAGAATAATTGACATATTATTTAATTTTTCTTAAACTTCTAAACAAACATAACATTTTTTTAGGGAGTTTTTAGTTTAAATACCAAATTCAATTCTCAGTACTCAAATATTATCCTTTGTTGTCCACCAGAAGAAACCATGCACGGTTGATGCTCTTGGCTGGTGCTTGAATTCAAGCTTAAGCAAAGCATCAACTGTAGGCCCAAACCCTTTTATTTGGGTTCCACTTATATATGCAGGCACATTATATTGGTTACAACCCAAGAACTCTAGCATGTGGAATTCTCAAATAACACTCAAAAAATATTGAACTCATACTTCTCATTCATAATATTACAGCTTTAAATAAGAAATCAAAACATACTCCACGATTATAACTAACACAATCAAGTGCAGATTTTGTCGAGCTAACAGATTAAAGCAACGGAAGCAAATCTGATTGAGGTGAACACACTCCACATCTCTTTTGACTTTATATATGTGAGCACTTGTATCTATCAGTGTTCGCCCAACCCAGTTACAGTTGATTCACACTTCATGTTCTGAGAAATATATATCATCCGAAAAGAGAAATTGTTATATGCAAACAAATGAGAAAAATCTTGGGTAGTACGTATCATTCAATGGTGTGGCCATTAAATGGTTCTAGATTGATTTGCAGTGGGTTATAAATGAATATTAAACCATTCAACAGTACGTACCATTTACCATTGATTGGTACATAGCATTGAAGTTTGACCCAAACAAATGCCCTTATGAGAACTGACACTAAACTTTTCTATAAAAATTTGCTTTCCTTGGAATTGCTTTTTTCTAAATTATAATTTGTTTCTAAAGAGAGAAATGAATTTGTTTTCTTATCAAAGAGAATTAAGTCTTTTTTTCGAAAACTTTATTTGGACCCAACATTCTTTTCTTTGCGCCGGAAACAAAGGAGAACAAGGGTAGAGAAAGACGCGCAACTAGTGTCAACAGAGGAAGGAGAGACGAAGAGATCGGTCAGTGTTTACTGCTATAAAATCGATTCGTTATGACATCGATAAATTATCACTATGATATTGTCCAATGTGACATTGTTATGGCATCAATTTTTGTCGGTCGCATCGTTCTGCGTATTATAATGGGTCATTTCGACCCGCTTATACCGTGTCAAAGTCAAAGTTTTTGAGTTTTAGACGTATGACAAGCAAATGAACCCGCGCGATACTGCGGGTTTTAAAATTGTGATAAGCGCGTGGAATATATTAAAATCTATTTAATCCTTATGTTCAATAATAAACAAAAGATTGGTGTTTGTATATAAGCATCCCAACTTTTACTTCACTCTTCTTTCTTTTTTGTTTTTTCTGTAGAAAACATGTGATATCATTGTTAGTTGGCAACAAATATAATAAGTTTAAAATTTTAAAATACAACTGGGTGATAACTATCTTGTTCCATTGCATAAACCCAATGATTGATTTAAATTTCTCAATAACATAACAGGCAAATGCATATAATATAATCGTGATTTGTAATGGATAGACAATTACATTAAAGAGAACTGAATCCTGAATATATTGTAATCTTAATTTATATCGGCCTAGGCCAACCCTTCACCAGTTATGTATAATATATGGAGGTTTTTAAATTGGTGTTTCTAATATGCCATTGCATTTTAAAATGGAAATAAACATACACCAACCTGCACTACATCCGTAATTAAACGATCCATTAGACATTAGTTACAAACTACTAAGGACTTAAAGTTAATTGGTATTATTACACTTTTCTTCATGTTTTCCCAAAATCTTTCCAGACGTCAATGAAAGTAGAGTTGACATAACACTATTTGTATCCATACAAAAGCTGACAACCCAAAGAAGCAACATTAAGTTACAATGCTTGATCCTCTAATGGAACTTCATTAAAATTTTGTAAACAGATTGCAATTTGCCGATGCAAAATAACAAATCCACTAAAGATATAAGATTAGGAAACCAAAACAAAAATGTTGTTGTTTCTTCTACTTCAGAAAAATGTCCCTAATGGACTGCATGCAATTCAGATACAACATGACTAATACCCTTTTGGTGTCTCAGGGATTCAACAAAGCACGCGATTCCAATTTGAAAGATGAAATTCAAGCACTCGAGCATCTTTTGAGTTTAATTACTACTACTTAAACATGCTAATATAATTGGCTAGACTTGTTTAATTAACACATCCATATGCTGGCCAATTCTAATTAGTCTCATGATGCAGCAAATAAGTGAATATGGATTGGCAGTTCTATTGCCATTGCTCTACTACTTTGCATTTTGTGCTATCTACTTATACGAAGAAGAAGATTAGCAGCTGGTATATATTTTCTTTAAAATGTTAGGCAGGATTAATATTCACATCTTTTACAATAAATAGTTTCCCCTAAATTAATTTTTACTTAACTTTCTACACTATTAATGTAAAAAGGCGAAAACATGACAAACATTCATAACGAATTACTGAACTTCATGAAACCTTATTAACGTATGCATCATGTTATTAATAACATAGGATCAACAGAGTAATAGAATAGAATTAAATTAATCACTACTAATCAAACTCATCATATCATGGAAAAGCAATATATGAGTTTTTCTGACTTCCAATAAATTGAACAATAACAAATAAAATTCCTTAAACGAAAGGAAAAGAAATCCCAAAAAGCAGACTAAGTTATGCTAACTACTGATTCCTCATACTAATTTCTGGTCAAAATTCAATCACAATCCCAAAATTAATATATAATCAAGCATGATATTTTACTAATGCAAAACATAAATTTTTTGCAAATTAGTCAAATTGCCCTTTTTGAGGCCACTGATTTTTCCACCAAACAGATCTCCACCACCCACTACTAGTTCAATTTTTTTGATCCAGCCAAAAACTTGGTACCCCTAGCACAAACGTATATATTATCCTGCATCAATTGAAGAGTATAAACAAAACCAAAATATTCAACATCCATACAGGCATACAAATTATTCATTCAAGTTCAGAAAGGGAAAAAAAAAACAGGAACTTACAGCCATATAAAATAAGGATTTGCCTTGCTTTCCACACTTTGAAGCTCCCAAAAAAATCTGTGATAACAAAAGAAAACGTATATGCCTTAGGTAATTATTTGACCAAAGAAAAAAGATGGAAGCATATACATACATCTATGTGTATAAAACTGAAAGAATTACATAAGAAAGAACTGGTATGGCCAATTGGCATGGTACAAAACAGGAAGGGATTGGAAAATCATACTTCATCATTTTCTGGTTGTATTTTAGCAAAACTCCGTTGACCATATCCTCTGAAATCATTCACTACACATGGAAAACCAAATTATATGTATTCTCAGCCATGTTTCCAAATGTCAAAAGACAATATATAATTAATCTCCGCTGTACAAAAGGTGATGGTACATTGTAGACTAATAATCAGAAAACAATGTAAATTAAAAGCCTTACCAAAACCACTGCATAGAAGAATTAGAGGCAGAGATGTTTTCATGCTGGAGATAGCGAGTGCAGGTAAATTGTTGCGAAAAGAAAACCGTATAGAAATTTTGTTGCTGGTTTCTTCTCTTTTTGAAGCTTTATCATCTGCTTTCACAAAACTGATTCAATTTGTTTTCAGTAAACTTGAAAAGTGTTACCATGAGTTTTAAAAATTATATTCAAATTCCCTCAACAGGTAACTTTCAAATTGAAAAAGCCTCCACAGAAAGCAACCCATGAATCCATTCGAGCTTCCAAGCAATGTTCGTCACTAAAAATTGAAAATTTCAGATACCCAAATTCCATTACCTTGTTGCAGTGAAAAAAATAACAGAATCCTGGGACACTCAAATTGTTGAAATAGTAGGGAAGAACATAAATGAAAAGCTATGGAAAAATTGATAAGAATGCAAATATTAAATTTTTTATGAACAATTGAATGTTACAGATGGAATGCAAAATCATGTGGAATACATATTTTATGTTTAGAATTCCCGAATGGTATGATACTGTACTCCCTAAAATCATGTGGAATAAATTTTTTATGTTTAAAATTCTCAAATGGTTTGGTATATATAATACTGTACTCCCTAACCTCATTTCTCAATAATATTTTCAAACCTCAATAAGTGGTAAAAAGTAAAAGCAAACAAACCAAACTACTTGAACTGTCAGACCAGACACTCCCCAAAATAATCGTTACCTTTTCAAACCTTCCCTCCCTCCATCCTCCTCCCTCCTTACACAGAAACTGATTCCTCATCGAAACCAAAGTAAAAGCAAAACCTATTTACCCACCTCGAAGTTCATGTGATCATGTATTCATGTGTGTGTGATGAACCCACCTCGAAGTTCATGTGATCATGTATTCATGTGTGTGTGATGAAAGCATGAAGATACAAAAATAAGATTCACTAATCTACTGACAAATATCCGAACCCATAACCAAGTTCACCTAAAAATGCAGAAAATCAAAGAAATCCCAATCGCTAATCACCCATTCATTTAAAATTATCAAAATTTCAAGCACTAATCACTCAAACAGAGAACTATAAAAACCCAAGAATTATACGAAAAAATGAAGAAAATAAAAACAACAAATAATTGAAAAGGATGAGGAGGAACCTGGGCGATGGATTTGGCGAAGCGGCGCCTGAAAAAAAAAAAATAACCCAATTCGTAAAATCGGAAAATTAAAGTGTTAAAAGCACTTGGGAAAGATTAAAGCTTCAGTCTTTTACCATCCGTCCTGTGGAGTCCCCGATATCTAAATATGTACTTTGCAATGGGAGCTTCGTCTGCTCAAAACCCACAAACCTAACAGTTAATTCCACCATTTTTCTCTTTCCATAAAAGTTTTTGATTAAATAAATAAAATTGAATAGAGAGAGAAGGACCTGATCGAGTAGATGAAGGGAGCTGCGCTTGTAGCAGATGACCTGGAGGGAGTTGGGCGCTTGGGTTCCGTCTGTGAACTCCGAATGAGGGGCCAATTTCAGCTGAGCCTAGAAGGACTCCGATTGCTATGGCGACGCCGACCCTCGATTTGCAGTAGATCACATACGATTGACGACCGACTATAATCCCAAAATAGTGATGCTGCGACTGTGATCGGCTGAGAGGAGTAGAAGACGAACTGACAATCTGGGTGCAGGTGACATCAGGGGGGCAGCGGTGGTCTGGTGGCTCGGCGTGGGATGGAGAGGGGCGACGGGGCAACGACGGTCTGATTGCTCAACTTGAAGAGCCTATCGAGGAATTTGGGTTTGTCGTCGAAGATTGGAACGGGTTTGGGAATTGTAGGGATGTTGAGAGTAGGTCGTGAAATTGATTTCGATGATTACGTTTTGGTGGCGGTTTCGAGGATTGGTTCGAGGGGAGACGACTGTGGTGCTGCTGTCGTTCTGGATTTGCAGAGGGAAAAAAGAGAGTGAGAGTTTGTCGGGGAGGATGAGAGAAGAGGAGTGAAGGGTACAATCGTATTTTTACAGTTCAATATGCAAAAAAGGCTGAAATCAGGCATGAATTGAGGGTCATTTTAATAAAAAAAACTGTTAACGTGATAACTCGCAAAATATTACAGTAACTTATCGGCTCAGTTTTAGTATATTTATGATTTTATCGAACGGTCCACCGACTCCGCCCATTGAGCATATGTGCACGTGATTGGGCTGCAAGCCCACCAATTTCAGTAATGAATTTGGGCCTCTGATTTTGATATTTGAGTAGTTCTATAAAGACATACACAAACTTGTTTAGTGCGAACCCGAAATAAGAAGATCAAACATGCAAACTAGCTTACAAACTTGATAAATAAAAAAAGTAGTCCTTAAACATTTTGGCTACAATACTTACATATATTTAATACAATCACTATTTCGACGGTTAGATAGTGATTGCATTAAATACATATATTCATGTGATTTAATCTAACCATTAGATTGTGATTGTAATAAATACATGTAAGTATTGTAATCAATCTCCGTAATTTTTCTGTGTCTTTCGACTCTTTCCTTTAACCAACCCATTCCATCCTTTTACATCTAATTTTCCATTCAATATATATAGCATGTGAATGACCTTGTTTCCTTACCCTAATTATATTAGCTTCTTTTGGTCCTCAATACAATCCACTTTTTAGAGCTAACTACATTTTACACTCTTTATATTTGAGGTGATTTTTAAAATGAGTCACGCGGTTTCAATTTTCTCACATTGTTCCCTAAGGTTTTGCAATTGTTGCAATTTACACCTTTTGTCTAATGAATTAATGAATTCCATTAAATTGATGATATAGTGAGCATGAAACCCGTAACTAGATTGATATGAAAGTCATATTTACACCACATTAACTAAAAAACTCATCAATTTAATAACTAATTAGACATTTAAATATACAAAAGGTGTAAATTGATACAATTTTAGAATCTTATGGAGCAACGTGAGAAAATTGAAACCTCATGACCCACTTTAAAATCACTTCAAACCTTAAAGGTGTAAAATGTAGTTAGCCCCACTTTTTAATACCAAACCAGGGTTTTTTGCTTTTATTTGTAAATCCTCACTTTGAAAGTTTTGGGCGAAAGACTTTCAAATTTCAAGAAATTTAGGCAAAGTAGAAAGAAATGAATCACAAAAAGTTAGATGAGAGAGATTAGAAATGCACCACATGAGCATTACAAATGCATGTGAGAAAAATTTGCAAATGAATACTTGGAATGAATCATTAATAAATCCCTCTTACACATGCACCTTTGTAGCGCTCATGTAGTGAATTTTTAATCCCTCCTACCTAACTTTGTATGATCCATTAATTTCTCATTTTGCATAAATCACTTGGAATTTGGAAATCCCTCATCAAAAGGTGAGGCTAAGTTTAAGTGCAGAATTTTCAAGTATATATTAAGGGATTGATGCCAACTAAATAAGAATGGATTACAAGATGTTAGATAAGAGAAATTAGAAATGCAGCATATGAGCAGGATTTGCAAATCCATACTTCGAATGAGTCATTACAAATTTCTCCTACATGCCATTGTTATGCTCATATCGTGCATTTTTAATCCTAGCTCTTATATAATATTTTATGATTCATTCCTTATTTTTTTGTCAAGGTATGAATTGCTACCCACCTATTGGGATGGGGTTTTCCTACTAACCCGAGGGCTTAGAGCGTGCTTAATTGATCTTGCACAAGGACAACGAATTATTCACCCACTTTAACTCACTTTCTATATAACTAATCACTTTAATACTCTGTTTAATTACAATAACAAACTAGCAAGCTCAGCATGATCCATTCCTTATTAAGTTAGCTGCTTCAATCCCTTAAGACTAGCAAATTCCTCACCATACATAATCTTAAGGAAATAGTGGGTTTGTTTCCTCCCGATATTCTAGTTATTTTGTACTAAACCAACCTGTAAAAAAAATTGTTTTCCATGTAAGATGAAACATGGGGCTGCCAAAATGTCAGATCCAAGAAAATCCATTTATAATGGGAGAGAGAGAAAGAGAGAGAGAACCCAGAGACTTGTGATATGCATTATCTTTTGAAAAGATAAGTGCTACATAATTATTGGCCTAAATCAAATGTTAGTGATCCCATAAAATTCAATGACAAATAGTAATCAACATACAAGCAAATGCTACTATAACTACCATATCCCAATTATGGAACACCAACCACGTTCACTTAACAGCATACATTCACTAATCAGATACAGATATATTTTAATATCAAAATTTATAATTAAACAAGGAATATAAATTAAAGGCCATGAATGAAAGCCCCCATCAAAATGCACATGGCCTTGTTCCCTTCCCTCACTTGCCCTCAGAGAAAAATTATTACAAGATCAATACAAATATACAATACCCTACATTATTGGATTGAATACATGAAAGGAAATTAATCAAGAATCTTTTGATGGAAAAATAATATTAAAAAAAAAGTAACATTAATTTGAAGGAATAAAACACAAGACAACTATGACAACAATGCCAACAACAAAAAAAATAATTGGGTAATTATAAAGAAATCCAATAGCAATAAACAAGGCAGCAGAGCAGAGACCACTAGGTTAAGTTTTTTGCTTCTTGTCCATTACAAATGTCCAACATCTTTAATTACTATCTATATACCATCATCACATAAAATTACAGACACATACAAAAGAACACACCCTGCAGCTCTCTCCCTCCATCGATCCATTTTCTCTTGAGGATCGAGCTCAGCTTCTGCCTTTGCATTTCTCCATAGCTTTTGGGGCTGAAAGTAACCGAAAGAAAATACCATCAGGAATATATGGATTAATTTTCCAATACAAAGATATATTTTTAACTAAGGAGTGAGGGAAATAAATTAATATTGAACTCGTTATTCATGAGATTCAAACCTAAGACCTCTCACTTACAAGTTGAGGAAATATACCGATGAATAAAGTTAAGTTTTCCATCAAATTACAAGTACCATGCTATGAGAAAAAAAAAATTAGCCTAAAAGAGAGAATTTTATGTCGGTACTTACCAAGTCCAATTGCTTCTGATCCTTTCATTATTCGCAAGCGCTTGCATGAATCAACGAACATCCTGCATACAAATTAAATGAAATATATTTGTCAATAGCATATTCATTATTTGAAAACGAGTAATACTCTTGAATTTTATTCATTTTTTTATGTAATTATTATTTGACTAGGGTTTGTATACAAATAAGGGATGAAGATCTTACCCCCATGGAACATCACCCACGAGCATCCAATCACCATCCTTATCTTCATAGGTTGGCACATATTCAGAACTGTTAAGAAGATCCATCAACTTGCTCTCATTCATGAAGTCTATCATTCCTTGGGCCCCATAGTAACCTTCAATCAAATACTATATATGATAAGTAATTAATTAAATAGTTAATAAAATATTGTAATATTGAAGTGACAATTAACAAGCTAGGTTGTAATGATCCTGTACCAACAGCGATTTCACACCTGAATTTAATCAAATTTATTAGAGTAGTGTACATATATATGCCACCTCTTTAATCTAAGTTTGAATTTTTTTTTCTCTATAGTTTAAATTTAATATATAATACCCCTAGTATAGAAAGGGGAAAAAATGATTTCACCATGT
Source organism: Gillenia trifoliata (assembly GCA_018257905.1). Classification (NCBI taxonomy): domain Eukaryota; kingdom Viridiplantae; phylum Streptophyta; class Magnoliopsida; order Rosales; family Rosaceae; genus Gillenia; species Gillenia trifoliata. The sequence continues at coordinate 16,053,326 of CM031083.1, read as the reverse complement.
GCACTAGGACTAATTTTGGCATAAAGAAATTGCTATAGTTCTGAACTTCTGATCAAGATCTGAAACAAGGTAGTACTACAATTTCTAAAGGAACAAGTTAAACATGTAGCCGCCATAATTTTTGAAAGTTTTTCCCTTGTCAACTTATTAAATTCATTTTTTCTGTATGTTTTTCTAAGTAATTAAATTGGGTTTAATATTAGTTCTCAGTGTATGAAGATTGAGCCTCTTATGTTATTGTGAGTACAAGAGAGAAATTAATTGTTGAATTATAAATTGTCAACTTACCGGTGGTGAAGGAACTGAACATCTTGGCTAAGGCATTAGAGAGCTCTTGGTAGCTCTTGTACATCTTCAAATCAACCTTACGAAGATATGGAGCGCCATCCATGCAAACCTTCACAAACGCAGCGCTGCAGCCCCCACCGCTTGCCTTCTCATTGTTTTCCTCGCTGGTGTTCTTCTGCGCCATTATGTTCTTTCGGTATGACCGAACTGGTGGCCAACCCACAACTTGTGCCCTGAGAATAATGGTTTAAATTTAATTAATTAAGTCCGGCAATCATCTTATTAGTGCATGTAAATTTACATACAAAAACTTAGGAAAAGCCCTAATTACTGTTTAAAACTTAGAACACTATCCACAAAACCAAATAAAAGGAAAAAAGAAACATAGAAACATAATTTTGCAATATGTGTGAGCCTACTCTAGAAAGGAAATTGGGGTTACACAGAAGAGGGCGGATCCTCTATTGATATTTTGTGCTTACGAGCAGAACTGCTTCCTTTCAGACTTTTAACTAAAACCAGAAAAGAAAGGGACAATAGAGACTCCCACTTACTTGGCTGGAGGCTTTGCTGGATCTTTTGTGCAAGGAAGGAGGTTGTTCTTCTCCTTGGAAGCAATAGTTTTGACTTTGTCATTCAGATCTTCCTTGGACTGAAGGTTGAGCTTGAGATCAATGGTCTCCGAGAACCCTCTCTTTCCGGTAGCCTTGGGTGTCTCCGGCTCAGCCACAGTGGTAGTACCACCACCGGGCAGCCCTAGGCACAGTTCAGTCTCTCTGAGGTTCAGATCACGCTCAACTCCAAGCATGCTGGTCATCTTCTGGCTAACAAGAAAATAGAAACTTTGAAGAAAGTGATTTTATAAAAAGCCAGTGAGGGTCTCTAAGCTTGTGCTTATATTGGTGGTGATGCGAGGGCTGCTTTCGTTGCTGCTGCTTCTTTCTTCTGTCTTGTTGCGTTGTTGTGTTGGTTTTGGGCAAGGAGAGAGGGAGACCCCCACACAATAATATAATTGCGTGGGACGCTTGTGTCTGTGTTTGCATGTGTATGTATGTCAGATCGAATTTCTGATGGTATGATGATCTGACACGTGGAGGGATTGGGATCGTTGATGTTGTGGAGTTATTGTGCAAACTTGATGGCAATCATTTGCCGACGGGGTTAGATTTGGAGGTAGTGGCTAATATGGCTCTCGCTTTTTTATCATTGTTGATCCTTTAAGCTACCTAGCTGTTTGTTGTTTTGGTTTGAGAGTCAACCATCAAATACATTGCGAGGCAGCAGTCAGATAAATTCACTTACAATTAGAATAGAGTTACAAATTTTTTCCTCCTTTTTAAAAACCATTATCAATTTTTCTGGAATGACAAATGTTTATCCGATAAACCTCGGAGTAGAATCAAAACGAAAGGTGAACGGTTTTTACGTTCTTATACACTGGCTTCTTGATTCGAACCTCGCCATTTGCATGTAACTCAAGGGTCTCAATCTCTTAGGCATTTAGGAATCTAGTTCAGTATGTTGCATATGGGATAAAATGAAGTTTTAATTTGAAATGCCCTTGGGGCTTAGGTCGCTGCCGCAATTTTGGTTGATCGGCTACGGATGCACTGTTTAGCAAGTGAAATTGTTCACTGACGCCAGTAAGTGAATCTGCCCATAACACGAACGCAAGTAAGTGAATCCATATATGGACACGAGTAAAGAAATCTGTCCACAAATGCTAGTAAGTGAATATGTCCACAGACGCAAGTAATTGAATCCATCCACGGATGCAAGTGAATCTATCAACGAACGAACGCAATCGGACCACCATTTCAAGAATCTCAATCCATCTACTATTATATAATAATATCAGATTTGGATAAAAATCTGATGGATTAGCAATACTTCTCTTCTCCATGTTATCTCAAATTCTAACCTCCCCTCTCCCGTTGATAGAAAAATAAAATAAAATCTAAAGAACTATGGTTATGGCACCATGACAATATTCTAAAGCACGACTACATAATCAGCGGTGAGATATGTGGTCTCGTCTTTCAACGATGACTTTATGCGGCCTCACTATTTAGCAATGACTGGTGTGGTTACAGATCTGTTGCGTAAATCGTTTTTTGTGACAGATTTGTATTGGTGAGTTTGTAGTCCCGTGCATGTGGTAGCCGTTTAGAGGTTTAGTATAGTTGTTTGCTTGTGAAAATTCACTCCAAATCAATTTCTTGGTCACTGGAGCAATGTACCAAATTGGTACCTGTGTATTTGTTTGTGATGATCAATGAAATATCACGCTTATCTTTCTTGTAAAAAAAGAAAAAGAAAAACACAAGTACATATTGTTAGCTATCTAGCCATTTATTTGGCTGTATTTCTCTTCTTAATGTTGGAAGTTCAAAGTTCAAATTCTCTTCCTTGATGACAATTAAATTTAAAATTAAAACTAAAACTAGGTAGCTATTAACAAAGGCTATATAATACTCACTAGTAGAAAAAATGGCTTGGGCGACAAAATTTTGGGCGACGAAGAGAAATTCGTGGCCCAAAAGAACTTTGGGCGACGAAAAAACCATATCGTCGCCCATATAAAGTTTAGGCGACGAATAGTCCTCTTCGTCGCCCAAAAGATGGAAAACTGGCGCCAAATAACATTTTTGGCACTGAATTTTTGGGCGACGAATTTTATTCGTCGCCTTAAACACTTTGAGCGACGAAGGTTTTGTGGCTCAAACTTTGGACTATAGGCGACAAATTTTTTGATTTAGGCGACGAATAATTTCGTCGCCCAAAACCTATTAGAATCCTTTTTTACCCGAGAGGCAGCTTTTGCAGAAAAAATCTGCAAACCTCTCTTTTTCTACCCGAGACCAGTTTTCCAAATCTCTCTCCCTATCTCACTCATCTCTCTCTTTCTCTCCCTATCTCACTCATCTCCCTCACCACCTCACTCTCTCTCTCTCTCTCTCCCCAAGCTAGGATTTTGCTCCTCCTCCTCCTCCACCACCACCATTTACTATCCTCCTCTTCCTCCTCCTCCTTTTCCTCCACCACCGGAAATCGTTAACGGTAATTTTTAGTTTTTAATATTTTATTATTATTTATGAATTGTAATTAACATAAATTAATTAATTTTGTATAGGTTTGTTGCATAGGAGTTTTGGAGGAGCACCAATTTGAAGGTATTTTCTTGATTATTTTATGTTGTTGAAATACGAATTTATTTTATATGGTTGTCTATGCAAATGATTTGTATGTGTTGAATAATTTTATGTTGTATTGTATGTTACAACCCGTCCCAAAATTTATGTGAAATGACCAAAATACCCCTAGGGTTAATGTTGACTTTTGTTGACTTTTCGTGACGACTTCTAAAAATTTATTTCTTTACATATTCTTGATGTACTCGTCGACACGAACGCGTGGGCGCAAGCGGAACTCAATTCGGAGTTCAAACGAACGTTTTACGAAGCTTTAAAGTGTAGGGGCATTTTGGTAATTTGCCACCCCGTGTATGGGAATTAGGGTTTTTGGCATTTTGGCTGATTGCACAGCAGCCAACCCTACCCAGAAACTGCTGCACGTTCTCTCTCCCTCTCTTTCTCTCCCATTCTCTCTCTCGGCAAAATACGTACCGAGAGCCACCATTCTTGAACGAATCACAAAACCACCAAACCAACGCCCAAAAATCATACCAGAGTGTTCCTCTCGTCATTGTGGACGAGACTGTGTTTTTAGTTTCGTCAAATTCGACCCCGATTGTTCAAACCGACGTCGGAACGGTTTCAGAAAAGAAACGTCAATTTCCTGTGCAATTCAGGCCAAGGTAAGCCTCGAGACCATTACCATTGGTTTAGTTGGATTGAGTAGGTTCAAATTGATATAAAATACGTCAATTTTGGTGCAGTTTTGAAGGAGATCGGAATTAGGGTTTCCCGAAGCTTTCCGGCCAATTTCAGGCCATCTCCGGCCACTTTTTCGGCCTCAAATAGGTACAAAAATATTCTACTCCTCAATACCTTCAATTTGATATATGGCACGTCAATTTTGGACAAAGAATGAAGAAGATATGAATTTTTGAAGTTTGGGACATAATCGGTATTAAAATTCCCAGATTCCGGCGAACCAGACGGCGGCGGACGGCGGCCGGCGGCGAAGCTCCGGCGACCGGCGAGAGGAAGGAGGAGAGGGAATATTCCGTTAACGGTAACGGAATATTCCTAACGGCAGGGGAATATTCCTAACGGCGAAGGTATATTCCGTTAAACTTAACGGTGCTGACGTCAACAGGCGCGTGGGGCGCGTGGCTGACGTCAGCAGCGCGTGGGGTGACGTCAGCAGGGCGCGTGGGGCGCGTGACGCGCGTGGGGGACACGCGCCAGCGCGTGGGACCACGTGCCAGCGCGTGGCGACACGTGCCAGCGCGTGGCGACACGTGCCAGCGCGTGGCCGGCGCGTGAAATGGTTGTCCGGCGCGTGGGGGCGCGTCCGGGGGTTTCCCGGCGCGTGCCGGCGCGTGCAGGCGCGTGAGAGGGTTTCCCGGCGCGTGGAGCGGTTTTCCGACCGTTTTCCGGCGCGTGGCGGCGCGTGCGGCAGCGCACGGCGGCGCCGGCGGCGGTGGACGGCGGTGGTAGGGTTTTCGGGGCCCGGAATTCGTTTTTCGAGCCCGTTTTCGCAAAAATAATATTATTTTTGGGGGTTCTTCTTTAGGGCTTAATTGTAATCATTTTTAGGGATGTTCTAATTTATTCCCTAACTTTAAATAGGTAATCCTGCGACTCCGCACACCGAGGAGGGCAACACCGAGGGAGATTTCACTCCCGATCACCAGTGAGTGGACTTTTGCTTCCTTAAATGATTTCTATGTTTAGAAATGGATTTGAATTTGATTTCTATATGGTTTTAAATGGTTTTCGAAGCGTGTTTATCTATATTTAATTATGTTTAAATATATATACTTGTTGATAATTGATTATGCAACCATATTTGTTTTATTTATGGTTATTTACTGGATAATGGATTTAGTTGGTGATTTGATTATTTATCAAAGTATGAATAAATATTATGAAATGGTTTATACCATGATTACTTTTGCATAAATACTAAATGATCTTGATATATGGTTTTGGGGGAAGGGTTTATTTATGCAATGTTATATATATTTGGGAATTATGAAAGGGATATTGTTCGTATATTCAAACACATGAGTATGTATGTATGTTTTCAAACACACTAGGTATGCTTTCACTACGTTGTAGTACCGTTCTCATGGCCATAGGACAGTTCTCACATGTATGGGTCACACGCACTGTACTCCAGGGGTATTGTCCGGTAAATACCTTAGTGCAAGCTTGTCTTACGATTATTGTTGTTGTTTATGGGGAAAAGGCCCCACTGCGTAATGACTCGGGTGTGACGCGCTGCGGCGCCAGGACTTACATGTGTGTGGTACTAGGAGTACAAATTATTGATTAACGTATTGGACTTGTACGGTGATTGAGAGGCTGTTCCTCAACCCGTGCATGTGTGATTGTGTATATACCTTGTGTCGGTTTTCCGTACTATATTATTGGATATTTATGATTTGTGACTTACGAAAATGTATATCTTTCGAGACTTTTCAGTATATGTTTATAATACCTTTCGAACTATACTAAGATAGTACGTTTTCACGATTATACTGGATTTTCAAACAGGGGGTTAGTACATTGAAAAGAGAAAGGTTTGCGAAAACTTTTATTTTTGTCCACTCACACTTTTGTTTTGCGCCCCCTTCAGGACACAGTGATAGAGCATCGGGCGAGGTCGAGGATACGTGGCAGCTCTGATCGTTCATCCCAACTGTGTAGGGATCTTTCTTTATCTTCAGTTTTCTATAATAATATCCATCCCTGTTATGGATAGAGATTGTAGGAACTCAGTTTACTTTTATTTTCCGCTGTTCAAAATTAGTACGCTCTGAACCATATGCATATTGTCGTTGGATTTTATCTATTTAATACAAATTATTTCTTCCCCATCAAGTGTTGTCATGCATTTAATGGCTTCGTCACTTCCGAGTGTCGGCCAGCACGCTCGCACTCGGTATCCACGTGGGTATCGAGGGTGGGGTGTGTCATTGTAAGTACAAAGTTAATTAATGGTAATTAACTTTGTACGAATTTATTTTGTGTTGTACGTACGAAGTTAATAGTAATTAACTTCGTATCTATTTTTTTAACAAAACCTTAGTTTCCCGTTTGAGAATTAATTGGATTCGTGCATGGATGCGAAAGCGTGACTGCGATCCAATTGATTCTTGAATTGTCCCATTTTTGGACAGTTTGGGAGTGCACATTTGTGTGTCGTAGTTTGCGGTTCACGGATTAGGTTTCGATTGTGGGTTTTTGGTAACATCTTCTTACGTTCTTCAATTGCATAGTAGATATTTTATATCTACGTCGTGCACTTGGAGAACTGTAGGGAGATGCTGCCAAAATTTGCCCATGTCGAAATCTAATCTTGGTGGATCCGTAAACTACGGCACACAAATGTGCACTTCTGAATGGGATAGGGCCTTTACCAGAGTCATAAGGTGACGAGACATAGTTGAAGTTATTCTAATGCTCTCTATCTCTCTCTCTCTCTTTGTAATGTGGTAACAGGAAAAATGGACAGGCAGTGGATATATAATCCGAACAGATGTGATGCTGAATATTTGGAAGGAGTAGACAATTTTATTGAATTTGCAACGAGACACAACCGGGGACATTCTCATATCAAGTGTCCGTGCAGATTATGTAATAATCATATGTGGGAGACCCCTAACCATGTTCGCCATCATTTGGTAAGAAATGGGATGACGCATACCTATACCATATGGAATCATCACGGGGAACCATTACAGCAAGCTTCGTCTTCGTACGAGTCACGAGCGGAGAGTGGTGAAAGAAATTTATCTGGTAATGACCAAGTCATGGGTATTATAAATGACTGTTATCCGTACGCCTCGATCAATGACGATGAGGAAGTGGGGGATGATGTGCCTCCCGCGATGGACAAGGAAGCATTTGATAAGTATGAAAGGTTATTGAAAATGCCAAGCAAGAAGTATACCCGGGTTGCGAAGAATATTCGGTTCTTACGGCGATTGTGGAGTTTATGCAAGGCAAGATGAAGTTCCGTATGTCAAACCGGTGTTATGACTACTTTATTGGTATTTTTGCCAGGATGCTTCCAAAACATAATTGTTTGCCTAAAGATTATAAAAGTGCTCAGAAGGTGCTGAATGGTCTCGGCTTAGGGTATGAAAAAATCCATGCATGTGTAAATAATTGTATATTGTTCTATAAGGAAAATAAAGATTTGGATAAATGCCCTATTTGTGACGAGCCGAGATATAAAATCACACCTAAAAAAAGAAAGACGAAGATTCCAAAAAAAGTGTTGCGTTATCTTCCATTAACTCCTAGGTTGCAACGCTTGTACATGTCGACGCACACTGCAACCGACATGAGATGGCATAAGGAAGAAAGGGTTAATGATGATGTTATGAGGCATCCTGCAGATGGCCAGGCATGGAAAGACTTTGATCGGATGTACCCTGAATTTGCAGCAGACCCACGTAATGTCAGACTGGGACTTGCCACTGACGGATTTAATCCGTTCGGAGTTCTAAATCAAACCCACAGCACTTGGCCGATCGTCGTAGTTCCTTATAATTTGCCGCCTTGGAAATGCATGAAAAAGGAATTTACGATGATGAGTCTGTTAATCACAGAAGATCCAGGAAAGTCCATAAACGTCTATTTGCGCCCGTTGGTTGATGAGTTAAAGAATTTATGGGAAAACGGTGTGCGTACATTTGATAAGTCCACCGGAAAGATGTTCACGTTGCGAGCAGCAGTGATGTGGACGATACATGATTTTCCTGCTTATGCAATGATTTCCGGTTGGAGTACGAAAGGTTATATGGCATGCCCAGTTTGCAAGGAAGACGTCACCTCCGATTGGCACGCTGGAAAGGTTTGTTATATGGGTCATCGTAAATGGTTGTCGTGGGATCACGAGTGGCGTATGAACGATACATCTTTCGACGGCAAAACAGAGACTCGCCTCAGACCCAGAGAATCTTCGGGAGATGATATTCTGGCTAAGTTGAACAGTTTAGAATTCGGTCCATCTGGCAAAAGTGTTACTGGGCCCAGACCATCTTCGCATCATAATTGGACGTATAAGAGTATTTTGTTTGAACTCTCATACTGGTCCAAGTTAAAACTGAGACACAATTTGGACGTGATGCATATTGAGAAAAATGTCTGTGATACATTGGTGGGGACAATTCTAGACATTGAGGGTAAATCGAAGGACACGATAAAAGCTCGTCTGGATTTGGAACGAATGGGCATAAGGCGCCCCTTGTGGATGAAGAAAGTTGGCAGTGTACTCAGAAAGCCTCATCAGTTTTTCACTGTGAAACCTGAGGGGAAGAAACAATTTTTCAAGTTTCTTTCTTCCGTACAATTTCCAGATGGGTATGCTTCAAATATCTCGCGGTGCGTGAACGTGGAGACAAATCGATTTTCGGGATTAAAGAGCCATGATTGTCATGTGCTAATCCAGCGCCTTCTCCCAGTTGGTATTCGATGTCTGTTGCCTTCTGATGTGGTTAACCCGATAGTGAAGTTGTCCAGATTTTTCGCCCAGTTGACTGCAAGGTCGTTGCGTGTGTCAGATGTAAAAAAGTGTGGAGATGAAATTGTACACATCCTTTGCAAGTTCGAGCAGATTTTTCCGCCAGCTTTTTTTACTAGTATGATTCACGTGATGATACATTTGGCGGATGAGGCGTTGCTTGGTGGACCAGTCAACTATCGGTGGATGTATCCAATAGAAAGGTAACGTCGACCCATGGCCTTTGTATGATTCTTCATCATTTTATACTTGTTTATTAATTACAAAAGCCGGTTTTCGATTTTGCAGGCTTCTTGGGGAGTTTAAAAAATTTGTGCGCAACAGGGCCAAGCCGGAAGGATCCATTGTGGAGGCATGGATCGCATATGAGTCGCTCACTTTTTGCGCAATGTATCTAACTGATGTTGAGACGACTTTCAATCGGCCCCAACGCAATAACGACGGTGGTGTTAGGAAAGAAAAACTTTCGGTTTTTGCACAAACTGCACGTCCGTTTGGCTCGTCACCAAGAGGCGAATCATTTTCTGAAAAGGACATGGAGGTAGCGCATTGGTTCGTACTCAACAATTGTGACGAGATTGGCCCGCTTCTGGATGAGCATGAACATTTGATAAGCAGTTCATATCCTTCAAATTTACATGCCGAGAAACACCGTGCATTGTTTCCTCGTTGGTTGCGCGAACATGTAAGTTTTGTACTCTTTGGTTTCTTCACATTTTAGGTTTTTCGTCATTGTCTTCATATGATCTTGAACTAACAAGATTAGAATTTTTTGTACTCTTTGAACTAGGTTTTGAAACTGAAGGAAGAGAATTCGCCGTCATACACCGAAGAATTATATAACTTGGTGGTCGGACCGTTTCGCGCTGAATTGTACTCAGGGTGTCATGTGAACGGCGTTAAGTTTGTGGATGCTCAGCGTGATGACAAGTTGTTAACTCAAAATAGTGGGGTCTTCGTCCCGGGCGGTGGCGACAGTGCCGATATTGAGTTTTATGGCAAACTAACAAGTGTTGTACAAGTGCTTTACAAAGACCGATGCCAAGTGATTTTGTTTAAGTGTCATTGGTTTGATACAAATCCAAACACGAACGAGAGTGTTAAGCGAGACGAAGGGTTAGTATCAGTGAACACTAACACACGTTGGTACGATGAAGACCCTTACATTTTAGCAACTATGGCGAAACAAGTCTTCTATCTTGATGACCCGAAGGCGGGGGATGGTTGGAAAGTTGTGCAAAAAATTCATCACAGAAGCATATATGATATTCCTGACGGAGATAATAATGAAGACGAAAGCGGACCTGACCAACAACTTTCATCGGAGATAGATTTTGTTTTGGCAACACCGGTGGATAGAAATGTAATCCAAGAACCGCTTGAGGTAGCTAGAATGCCTGAAATCGAAATACCGATTGATTCCATTACAATTGACCTCGGTGATCTGAGACGCTACAATCCCTCTGACCCCGCACGGACCGAGGACAGTGATGGTGAGGAATCATATGCAAGCAGCGAATCTGAACTACCAAGCGAAAATGATGAAAGTGACGACGATGATGTGTATTGTATTTCTGATTCAGACTAGCAAGGTCCGGATGTGCTGAAATTATATTTCAATAAACATTGAAACATACAGTGAACTTGTAATTTGTAACGTTGTCAAATTATTAAGAATAGACATTGAAACATAAATTATACGTTGTCAAATTATTAAGAATAGACATTGAAACATAAATTATACCTTCATTTACCAAGGAAAAAAAAATATTGCAAATGTATCTTAGGCGACAAATATATTTCGTCGCCCAAAGCTACTTTGGGCGACGTTCGTGGCCCAAAGTAGCTTTGGGCGACGAATAACCGTTCGTGGCCCAAAGTAGCTTTGGGCGACGAATAACCGTTCGTGGCCCAAAGTATCTTTGGGCGACGAAGACTTATTCGTGGCCCAAAGTATCTTTGGGCGACGAATAACCGTTCGTGGCCCAAAGTTTGTGGGTTGTCTTTGTTGAAATGTAACTAATTTGAGCTTTGGTTTGTGATTGCCTCCGCTTTGGTTACTTGGCTCAAATTTTTCCGCCGTTTCCGCAATAATTTAGAGCTTCATTTTCAATATCAACACAGAGATTTTCCTTCAATTTATGGCTATAAAGAGAGAGAGTATATAGTTCATGGCCGGAGTTGTGTCTTCAATCTTAATCTTCCTCCACTAAAACCACCGTGCCCACCAAAACCCAAATACCGATATCAGATACCTCACAACAGAAACCGAAGATTGTGACTTTACAGAAATTGCTCAACAAATTTGTAAGATTATCAGTACAGTATCAGAACAAAACCCAGATGGGAGCAGACTCTGCCATCCCAGTACCCTTCTTTTAGTTTCACTGACCCCCAATCTTTCACTCAGCTTTTGAAGCACCAAAAGAATGTGCTTTTCAAGCTTCCGTTTTTTGTTAACATTTTCATGTTGGTTACACTGTTTCAGAACCCTAGCTTGATGGAGATGCTTGATCAGATGGTTATTGAAATGCTTCGATGCATTAGTCTCCTTTAAATAGAAAAAAATTTGTGAAATAAACCAATTAAGTGTTGGACGTCCCTTAGTAATTGTTTTGTGTTTTAGACGTCCCTCATTAAGTGGAGGTCTTTGGACTTCCAATGCTTCATTCATGCTTCGGAGTTTATTCATGCATTATGATTATTTCCATGGTATGGTTTGATGCTCGTAGTTATTGTATTGGCCAGTGTATTCATGCATGGTATTTTTCTATGCATTGTACAGGGTAGTGGTGAGTGAATGGTCTAATTATCATTCTCTTGGAGGGTTCTACTGGTGGCTATATATAAAAGGATAGGATAATTGGTGACAACGAATTAGTGGCGTTTGCTAACTTTTCTTCTAGTGTGGGTTACCATATCTCTTTGGTGATAGCTACAATATTGGGTTTACTCTTGGGTTACCATATCTCTTTCGTGATAGCTACAATACTGGGTTTCACTCAGCTTTTGAAGCACCAAAAGAATGTGCTTTTGGGAAGGAATTAACAATTAAGTTAACTATAGTTTTATTTTATGCATATATTCTAAGAGACTTGTGAGGACCACAAAATCATAACAGTTTGATATGCTAAATAAATTATCATAGCATCATTCTTAACTAAATAGTTTAAGACACAATTTAAAGGTAGCTCGGACTGTAGGAAAAGAAAAGGCTACTCTATGGTCAAAAGTGGTATAGGATGAAATGGCTATATATAGATTCAAAAATGGTTAGGAGTGGGAATATAATTTGGTATAATTGATATATGTATTGTGAGTTTTGTTAGTGCTTGTGAATATGAGTGTACGGAATTCATTGTTGGTCGTTAATTGATAGAAATTTAAAATTATTTTATACAGATGTCGGGTTTGATTTCTACACGCCGCCGCTCTAGTCCTAGTGCAGCTCCTTCACAGTCGGGCGCTCAGGATGTCTCACACGCGCCTGCCTCGTCCACTGACTCGGTGACGTTTCCTGTAGTGAGTGCACGTCGGGCTCACCGGCGACAACGTCCCGAGGACGAAGGCCTTCAGGTACCCGAGACTTCCACAATCGACGGCGAGGGCTCGCGGACAGGTAATATACCCTTACCTCTAATCTTTTTCATTTTTGTTCGCTTGTTTAATACAGTCTAGATCAATTTTTCAATGGATGTTCAAACATTTGGTACGATTGTCAATTTTGTTGTAATATGTTTAAGGATATGTTGGAATATGTTAGAATTTAAGAATATTTTGGAATATGCTAGAATTGTTGGATATGTTGGAATTGTTGGATATGTTGGAATTGTGTGGATGTGGATATGTTGGAATTTTGTTGGATATGTTGGAATTGTGTTTGATATGTTGGAATTGTTGGATATGTTGAATATGCTAGAATTGTCGAATATGCTAGAATTGTCAAATATGTTGGAATATGTTGGAATATGTTGGATGTGTTGGATATGTTGGATATGTTGGAATTGTGTGGATGTGGATATGTTAGATTTATTGTTTGCAGGTTATGGGAAATGTTAGACTTTTAGGGGAGGTTCTGTCGAATTTTCTGTGGAGTTTTAAGATGCCGTTTTAACCTTGACTTTCTTATTTGTTTTGTCAGGGAAGAAAAATACCCGGGGCCCTTGCAGACAGTTGAAGTCTACGGGGATCACACGGGCGAGTAACGAAAAGATCACCGTCACCTTTTCTGAGGAAAAGAATGGTTCGGACACATCTGACCAGCACAGCACCCTGGTGTAGGAGATAGGGGCGATATTGCGTGCCCATTGCCCTATGCAATGGAAATCATGGCAATTTGTCCCAGATGAAACGAAGGCGGCGATGTGGCACGAGCTGTCGGTGAGTGTATTCCATACTTTGTACTACTTTGTTTAATTAAGTCCAATATTTTGTATATTTTAATAATATTGTTTTATATTTGCAGGTCAACTTTAACACTACGAACCTTGATGCCAAACGAGTAAACTACATAGACGGCCTCTTCAAAGAGCGGTACAAAGAGTGGAAGGCCGACCTCCACAAAGTTTTCAAGTTGTATTCGGACCCACAGGTTGCTTTAGCCCGAGGATGCCCTAAGGAGTTGACGGAGCGGCCTGAAGATTGGGAGTGGTTATGTAACCACTTTCAAGACCCTGCTTTTTTGGTAAGTTTACACATATTTTATTATTTAACTCAACAATTAATATATGCACTAACAAATATATATTATTTAACTCAACTTTTTTGGTTCAACAGATCCGTTCTCGAGCCAATGGGATAAATAGATCGAAAAAGGTACTTAATCACCACTCTGGTTCGATGCCCTTTGCCTATAGACTGGCTCAACAACGACAGGTAAAACTTTACATGTTTTTATTTTTAATATAATTTAATATTTCTTAATTTTAAATTTTAACCTTTTTTTTATTTTTTAGCAAGGTGCGAAGTTTCCGGAGATTGACATGTTCCAGGAAGTTTATGTCCGCCCCGGTGATGAGACGGCTCAGCAGCTCTATGTAAGTTTCTTTAATTACTTGTTAATTTTCTTTTATAATTATTATAAACAATAATATATAATTTCTTATTACACGCCACTATGGTGGAGAAGAGCAATGCTCATCTCGAAGAAGTGGCATCGCAGCTTCCCCCCGACATCCCTATGGAGGATGTCACTCCAACTGAGGATGCTGGTCTTCGTATACTAACGGAGACGCTAGACCAGACCCTTGGTCCTAGGCGGGGTAGGGTTTACCGGGGGATGGGGAAAGCGCAACTCCGAGAGAAGGGTGCCTCATCTTCTAACAACAATTCAGAAGAGGTCACCTCATTGAAGGCAAAAGTTGAAGACCTGGAGCAGAAGCTAGAGGCTCAGGCAACCCTATTCGCGTCTCAGATGAGCCCAAGTCTTAAACGCCCTCAATTGTCCAGAAGCATTCCTCCGTACGCCATCATCGATTGACCCCCTCGGTAGCTAGTTATTTCGTTTTAAGATTTTAATTTATTTTTATTATTAAGAAATGTGTGTACGATTTTTGCATTTCTTTATATAATCAACTTTGTTTTTTACATTGTTCATTATATTGTATTGTCTTTAAATACCAATTAATTAATGAAACACAAATCAAAATTTAAAAAAAATATTAATCAATAAAATAAATAAATAAATAAATAAAACATAAAATAAAATAAAATAAATAAATATTTGGGCTACGGAATAGCGTCGTCGCCCAAAGCTGCCTAGACCACGAATCCACAGCCGTCGCCAAGATACTTTCTAGACCCACCGAATCCACCATCGTCGCCCAAGATACTTTAGACCCGCAGTCACCGTCGTCGCCCAAAGCTACTTTGGGCCACGAATCCACCGTCGCCAAGCTACTTTGGGCCACGAATCACCGTCGTCGCCCAAAGATACTTTGGGCCACGGAGGGATCACCGTTCGTCGCCCTAAACAGCATTGCCACGCATATTTTCGTCGCCTTCAATCGTCGCTCGAACGTGGATAGAGGCGATGACGATATATCTTAAATCAACCCATATGTTTGGTCGACGGACTTTGGCGACGAATAGTGGTGACAGCGGAGTGTGGTCGCCCAAAAGTTTGGCGACGAACTATGACTTTGAGGCGACGGAAATATTTTTGTACGCCCAAGTGCCTTTGTACTAGTGACTCCGACCGAAATAAAAGAGGGCTGTTTTGTGATTTGTTGTCACGATAGTTATTTAAATTGATTAGTCAAGCGCTAATTAATTATGCTCCAACCAAGATATCGAGCTAGGTTTTATCATATCTTGCTTTACTATCTTAATTTCATGTGAGTGCACATGCAATCCACTACGTGTAGCAGTGTTACCTCCAGCTACCTTGATTGGTTATTTCAAGTTAGAAAGTTTAGGTCCAAAGGAAGAAAAATAAAAATGGAAATAAAAGTAGTCTGAAATCTGGGTTCATGTTGGAACATGGCAACAAGTTTGTTGAGTATCATATAATATGATCATGAATCTCCTATACTATAAAATCAAATGTTCGGATCCGACCAAAAACAAAAAAGAAAAGTTTGGTCGACGTCACATTTATGTAAATATTACTGCTTATAAAACTCACCTAACATATTTTTCATGATCATAATCTCTTACTCGTTTAAGAAGTAATATAATGTATATTTAATGAATCAATGATCATATTCTTAACTACATATTTTATAAAATTACTAGAAAACACTTTGTGTAAACGTGTTTCACATAAATATCTTTATTCGCAATGTAAAAAGTAATGTGGTCGACAAATGAAAAGTATTTTTTTAGAAACTTTCTTCTTACTTACCCTTAGAAAAGAGTAAAAGACATTTAAAATTATGTCATTTTGGATTATATTTTGTCAAATGATAATTGATATTATTAATAATTAAGGGCTTGTTTGGAAGTACTTTTAAAATAGTATTTTTTGATGAAAATGTTTTTGAACCAATCCTTAGTAAAAATGTTTGACAAAAAAAAAAATTCTTAGTAAAAATGTCAGTGGATCTGAAAAAGCACTTGAAGTGCTTCTTGCAGAAGCACTTAACTACTGCTTCTTGTAGAAAGCACTTCGAGTGCTTTTGAAATCCAAAATTTTTTTTTTCTAAAAGCATCTTCAGTCATTTTAAAAGTAAACGAGTCCTAAATATGAATAGATATATATACATTGACGTCTTTGGCAACAATATTGAAAAGCCAAATTGCCTCAAACCTACTTTGATTGGTGTTTAAAAGTTAAGCATGGATGCATGATTAACATTCAAGATATATATATACGACCACTTGATGTTATTATTTCACTCTAATTATAACATGTGATTTTTTTTTTATTAATATAACCTAAAAGTGAGATATATCAACCATGTCGTCCACCCTCTATAATAACACATGAAATGGTACACCATAAATCTTATGTTCCCTATATCCATAAAGCACTAGATAATCAGCATATATAGAATCCATTTGTATTTTTTATATTTCATGGAAATTTGAACTTAGATCAACCTCTCTATTTTTTTTTCTCTTTAAAAAAGGGACCAGTTGATGGCCAAGCCACGACAGTCCACCCTTTCGGGAGCCGGAAAGACTCACAGAGGCATTTTAGCCTCCCCCTGACCACCATCGTGTGATTTACCAGCGCCAGAAATTAAACCCAAAACAAGCCATGTGGAATACATGTTTGAAATTCACCTCAACCACTGGATCACCTCGTAGTGGACGAGCTACCTCGATCTCAGTCATTCCATTTTCTATGGCATTTGAGCTAATATGGCTCATAAGTCAGTAGCTGGACTGGAATTAATGAAACCCCACATTACTAACCCATTTCTTACATTACCATGCATGTTCTTCTTGCCCTTGCCTTTCCTCAGTTGGGAGGACCATATCTAACCACGATTGAGCCATTGCAAATTAGCAAATGTGTCCATTACGATGCACGTAGTTTATAACAACACCACTCTTCTATAGGAGCCTACCAAATATGCATAATCGCACATGAAAGAAAGAAGTAGTCATATATATCATCATATATGCAAGAGTAATTTATTAATTAATTTCTAAATTAAGCTAGCTATCCACAATATCAAGCACATAACTCTGAACTATATATTAATACAAATTTCTAGTTGACCTACTGATGTATTTATAACTCTCCTTACACACCATTAATTAATTATATTTATAATGTTGTGACTTAAAATTTAGAGAAAGAGTAGCAAGAGAATCGGCAGAGAGTGGAAGAAAAGGCGTGAGGAATTATGGTACATATTTCTCATGCCTAATGCCTTTATTTATATTAATAAGAGAGAGAGAGAAACTTGCTCTCCAAGTAATACAAGTTGTACAAGGAAAGATCTTCTAGATCTCATAGGATTCCTATACATAATCTATTACTGATTTATACAATCACATAATATCTAGAATATTCACAACACTCCCTCTTGAGTGTGTAAATATTCAAGTAGTAGTCGCATCAGATCTTCAGGCAAATGTAGAAGCAGTTGATGAAGTCGTCTCATCTCATTGGCACTAGTGGCAAACTTGAATCTCATATAGGGATTGCATATAAAAGTAAGTCTCACCAAAACTTGGTTATGGTAAAACCCAATGTGGGACAAAACCCATAGTCTAAGGAGCAAAATGTGAGTTAATGCAACATGTCAATACTTAACATCTTCAGGATGTAAGTAGTAAAATGCACACAAGGATATGACCAACCAAGGATAGGTGTCTCGTCAAAACCTAGTCAGGCAACAAAAATCCAATGGGAAAAATAATCTTGATCGTAAAGGAAAAGAGTATATTAATTAAGGTCACGTGTATACTTCAGGATATTGCCCCTAAGTTCGACAAAACTCCCCTTGAGAACTACAAGCGTTGCAAATGAGAAAATTTGTACATATCAAATCCTCGAACAAGCTTCTTCGGTAGTGACTTCGTGAAGAGGTTGGTAAGGTTGTTTTAGGATCAGATCTGCTTGACTTCAATCTTATGATGCTTTGCTGATGTGAGAAGAACACAATGATCTTGGTGTCAACTTCTTAATGTATCATGTTATGATATGGTCGATACATGTAGCATTGTCTTCATAGATCGTCATTGGGACTTAACGATGGATGAAAAATCGTAGATGCTTCGAATATGCTCCCATGTACACGTGTGGCGTCATGTATGGCGATGTGCTCGAAGACGTCTCAACTAAGGTTTGTTTGGTTGACCTCCAAAATATTACGGTGTTCTTAACGGTATAGACATAATATGTTTAGGAAAGTGCCTTGCGTGGGTTAGACAAGTAACCAGGGTCAACATATTAACAAGGCAAACATCATTCTAAAGACCAAGAAGGATGTGGTCTATTATGAGATGCGTCGGGATAGAGTAAGTCCAAATCCATAGTAATGGAAAAACGTCTTTAACACCAACTTGGTGGTAGTGTGTGGGCACAATGTTATATCTTGCCAAACGATTAACAACAAAGGAGATGTCTTGCCTAGCTAATGTTATGAGCTAAGTACAACAAAGTGCAAATTGAACTTAGATATGGAATTTCGGATTCCACAACCTATAGAGAATTTCACTCTATTTCTGGCCAACATCAAGCAGACTAGCTTCCATATATTTATATATTTACATATTAAAATGTTTGCAAATAAACAAGGATAACCTCTTACAAATAATTTCATAGCAGTACACGTTAAATGACCAGTACTCACACAAATGCCCTCTAATGATTTTATATATATATATATATATATATATATTGTTTTTGTAGTAAATTCAATACTAATTAATTAAGATGCAATTCACTCGGCTTTGTTATCGATGAATTAAAAACCCGTAGTAACCATCATGGGGTGACTTAGTAGTTGTAGTGAATTTTAGGCCCGTATTCCACACGGCTTGTTATGGGCTCGATTTCTGGCATTAGTGAATCACACGATGGTGGCCGGAAGAGGCTGAAATGTCTCTGTGAATCTTTTCGGCCCCCCAAAAGATAGCTTGGCATGTCTTGGCCACCAAATAGTCATCTTTTTACAAAAAAAAAAAAATTTAAATGAGAAGTTGCAGCAGTCATATATACCCTTGTATGACTCATAAACATCAATCACTAGCAAGTGTTGGACATCATTCATCTTAAAACTTTGAGGACATGGTGATGACTTAGAGACAGGTCACATCCTCAGAGAAGGAAGCATCCCTAACCCTAGCTGTACCCTTGCCCTGTCAACGTCTTCCCAACCCCATTCTGGGTTGTTTCTTAATTTCTAACCTACTATATATCATAATTATCTCATTGTCTGATGATCAGGTCCTCTCCTGGCCACAAATTCTTGGAACAGTGCACAAAAGGAAAAACATACCCTCTCCTTTTGGACGCGGTGGAGTACAAATCAGATAAGCGTACAAGAAACCGATTTTTTCCTTCGAAATCCCAAGCAAGTCCTTATCCGGTAGTAAGAAAGTGACTACTTTGAGATTACTTTTGGCAAAAGCTATTTTACTATGCACTGACCTAACCCAACAATGGAGAGTTTTGGCGGTCTTGGTGCGGTGGAGATAGGTTCATATATATATATATTGACCCTATCTTTTTTATACAAACCCTAAAGAGATTATTTATCATTTCTTTTCCAAAGAGATTATTTATCATTTAACATCATTCTTTTTGCGCAATAATAGGCATTAACTTTTATTTATTTATAGCAATTTAGTTATGGCAGTCGGATTACTGGTGCCCCATGCATCTATAATTTATGAGTAGTTGTCTGTACACCGAAATTTTATCTTTGAACAGCCATCAATTATATTTAAAAAAAAATTATATTCATATATAAAATTACTAAAAAAATTTAATGATTTATTAAGAAAAACAATTAGGACCCGGCCGTTAGGTATTCTACTTAAAAAATTTAGAAAGTATGATTTTTTCAAAAACAAAATTTTTATTTACAATTTGGAAAACTGAAAAAATTGTTTGGTATGGGAACTAAAACCTTGTTTTAAATCTCTGAAAAAATAAATAAATAATAAAATGTTGCAGATAATATTGACATGTGATAAATGTGATTGTGTAAATCTTAGGTAGATATAGATTGAGATATTCTCATCATCCTAAAATCCTTGTGACATGATAATTGTACTTGTTTCACTACAAATAAAGGCACTAAGTATGAAGAATATGTACTACAATTCATCAAGCCCTTCTCTCTTTCTCTACTTTTTCTCTTTGATGCACTCCTCAATAAAATAGGCCACAAC
The DNA here is from genome assembly GCA_018257905.1 of Gillenia trifoliata. Lineage (NCBI taxonomy): Eukaryota > Viridiplantae > Streptophyta > Magnoliopsida > Rosales > Rosaceae > Gillenia > Gillenia trifoliata. The sequence goes on along the minus strand of CM031083.1, from coordinate 16,033,076 downwards.
ACGTTATCAACACTCTCTTTTCACTGTGCTAAAGAGAATTATACCGGAGTTTTAGCCATCTTCAATCATGGGGAGTATTATTTTCAATAATTCTTATTTTGATTTCCTTTTTATTTTATTGAATTAATATACTAGCTATTGATTCAATTCTCTCCCTGTTATTTTATATTCAACGAGATTCAACGCATTGAAGATGAAAATTCAGAGTTGAAGGCAATTCTGCAAACAAATTGTTCTACCATCGTCATCAGCAATCCAAGTACTTCTAAAACATGGTCCCAATATCGATATTTTTTCAGCCTTGATTGCATGAACCTTCACCATGATGCATGAACCCAATTTTCTGCTTTTAACAAATTATGATCTTCTGCAAAAATTGTGTTCGCATTAAATTTAATATATCTACCATATATATCAAGTGAATTGATGATTGTGTGCACAAAGGAAAAATTAGGGTTTTTTTTTTTTTTTTCTGGTTTTTCGTTTTTTTAAAAATTATTTTTTTTTTCTGGTTTTTCGTTTTTTTTTTATTTTTATAATTTCGTATTTTTTATTTAAAAAAAAATCCTAAAGTCGAGCCGCTGAGCCGAGTCGACCTGAAGCCGAGCAACGACTCTAGTTGAGTCGAGCCATGGCTCCTGCTGAGCCGACCTCTCCAAACCGGATCTCGCTTGAAGCCCGAGAACCCGGTCTTGATTTTTCACCGTTTTCGGGTGAAATCCACGCCTTCCGACGACCTGTAGCCATCTCAGGTGGATCCTCTACCAAACCTTCGTCGTCCTCGAGTTTCTTCTCAAAGTCCTCAGAGTTTGGATCCCGACGTCAAGAACTCAAGTTCTCCGTCGCATCTCCGGTTTCCCGAACGAAACCAAGACTCGCTCGTAGTTTCGAATAAGTGCCATAGAAACATTTTTTTATGTTTCCTAAAACTCACCACTCATGTAGAGACTCCAAGTTCTCCATGGTTGATCCACTAAACCAAACCATGTCTTAGAACCCGAATGTTCTAACTTTTATGATTATGGAGAATTTATTTCCCATAAGCACCAACAACAATCTTGTTCCCTCCATTCAGTGGATTTTCGAATTGTAACAAGTTCGACTTCATTGACATAGAAGTTTCTAGCAAAAACTACTTTATGTGGGTACAAGTTGTGAAGCTCCACTTGACTATCGAGAAGTTGAGAAACATTGAAGCCAATAATGGCGGGGATAGAGCTAAATAAGCCTCAACCATGATCTTCATTTGAAGACTTATGCCTGAAGCATTATAAATGGAAGTACCTCGATGACGAGGATTCCATGGCTCTTTGACTCGCTCTACGAACATTTCTAATCATGCAAAGATGATCTTGCTCAAAGCAAGACATACCTTGCCCGAAGCAAGACATATCTTGCCTGACGCAAGACATGATTGAACCCCATCCGTGAATAGGTACAATTATGAAGTTTATAAAATCTGATTGAATTTTGACTGGAGAAGATTTTCTAGTCCTTTCATGCTTCTAAAATGCTCTTGAAGAAGCACTGTAGAGAGCAGAAGTTCACTAAATTCTCGGATTTGATTACTATCACATTGCTCATTGAAAAACACAATAGTGAAAGCGGCACCCCAGTGATTTGGCTGGGAGGTACCAAACGGTATAGACCCAGCTTCGGCTGGAGCCTACCGAATGATGTGACCCAACTTCAGTTGAAGTCTACCGAATGGCATGCCCTGCTTCAACAAGGATGTACCGAAGATCACGCTCTACTTCGGCAGAGGTGTACCAAACACAAGGTTCTGCTTCGACAGACGCCTATCGAATCTGCTCATCCATATTCAGCTAGAGAGTATTGAATAGTGGTAGAATTAGGGTCTACCAAGGGGGTGGCATCACGACCGAACACATGATCCCTTGGCAACCAAGACCCAAAACTTCAAGAATAAGGGACAGTATTCTCGAACCTCAACCGTGCAAAATCTACTTTCGTTTTGATGAAATATATCATTGGTTATACACTTATTTGTGCCCCTACCAATGTTGTTGAGGAGTATCATTCCCATAGTCAATCTATGAGACTAATTTCGCTCAACTTAACACATATGAAAAATCATAATTTTGACATGGAAGGCCTTGTTGGCCAAACTCCCTATCTAATTTGGTTTACTTTGTGAACAATTTCCTATGTTCTCGGATTCAAGTTTGGTGTTTGTTTTAGTTATGGACATTGTTATGGATATTGTCCTCAAATATGAGTTAATTGAATTATGTTTCTTATACATGTGAGCGAATTCAATTAACATGTGATAAGGTGTAAATGTGGGGAAGTTAATTGTTTGGATGAATGTGCTACTATGCACACTAACTTCATACCTAAATCACTCCTCTAGCAATGAATTCAGGTCTACCTAACCTGATTAAGGGCATTGGCAACGTTCCTCGTTGTATTAATGGTATTGAATTACTATTAAGGGGCCTTATATTCTCCGTTATGGAAGAATGTCATTGAGTTTTAAGGATATTCAATAGAACAATGATCATGAAAACCACTGTAGAAAATAGAGTGAAGTATCTTTGCATCACCTCCACAATATGAAGCATGAAGCTATGTTTTGGGGCTAATGGGCTACCTCCCAACTGGAGTAGGGTAATTTGAGCAGTTTACTTGCTTTGGCACGACCGTTTGGGACATTCAGGTCGAAACACGATGCAACGTGTTACATAACGCATCACCTTACCTGGAGTAAGGATTTTGTGCCTACAAGCACACTTTGCCAAGCCTGCTCGTTGGGAAATTGGTTCTTTATATCATTCCTAGCAAAGCTACTACATAACCCTCTTTTCACAGTGGATTCAAAGGGAATAATGTGGACTCATCTAACCAAAAATGCAGACCATGTAAATATGGTTTTTGGTTGATATATTGACACAATTGTCACATGTTTGTCCACACACATTGCTGCTAAACCGCTGGCCGTTTCTTACTTAAGAGCTCACCACCCTAATTGTCTCATAAAGTCTAGAAGACTGGATAATGCCGGAGAGTTTATATCGAAGAGTTTTCGATAAAGTATTGCATGTCTTTTGGGTTTGAAATTAAACACTGAATTTCCCATGTTCAACCCCCAAACAGCCTCGCAGAAGCGATCGTAAAGCACATTATCAATTGATTGCCTGGACATTAGTGAATGCACCAAACTTTCAGTTTCTGCCTAGGGCTATGCAATTTTGTATGTAGCCACGTTGGTCCGCCTGATGCCCATTTCTACCCGATACTTTTTAGCAATACAATTGGTTACTGGGTACGAACCTGATATTTTTTATTTGCGCGTTTTGGGTATGCACCTTATGCCATATTGCACTGTCGCAATGTACCAATATGGGTCTTCAAAGAAGGATGTGAATCTTTATCGATTGTGATTCTCCTTCGAATTATCTCTTTAGAGCCCTTGCACGCGTTCTCATTACCGCTAGTTTGTAGATTGTCACTTCGATGAGACAGTCTTCTTGCCGTTAGGGGGAGATAAGAACGTCAACGTTCCTGAAAGTCTTGGTCCATTATGCATGCATGAATGAGTTATGGAATTGGAATGAGATTATCATCAATGATATTCACGTATATGGTAGTTACCCGAAATAGTGAAAAACAACGATATCGAACTGTGTTCCATTGATGAATGTCGACGTAGAACCGATTGGTCAAACTGGAAACAAGCAATCCAGGTCGAACTTGATTCACTTGCGAAACGTAAAGTGTTTGGGCCTGTAGTTTCTACACCTCCACATGTGAAGCCCTTTGGCTACAAGTGAGTTTTCGTAAGGAAGTGTAATGAGGAGAATGAGATAGTGCGATATAAGGCACGCCTGAGATTGATTACGAGAAGACTTATTCCCTCGTAATGGAGGTCATAATGTTCCGCTACCTTTTCAGTTTGGTAGTTTTCGAAAAACTGAATATGTAGCGTATGAACGTGGTTGTAACATATCTATAAGGATCATAATACCAAAATCTACATGGAAGTTTCTAAATGACTTTCATAGACTGATTCAAATAGTTCTAGACCACATAACACCCTCTTTATTAAATTGAGGCGTTCACTTTACTGATTGGAACAATCCGAGTGGATGTGGTATACCCGTCTAAGTGAATATTTGATTAGTTAGGGATATATAAATAAACTATGCTCCTGCGTGTACAAAACTGAATTTTCTAGAATTGCAGTCTATGTCAATGACGTAAATCTCACTTAGACTTTGGAAGAGCTTGAGAAAACTGCCTCGCACCTGAAGTCAAAATTTGAGATGAAAGATCTTAGGAAAACTCGTTTCCGTCTCAACCTGAAGTTTCGAGCAAAGTTCAGATAGTATTTTGGTCCACCAGTTGAACTACACCTAGAAGTTGTTGCCTTCGAGTACACCCATGATTGTCCATATATGCTAGATGCAAATGAGATCCTTGAAAAGGTTGTGGAATCTGAAGTTCCATATCTAAGTTCAATTAGCGCTTTATTGTACTTAGCTCATTGCATTAGGCATGGCATCTCCTTCGTTGTTGATCTTTTGGTAAGAAACAACACTGCGCCTACACGCTACCACTAAATAGGTGTTAAAGTCGTTTTTCCGTTACTACGGATTTGAGTTTATTCTATTCCTACGCATCTCAGAATTAACCACAACCCCTTGGTTATTGGAATGATGCTTACCTTGTGGAATACGCTGACACAGACTATCTGTCTGTTCCACACAAGACACGTTTCCAAACGGATTATGTCTTTACCTTTAGGAACACAGTAATATCTTGGAGGTCAACTAAATAAATCTTAGTTGCGACGTCTTCAAGCTCATTTCCATACACGAAGCCACCCGTATACATGGGAGCATATTCGAAGCACCTGTAATTCTTCATCCTTTGTTGAATCCCAACGACGATCTATGAAGACGACGCCCCATGTATTGACTAGACTATAGCATGATACATCTAAGAAGTCAACACCAAGCATATTGCGTCTACATCAGATCAGCATGAGCATCAGAAGATTGAAGTCAAGCAGATCCCATTCGAAGACAACCTTGCCGACCTCTTCACGAACTCACTGTCGAAGAAGCTTGTTCGTGGATTTGGTATGCGCAAATTTTCTCATTTGCGACGCTTGTAGTTCTCAGGGGGAGTTTCGTCAAACTCAAGAGGAGTATCTTGAAGTATACTCACTTGACCTTAATGTACTATTTTTCCCTATTATCAGGATCGTTTTTCCTATTGGGTTTTTGTTGCCTGACTAGGTTTTAACGAGGCACCCATTCTGGGCTGGTCATACATTTGTGTGTTTTCTTACTGCTTATGTCTTGAAGATGTTAAGTATTGACATTGCATTAACTCACTTTTCTCCTTAGACTATGGGTTTTGTCCTGCCTTGAGTTTTACCATAGCCAGGTTTTGTGAGATTTTTTACTTTTTTTTTATGCAAGCTCCGTATATGAGACTCGCGTGTTCTCTATCGTGCATATGAGACGACTTTATCAACTATTGAAAGATCAAATACACAGATCTGAGAGTATTGAGACTTTGTTAATTTTCAAAGCTTGAGAAGATAAAATCCTGAATCTGCCAAAACAGTTCGTGAGTGAACCATGAGCCACCGAGTCCTATAGCAATGGCGCCCAAGTCAAACGAATCTCGCGGCACAATCAAACTAATTCGGGATGGAATCGAACGATGCTCGCGGCGGAGATCATCGTCGATTTCTTTAGGCGAGATAGGGAAGAGGAGAGAGAAAGAGAGAGGACAAGGAGAGAGAATATGAGAAAGAAAGAGAGAGGAAGGACAGGGAGACCGGAGAAGATGCGAGCTAGAAAGAAAAATTAATTCATCAAAAGGGGTCAATATATGAGAGGTATGTACGATTTAATGGTCCGATTATTGAATGGTTTAAGATTTATTTAAGACCCATTACAAATTAATCTAGAACCATTGAATGGCTGTATCATTGAATGGTCTGTACCACTTAAGATTTTTTTTATAAAAAATAAAGAATAATATTTTTAGAAGTTTAGTAAATTATTTTAAATGTTTAAAGAAATAAATAAAAATAAATTAGGTATTCAGAAAAATATGAGTGTTTATAGATAAAATTTAGGTGTACAAAAAATCACTTTAACTAATTGCTTCATCACAATTTTGTTTATGGTTTTATCAGAAAATATACCATTTAAACAGTAATTAGATTTTTTTTGTGAGAGCTCAAATTTTCTACACGTTAGAAAAACAGTTAAACCCCAACACAAACAGCAAAGAACTGTTAAAGGAGAATAGTCACTAGTAACTAGTAAGTACTCCTCGACAACCAAGTCGTCGTTGCATAGGCCACAGTTGGGTTTTTATCACCCACGGGCCCTAAAATTTCACTCACCAGACTGATTGATGCCCGAACTTTAAAACCGATCACAGAGATGCCCAAACTTAGGATTTTTATCACCCATGGGCCCTGAACTTTTATTCACCAGACTGACTGATGCCCGAACTTTAAAATCGAGCATAGAGATGCCCAGACTTATAAAAACAAGACTTTGTGATACTTCCGTCTCAATTCCGTTATCTCTCCGTCAATTAAGAGGGTAAATATGTCATTTCGCACCATATGTTTGATGAAATGACCTTTAAGGCCTTGATTACATGGTATGATCCTTTCCCTCCTTCTCTTTCCGATTTTCCCTCCCAAATTGGTTGAAATTTCCCTCCTTTTCTTATCATTTCCGTCCAAATTGGTTGACCCAACCTCTTAATATTCTTCCGTATAGAACATTCAATTGATAAAAGGCTACGCCCAAGTAAATTAATTCGATGAATCAATAATTGAAATATTGAATGAAACAAAATTGCCAATGTGATTTGCATGCTGGTATAAAATTGAATAGAAAGACAAAATAAAAATGAGAACATAAGAAACATAACAAAATTAAGGTGAAAAGTCCATTTTGCCCCTCGTTGTGGGGGCACGTGTGTAACACGCGCTATAATTGACGGAGAGATAATGGAATTGAGACGGAAAATAGGTTAGTTTTCTGTGATCGGAATTGAGACGGAAAATAGAATGGCCCTGAAATAGCTTATCCAAAATAGGTTAGTTTTCTAAATTTTGAAAAAAAAATAAAGGTGAGTTTTCTATTGAGTCTATTGAAGGGGTCACTTAAAAAACCCCCAAATTTTCCCAAATGAATGAACATGACAACTTTATGTTGGGTACATCTAGCTAGTTAATTTAGAGCGGAAAACCTTTTACTTGCAGGATATCGTGTTATAGGGATCTTGACATTAAATTATAGTGTGTAACACGCACTATAATTGACGTAGAGATAACGGAATTGAGACGGAAGTATCACAAAGTCCTGTTTTTATAAGTCTGGGCATCTCTATGATCGATTTAAAGTTCAGGCATCAATCAGTCTGGTGAGTAAAAGTTCAGGGCCCATGGGTGATAAAAACCCTAAGTCTGGGCATTTCTGTGATCGGTTTTAAAGTTCGGGCATCAATCAGTCTGGTGAGTGAAAGTTCAAGGCCTGTGGGTGATAAAAACCCGCCACAGTTTGATAGCAACTATCTCGCGTGCTTTTGCAACGAGAAGAAAATGCTGACAGAGCTTGCCACATCTGCCATATTGTCCAGTACGGCTCGAGATTAGTTAGGATGTTAGAATCTGGTTATGTAAGCTAACCAAATTTTGTTAGCTAATGTGAACTGTTGAAGAATTGTAAGTTCCAAATCGAAACCTGACAAAATTAAGTGATTTATATTGAGTAGTTACACTACTAATTAATTGCACTTACCTTTTATATAAAATTTTGCATTTGCATAAAACTTCATATTTTGTAAATCATAAATATGTAGATTCTGTTTGACATGATTCTATTTCTCTTATTATTTTCTTCATTTCATGAGTCTGGTTAACAAAATTTACCAATGTTTTATCCTTAGAGTGATTAGGTGATATGATCCTCGACTTTTAGGGATAGAAAATATTCATCCAGATATGAAATGTTGTTCAAATTTGGACTCAAGAGAATCACTCAACCTAGATATTGCAAGTTTGTAACACAGTTCATGCTGGATTTGTTTAGCTACGTATTCTTGGATCCAATTTTTTGTTTTAAAAGTTAATGAATGTAGCTAAATTACTTAATATTTATCAGATTTGAAAACAAAAAATTAAATTCAAGAATAATACTAAACAACCCCTAAATAATTTGGATTCACTCATTTCTCAATCTTTGACACAACAAAAGGCGCAACTATTGCGTTTAATAATTTGATGATTAATTAAACAAACAGTTCCAATTAATGTGGACTAAATTTGAAATAAAACCATAATGACACGGCTTAATTACCACCTATTTACTCACAATTAACTAATTAAGCACTGTATATCATTTTAGGTTGGCAATACTCCAATGTTTGTTTATATAAGGGTGGAGAGTGATTTCTACACTTTTTTTTCACTCTATGTATATATCTCTTAATTCTAATCCTTTATTATCTTTTTATTTGTTCAATTCAATTATTAGAAAACAACAAGAGTATCACAGTGGTTGGGGTGAATTTTAGACCCGTATTTCACACAGCTCGTCATGTGTCCGATTCTCGGTGCTGGTAAATCACACAATAGTGACCAGAGAAAGACTGAAATACCTCTGTGAGTCTTTTCAATTCCCGAAAAAGTGAACTGCCATAATTTAGCTACCAATTAGTCTTTTAAAAAAAAAAAAATAATAATAATAAAATAACAGACAATATACAAAAATAAAAAAGAATGTGCAAAAATCATTTTCAAAATAAAATTATGTGATATACACGTGTAATGGCTTTCAGCTAGGCCCTCATGCGCGTCAAAATTTGTTGCTTTTTCCCCTCGTCCCGTTCAATTCCATGACAGAATAAACTCAATAAAAGGGCCAAATCCAAAGTTGATCCGTTTTGATACTTTTGCTAAGCAGATATTTGTATCAAATTAACTAATGCATGTTGCATTGGGTAATTAACTGATGTAGCTTATTCAGATGGTCCCGCCTCCTACGAAACGAAATATATGAGAATCTTCTCTGCAATAATATTATTTCATCACAATAATATTATTCCATATGTTGGTAGAACTTGGGACAGTGGATACCACAGTGGGGGCTGATTACTACACTCTTTGCCGAGACTTTTTAGTTAAAAATATGGCCTGGCAAATTGACCAGGCTGCCTCTTGATTCATTATCATCATTCCTCTAACTCACGCGGTTTGTATGAAAAATTATAATCAAATCCAACTTTCATAAAATAACAAATAAAATCGAACTTTTGAAAGAAAAAAAAAAGTTAAAATCGAACTCTTAATTATTTGGTTTTTTCGGGTGGGTACTAAAATCTGTTAGTGGGTGACAAAAGAAGATCGCCAATCTTCTTTAGAAAAAAGTTGGTTGATAAATTCTTTGGTTACACTCTTAGAAAGTTATCTTTCTTATTCTTTTCTTTTTCCATTAGTGGAAATCTTTCATATTGTTTTCAAGTTACAAATATTATGTGTTAAATTTACTCTTAGAAGATGGCGACTACTACTTACACTGATACTGTCCCCAACTTAATTACATGTGCAATCCAATAGATGTGTGGTTTCACAAAAGACATCGGTCATTTAAGTTAAGCGTTAGCACATAAATACCCATGTACCAGAGAATTGAAATAGACCCAGTAGTTTAGGTCCAGATAAACAACTTGCTCTGATATCATACTAAAGTTTATGAGAATTTCTAAATTATTTTATTCTTCTCCATAAGAAAGAATATACATGATTGCAAGATGTGCTATATAACATTGTGTGTGAGACTTATAGCCCGAAAGCAGATTTAGTATAATATGAGACGAGTATAATATGTGAAAAATGTTGAACATTCATTTATAAAAAGTTACATGAATTCAATGACATTTAGTTCATTCCGGTTTGACAAATAAAACATATAACCAACATTCAATGATATAAACTCATTAATTGTCATAGAGTTTCAGATTTATTTGTTTTGTCCCTAATCCTACAAAGATACATGATATGTAAATAAAATTTTGGACTTGAGCAATTCAAAGAGTTTCAGTTAAAAGCATTGAACTCATGTAGCCTTTTATGATTCAAACAAGTGTTTTCTTACAAATGGATGGTCAAATTCTAGTTTGATGGTCTTCAAATGAAATGTTTGATATTATTTTTTCTGAATTTAGAAAACCAATGATGGTTGATCTTGCAAATGAATGTTCAACATTTTTTTTATTCTTTAACTGTTCTTGAACTTTGAATTCAAAATCTCTTTCAATAAATTAAATGCTGAGGTGCTCGATAATGTGGATGTTGACTTCGTATTAGGCGTATTTTTGGCATAAATAAAGATGAAAAAAATCTTAGGTGGTACGTATTATTTAATAGTCCAACCATTAAATGGTTTTAGATTAATTTGAGGTGGACCCCAAATGAATCTTAAACCATTTAACAGTACGTACCATTGAAGTTTGACTCATAAATATGTATACAAAAGTGTTCAAATGCTAGCCATTTGTCTAGATCCATTCTACAATGTTTTTATAATTTGAACCGATTATTTTTTAGGTTATTATTGAAAGATCAACTATGCAAAAGTTTACTGAAATGGTAAGCTGTTTAAGAATCTAATTGTGGATATGATAAATAGATGAACATAATGTTATCGGTAAAAATGAAATATTCAGGATAATAATTTAAGGGTTAAGTGATTTCCTATTAAGTGAATTCTTGTAAGGATGATTTATGAACGAGGACTTAAAAAATAAACGGTTGGATCGTGATAACCCAAAAAATGATTGGATTTTAGATAATGAGAAATATTGTTAATCATGCCATGGTTAGATAATTAAGAGCATTTCCACCCGTTGAGTAAAGGCAAGGGCAAGGCAAGGACAAGGGCATTAACTTGCCACTCTAAAATAGTACTTGCCTTTGTGGAACTCCACCCGTTGAGCAAAGGCAAGGACAAATATATTATCATTATTATTATTTTATGCTTGGTTGGCCTTATTCACCACATGTCATTATCTCTTTAGAATTTCGATGAGATTTTCAACCACTCTTCTAATGACAAGTGTCATTTCATTTTTTTATGTTTTATTTTTTATTTTTTTGTAAAAAAAGGATTTGGAAAGTGGAAAACAAATATAGGAGATTGTAGGAAAAATAAATATTGAGTTGTGGTATGAGGAATGAAGAAGATGGTTAGGGGTATTTATAAAAAAAAAATTTTATGATTTCCATTTTAAAATTTTTTTTTTTTAGTTTTTAACGGTTGGATTAATCCTGACAGTTTTTTTTTTCATTTTTAAATCCAACGTACTAGATTATGCCACATGGCACAACGGTAACAAATTTATTATTCTTTTTTTTTACCATTGAAAATCCAACGGTCCAGATCATTTTACCTTTGGAAATCCAACAGATACGGGAGTGTCACATCATAGAGCCGTTGGCTTTTTTTGAGGCAGCTGCTGTAGTGGGCCCCGCGCGTTAGGCGTTGTCGGCTTCACTCCTCGTTATCCGTATGGGTGTTGCACGCGCCTGATGAAATAAAAAGGCAGAACATGGATGACATCATGCAGACGCCAGCCACTCCTACTAGCTTGAGGTCGGGCTTCAGTTGGTCCACTACTTGCCCTGTCCATTTTGGACTGGTGGATAACTATTTTGGGTTTGAAAGGCAACATAAGAGCCATTGCTCTTGCCTTTTGGCAATGGGTAGAGGTATGACTTCTGATTTCATTGTCTTTTTCTAAGGTTGTTCTTTCAATGATAACTGAAGAAAGTTATCGGTTCATATTATAAGAAATGTTGTGAAACGAGCCCAGATGTGTATAGAGCAATGAACTCATTTTCAACTTAAATAAACAGTATGTTTTTCGGAAGGATCAGATCAGATCGAAAACAACGTGTTAAGTGACGAAAGCCAATTATGCAAGTGATTGAGAAAAGTGAATAAATTAAGAGTGGAGCAGAAGAAAAGTGTGCGGTGATGGGTATTATTACAGGTGCATAACAGTTAGAGCATAGTAAATAGTGCAGAGAATATAAAATATTCACATCCTCGTGACGATGGATATACAGAAAACTAACAACTAAAGGTAGGAACGAATCTTACTTAGGCTGGAGAAGCTGTCAGAACCACCACTAGCCAAATGAAGCCCTCGTCTCACTGATACTCAAACCCGCCACTAGGTCTTGGAGGGGAACAAAACATAAAATGTGTGTGGGCCAAAAAGTAAAGTTTGATAAAACCTTTGTTTTCAAGAGCATATTATCCTCTCGCTGGAAAACATGTATAGTTTTTGAAAATACATCATACTTCCCGATATGATTCTCAAAATACTATAATAGTAATACGAGTACTCCCCAAAAACCAATGGTAAAACCATACTGGATTGTTCGTAAAACAAGACTGAATACACTAAGTAGATAAGCTATGAGGACAAGCTAGGTATAAAAGAATACACTAAGTACTAACGTGACGTGAGTCATAATGCTAATCGTTGTGTGCAAAGCACCTCACACACAAGTCCTAGTTGCCTAGTGCAACCTAGAATAGGCTATAGTACCTACAATGGATCCAAAGTTGTGTAGAGGTACTAGGTGTGAACCTCAAAACGTCAAAGCTAGTCCTATCTCTGAGATTGAGTCCAATACTTAGGTGTTCTACATCTACTGATGAGCGACAGTAAAAGAAATGTATGGCAAGTATAATATAGTTGTTCTACCTTCAACAGCCACATATTATATAAGTCATGCTAACAGTTTAAAGAAAGCAGTGAAAACCATACATAAATATATATTTACCAAAATAAAGACTCACTCACTCACTGATACCTAGTCAGGTCGTTGCCTCCCTGTCTTAGGTAGCCCCGGTAGTCCTCTGAATAAGTCTCACCTATATGAGATATCACTAATATAATGACTGAACTCATAAAGGTTACTAATTAAACTAATTAGTGTCACTTATCCCTTGTTTGCTCAAAACAGAGGTCCGAAACACTCCGAAAAATACCACACATACTACCACAAGGTAGTACTCATCGTCACGAGTCGCCTCGCGTCGACAAAAATTGAAAACAACCTCACACACGCGGCTCACGCACTGGGTCAACAGTCAACTAACGACGTTAGTTGGCGCCGTTAGATCTAACGAAAGATGTCGGCATCTCCGTTAAATCTAACGGAATATTATGACGAAATATTCCATGTCCCTTACCTCTGGTTCGCTCCAGTCGCCACTGTCCGCAGCCGTCTACAACTTGCCGGTTTTTGAAAAAATTTCAAATGTTCATATCTTCTTCATTTCTCAACCAAATTTTACGTCATTTATATCAAAATGAAGCTAGAGATCAGTAGAATGACGATATACCTTTGGTTTGCCGAAAATGGCCATGAAATGACATGTATTTCTCCTGAAAAGTTGCGGCTATTGTAGCTTTTCAATCTCCTAATTTTGACGTCTAACAAGCTGGTTTCTTCCTTGGCTTCGAGTCTAGGGACGTTGGGGAAGACAATGGAGGTGGTTTTGAGGCTAAACTCGACGAAGAGAGAGAGAGAGAGATATATATATATATATATATATATATATATATTTGGGTTTTTAGGGGTATTGTCCACCCACCAAAATTAGTACAATCACACGGTCGCGTAAATAAACTAACACGCATATGTCCGAAATATCCTTCGGATGTTAATTTATAACAAACTTTTGACAGAATGTTACATTCGAAATCAGATCGGATCGGAACACAATTTTTAAATTTAGAATTTTTTGCATATTCAAAAATTTTGGAATTGGAGTAATCTCGGAAATTTTGGAACATAATTCGGAAATTCATATACTTTATAATTTTTTGAATATTCTCACTTTTTCGTACATGCAATTTACTGTTCTGTTTTAATATTTGGTATATGCTTATGTATAAATTCAATTAATTTTGTGTTATACTAGTATGCTTATCCTTTTTAATATATAAGCGCATGTTTAATATAAAAACACTGACGAAAATGTATTCAAAACTAACAATAAAATATAAATATTGATTACAAAATGTATAATTTGAGTAATTAACTATAAAAAAATCATAATATTTTGAAAGTTTTTTTATCTGAATAAGTTTGGAACATTTTGGAAAAATTCGGATTGGAAATTCAAAATTTTTGGAATTGCTAAATACATTCCAATTTCTGCTCTAACTTTTCAAACAATATTTGGATTCAAAAATTTTACTAGAGGAAATTTTTTATTTTTTTATCGGAAACACCGTTCCAACTTGTATCCCTAAGTACATTGAAAAAAAAAATATAAAGTATAAATGGTAGTTATTCTCAAATTTTTATTTTTTTTTTCCAGTTTTGATTCTATTTATATCACCATTTACAGCTTAACTTTAGTATTCTGGTCTTGGATTAGTTAGTACCAATTTGGTACTGCTAAATTTTTTTTAAAAGTGGGGGTGAAAAAAGGTTGGGCTCAAAATTGTATTTGGTAACTGAGCCAAAGAGCGCTTATTTCCAAAATCACAATGAGAAATAGCTGAAAAGAGGAAGCAACTATTTGCTGCTTTCAAAAACTGGCTTTTTTTTTCCTTCTAAAAACATGGGTGAACAGTAATGTTTAATGAAATTTTGTAAATGTCAACTCTACCCTCCCTATTTTCTCTCCATCACACTCAGATACAACATACTACAAAAAATTTCTGATCTCACCTCCCGCGTCGTCCTCTTCCTTGTTCTGGTCGCGTCCCATCTCACGGGTTTCTCTCCCTCCCATCTCACTCGTTCACTCCCAACTCGTCACCCTAAACCCAATCCTTAAATGCAATGGCCACTCTTCCGATGCCAACCTGAAACTTTATTCCCAGCTCAAGCCTCCACCTCCTGCCATATCAACTCCTATATTATTCGATTCTAACCTCTTTTCAAACCCCGACCTACCCTTTTAACCCAATCTCCTCCCACACACCATGACCTCTTCATGCCACTCAATCCCCTTCCCTCTGATGCAACCATACCCAAAACCCAATCTTTTTTCTTGTCTTTAATTGGAAATTTCTTTTTCAAAATAAGAGTTTGGAAGAGAATAGAGGGTTTGGTGTGATGGAATCGTGAAGAATCAAAGGCGCGAGGAAATTTGCAAGCTCGTGGAGGAGTTTGTGGGGTTGGAACTTGAAGATAAATACCAGAAGAGTTTTGGGTTTTAACTTTGAGGGTACTTTGGTCATTTGAAGTGCATTTTTTGTTATATTTGAAAGTTTTAGTAAAACTGATATTTATGAATTTAATTGTTAAATTTTGACTATAAACGATAAATACTCATATCAAAATTTGTTTTAAGTTTTATTTAATTTTATTTATTTCTTTATATTTAATTTATAGAGTTATTAATTTTTTGATAATCTCCCATATATTTAATAAGTACAAATTGTAGTAATATGTCCTTTTTAGTAATTATACACAATAGAAGCACTCTGTCATAAAAATTTACCAAACACTATGCCACTGCCTTTTATTCACAACTGTTTTCAAAAAAATATTTACCAAACACGTAACTGCTTTATTTAACAGCTGATTATTCTGACCACAGCAAAAACAGTTTTTAAGCACAACAATGCTAAACTAGCCCTTAATCACTTCGATTTTAGGTTATAAGTCTTTTCGTCCAAAATCGGATACTTAAAATCTAAAATCGAATCTCTAAAGGGTGCTTTATCAATAAATGAGATCAAAGTCCAACAAAATTCATCATAAGTGAAATTTTCTCGAAATATTCGTCTTTTCAAAAAGACCGCGTGTTCTGTAAAGTTTTTAAAGCCCGTAATCCAAATTAATTTCGATTTTAATTGGGCAAAATCCAGCAACCATTATCAGCCTTCTTGAGAATCTCCAGGTCTCAACCTAAGAACTATATGTAAACTTGACAAGCCCAGCTATCCTTAAGTGGCCTTGGCCCGAATCAGAACCTTGATAGTAGTCATTTTTCACTAACGTTTGGTTTCTTCTTTTACTTTTCAGTTTGTGTTTATCTTAACCAAAAATGTAAACGAAAAAAGATAAAATTCTGGTACGAGTAATGGGCTACAAACTCAGCGTCTCACGTTTGCCACAACAAAACTACGCTACCTATCGAAATTATTACAAATGTAACAACTACAACCGCATTACCATGACTATGAATAATACCTGGCTAATCATAAAAAACAATGTTATTGTGATTCGTGAATAGCTAGTCAGAACTAGATATCGAAATTATTACAATATAACAACTACAACTGCATTACCATTACCATGCAGAAACCAAACATTTGCATGGTAGAAAAATCCTAGGAATGATCCGTGTAGTGTAAAATTTTCCCAGGACAAGACTAGAGAGAAGCAAATTGGGTCCAATGATGAAAGATGAATGATGGTGTTTCGTTTTCCCAGGTTGGTCGGGGTCCAACCTCTGCAGCTACGATGACAACCATGAATGGTCATGGGTGCGTAGACGTGGCTCAGTCCAACAACCAGTTGGAGTCTTGCGGATTGGTTCAAATTATTTGCTGTCTATCAGTTTCAGTCTCCTTCAGATTAGCCACTGAAAGCCAGGCAAACCAAGAAGACCCCTCTGCTCCCAGATATCATGGCTCGGCCCCAGCCCAACCTCTCCTCTCGTGTGGTTTGCAAGTCACGGGACCCGCAGGCTGATCGATCTGTTTATAATAGACACCACAGACGTGTGTACTTCTACATGATGTTTCCAAGTTCCAAGTTCCAAGTTCCAACATCCAAATCAACACAACGGGGGTTTGCATTGTATACTTTGAATCCATTCTTTCTATCATTATCTAAAAATTATAATTATACAATTCATTTATTTTGGAGACATTTTTTTATTCACACAATGTCGAACAAATTAATAATTATAGTAAAAATTAGTTTTGATTTATATAGATGAGTAAACAATCTACAAATTGAATGAATTTTTTCAAATATAATGTTTAGATGAGGATAAAGAGAACGAACACCATTGATTATGACGCTTATTAGTTAAGCAGTGTCCGCTTAAATATATAGAAATTTGAAATTAATAAATTATGGTCTCGTCCGTCTTTTTTTTTTAATTAATAATAAAAAACTTACAACACATATCATATATCGATTTTGATACGACCATATTACAAAGGGAGAATTTAAATCACACAATAGTTTAAATCATGCATATAAAATTTAATTGACTCAAAAAAGTTACATATCAAAACAAAGCCTAAAATTACAACAACTAAAATGCCCCCGTTGTTGAAGTCTCTTGCCGGTACTATTTGATCCCTGGTTGTGACTCCTTCTTTCTCCCACGCTTTCCGTTGGTCAACAACCAACCACAACTCACTATAATTCCTCACTAATCTTACAGGCTTGACAGAGTTAAGCTGTCTGAAGGGAATTTTTTTGTATCAATCTATATC
This sequence comes from Gillenia trifoliata, assembly GCA_018257905.1. Lineage (NCBI taxonomy): Eukaryota > Viridiplantae > Streptophyta > Magnoliopsida > Rosales > Rosaceae > Gillenia > Gillenia trifoliata. The sequence goes on along the minus strand of CM031083.1, from coordinate 16,015,577 downwards.
TATATGTTTAGACGAATCTTTTCGTTTGATGAACCCTATCTTCAATCAAGTTCCAGAGACAATATCGCTTTCCTTGAGTCGCTTTTGACGAACCTCAGCCTATACGGATCCGGAGGCTGAGGCTCTGGAGCTTACTGAACCTAGATCATAAGAATATCTTATATTTGCAAAACTGTCTGCAACTCTATTCATTCACAATAAATATATAGGAACCTGACATGAGAAATTTTGTAAATAAATTTTTGGAATGTGACGTGAGTCTTATACATCGATTATTAATGAAAGTACTTATATATGCACATTTGCATTGTTTAATTTGTGTGAACTAATGCGTGTATTGCTACAATTTTTTGAGGAATGCTACCCACATCTATGAATGTACATGGATATATGTTATGTATCTAAATATCTTGGAATTTGAAGTGAAGATGACTATAAAATAAGTTAACAAGTGTTAGTAAAATTAGAAGGATAATACTTAGTCCTTATTAATTAGTTAGGACCGCATATCTTTACCTAATAATAATGGCCAAATACTAATACAACACATGTTCTATTATTGTTTTATACAAAAATATTCTACTCTAAGAAGTGGAGATTTGGTTATTGGATAATAGATCAACCATGATAATTAGAAATCGAACTCGTCATTTAGGTAATACAAACATGAGATTTCTTAGTTGAGATTGAGGAGGAGTATTAATTGGCAGATGTTGGGGGAGATTTTTTTTTTTAATTAAATGATGGAGATTAGTCCAGCTGATGTAAATTGTTAGAGGAGTTGTTAGAAGCTGTTAGTATGTTTGTTAGAAGGGAGTGCTAGCAACCTTTGCACTAACTTTTGTATTTAGACATTTTTACTTCTTCAAATGTGACACACCCCGATCCGGATGTCCAGGTGGACACCCAAAAATCGAGGGTGTTGGCCGACACCTCGTGAGGTGACGAAAGCCATTTGGAAGAAATGAAGAGTAAATTAAGTGATAAAAAGAAATTGAATTAAAATAATAACAGAGTGCACTGGAAGTGTGTGAACCGAAAAGAATAATAAAAAAATAACAAATTTGGCAGGATAGAATTTACTGAGTAACTACAATACTCAGAGAGATTCCCTACACTGATCATGCCACCGCGTCTCGACGTCAGAAGCTCCAAAGCTACTAAACCTAGAGGGGCGCAAAACACGAAAAGGTGAGTGGGCCAAAAACAATAGTTTTTCTAAAACTTTTTTTTTTCTGAAAGTACTAACCCCTCACTGTAAAAACCCGTAATAGTTCTGAAAATCTTACTACAATATAAGTATGAAAAACCGTTGAGGACGGAAAAGTAATTATTTTACAAAACGGGTAAAAAGCCATAATCTTCAATATAAAAATCTTCAACGTAATTAAATATGTAGAACTCAATAATAATATAAGCCTCTGTGGTATCAGTGAAATCGGGTATAATAAATCACAATGTAAAACCGGGGTACGCTCAGTAGGCAGTGTAGACACACGAGCTCATGCAGAGATATTCTGCCATGAACAGGCTAGGTGTAATAATCTGCGCTCAAGTACTACATACACGTGAAGGTGGCGCTAAGTGCGTCACAACGAGTTCTAGAATGCCAAGGCAACTAGAACAGGCTGACACCTACGATGGATCCAAAGTGAGCGTGTCAGTGCAGTGTGAACATACACGTGAAGCTGGTCCTGGACCCGGACAGTACTATAGACACCGTGTAAGCAATCCTAGTTGAGCGTGTATGAAAACATGCCACAGGTAAAGTCTCATATATTAAAACGGGGTATTTCGTTTCTAAAGTAAATCTCGTAGTAAAACTTTCTAAAATGGTATTCTCGGATTCCGTATCCAAAATATCGATAATATACTAAAACATTTAGGTTTCTAAAACCGAGTAATGTAATAAATAAGTCCAAGGTTCACTTCAAAACATAATTGAAATTCTCATTTCAAAGCATAAGCATAAATATCATTTTACAAACACGTATAATATATAATTCTAAAAAGAAAGGACCCACTCACAGTGACCGTAGCCGTAATTGCTTGTTTGTACGCTCTCTGTACTCCTCGGGTTACCAATCCTAAGGTAAAACACCCACAATTAATAAAGTAATCGAAAACTACGAAGAAAATGGAGTACGGAACTCAAATTACGAGTTTCGAGGTCCGAAAACCCAAAAACGCCGCCTTGGACAGCCGTGCGCCGTTGCACGCGCCGTCGTACGGCTTCACCCGCCGCCATACGCCCTCACGCGCCGCCACGTGCTGGTGGAAGGCCACCACGTGCGGCCACACGCGGTCAAGCGCCCTCACGCGCACTGTTACACGCTCCGTTAACTTTAACGGAATATTCTGGGATTTAACGACGCCAGTTAAGGAAAGGGAATATTATACCGTTGGAATATTCCCAGTCCAACCGGATCTGGACCGGGTCCGATGACGTCAGGACTGGGTTGGCTGAGGTCAGGGTTGGGTTGGCTGCCGCCGTCTGCTGGCCGGAATCTCTCCGGAATCTGGGAATTTTGCCGGAATTCTTCAAAGACACAAAACTCAGTCAAATCACAACCATTTCACACGTGCAAGTAGTCAAAATGAAGCTGGGAAGATAGGGAACATGAATTTACCTATTTGGAGGCCAAAATATGGTCGGAGATGGCCATAAAATCGAAGAGAACTCTTGGCCCAAAAAGTGACCAATTCCAAACCATCGATTTCGAGGTAGATTCTAGCATGCATGACTTGGAAAATGTTCTAAGAATCTCTAGGACTCGATTGGTGAAGAAAACAGGGTCGATCGAGGTCAATTTCACTGGGAAACTCGCTGAAAAAATCTCGAGGTTTCGCCGGAGTTAGAGCAGTCGAGGTTTTGGGTTTCTAGTTTGAGTTGCTGGGTTTGTCCTGGTGAATTAGAGGTGGTTTGGGTGTCACAAAGGTGTGGTGAGTCACAGTGGAAAGTGGCAAAGCCACTGAGTTGACTCAGTGAAGGAAAGTGAACGGGAAGGAAGAGTGTGGGTTTGCAGGGACAGAGACTGAGGGAGAGCAGACAGAGAGTGAGGGAAAAACAGTGATGGAAATGGGCTTACTGGCTCACTGGGCCCAAAGCCCAAATTACTAAACAATTAAAATTACGGGAACGCCGTTAGGATTAACGTCTCGTAGAATCTTCATTCGAACTCCGAATTTTGTCCCGTTCGCGTCCATGCGCTCATATCGACGAGTACAACAAAAAAAATACTAAGGAAAGGGTCATACGTGTCACGACACAAAAGTCAACCAACAGTCAACCATTGCCCAACCAGGGGCATTTTGGTCATTTCCCACTTTTCGAGAATAAAATAGTATAAATTCCGGGACAGGTTGTATCAAAATGACACGTGTCATTTTATTACACAAAAAAAAAAGATTTTGGTTAGAAATTAATGATAATAAATAGAAAATATAATTTCAAAGGCATTAAAGTTATTGCTTTTTATGTAACAAATGACACATTTTATTTGAAGAAGTGCAAATACCCGAATGCAAAGATTAGTGCAAAAACTGCTAGCATTTCTCTAGTTAGAATAGTTGGTTAAGAAACTTGTGAGCTAAGTAAGCTACATATGATATAATATAATGAGTTGTATCACTGAGTATATATGTAACAATCATTCATTTGGTATAGTAAATACATAGCTTCATCTCTTTTGTTTCTCTTTCCCTTTCATTTCTTCTCTTCTGCATTCATTTCCCACATCACTTCTTGTTTGCATATATAGCTAGATTCCTGAACTAAACTGTTATGACTTGTTATAAAGGCTATACATTCCTGGTATGTAATTGCAGAATTGCAATTCTTTATATGACTCGAGAGAAAGAATTATAGCTGAATTTAAAATGATCGTGACAACAGACGGATAAACTTTAGATATTAATTTATTGGGATATCATCATATCAAGGTTACACATTGCCGATATAAAAAATACTCGCAACATTTGTAAACTTGGTTCCATGTTTCGGAAAATACGTACATAAACATGCAAAAATAATTAATTATATATTGTGCTTACTACTTATAACAATATATATCATACAAAAATATTCCCTGGCTTTCTCACAATATTAGATAAATTAGATGAAACAGAAACAAAACTGCAGTGAAGTGGGTGGGTAGGGTAGGATTTGGATTTAGAGTTTTTCTAAGGAACACATTGGTTGTTTCATATAAATTGCAAGATATTCGAATGGAGGAGCACAATGTGGGGACTGGCTACAGTGCTCGCAAGCATTGAATGTTCACACCGATCTCACCCTCCTTACCCCCACTCTCCTCCCTCCTCCCTCCTTTTAATGGTGAGATCGGTGTGAGCATTCAATGCTTGCGAGCACTAGCCTACTCCCACAATGTGGTCCAAAGCATGAAATGATAGTACAGTCTGACATATATATATATATATATATAGAAATAGAGTTAATTACACGATGCCCACCGATTTAATGCACAAAGGTGACCCAGTGAGTGACCCTCCGCGCGCCCGCCCTTTAAAGTTGTGTGATGCCCAAAATTTGTCTAGTGCTCCTCAACTCCTCCTCCTCCTTTTAGGGTGCCTCTGGGAGGGACAACTGCCCCAAAACTTACTTGTCCGTTGTCGTTTTGTCTAGGCCCCCTGGGTACCCTACAGCAATGCAACAGTCCTTATTCCTAAAGCTTTCTACTCGGTTTGGACAGGGTATATACCCTAAAGATTATTGTTAGCACTAATATGCTGACCCAGATGCTTAATATCTTTTAAATGGGCCTAGGCGGGGCAGGCGCGGAGGCTAGGCATTTATAAAATCGGTATAGCCTCTGGGCAGTAATTAGGCGGCTTTAGGCGGTTTATTTTTTTATTTTTTAGTTTTTTAAGGTTAAGAGTTTGAATATAATTTTGTTGTAAAATAACACTGGGCTTTTTTTTTTCTATAAAATAACTCCAAATAAATATTTCATTTTATGTATTCAATCAATTGTAGTAACTTATTTATATATTTTTATTGTTATATAATTAATTTAATTAAAATTAAAAAATCAGCTTAAGCCCCTGGGCGCTAGAATCATGTTCACTGCCCAACTAGCGCCTATAATTTTGTGTTGCATTTTAGAGGATAAAGTGACACAAAGGCTCCTAAGATTAGCTGCAAACTTAAAGCAGCATTTTATATCTTATATGCACCGACTTGCTATTTGAGTCAATTTTCTTTCAAGAATATATATGCCAACCTGCTTTGACATCCTGTATTGGGTCTTAGTGTCTCATTTGGTATAATATCCACAGGACCACAGGACCACAGGAATACACTCCATGCCATAATCAGAGTTGTCATGTTTTTGAACAAAAGAGAGAACAAAAAAAGACTTGTCAAGTTTACATATTATAAACGTACTTTTGCGTTTCTTTTTCGGGGCACTGATCAGAGTTGAACGCATTATATAAGTTTCTTTTTCTTTGTTATATATTCTTGACTTTTTGGTTTAAGTTAAAATCCAACTTTTCAATACACGTTTTTGAAACTTTTAATTGTTGAGAGTATGAATTCTATATCTGGGAGAGAATGAGTTGTGAGTTGTGTATGTGCTCGTAACGAGTTGAACAACTCCTCATATTGCTAGTGATTTTACGATGGAATCCTCAACTTTCTTCACTGATCACGTAATTACAAGCGTCATACAACCTTGTGTTTGGGCCATAAATAAAAATAAAGCATGTTATGAGGCTTACACATTTTTATTTACTCAAAAGTGGCACGACTTTTGCCCACCAACTTCGAAGCCCAAAATCAGGACTCGGACGACTATCTTATTTCTCTCCAACCTATCCAAGGGCTCCTCCAAGGCGCATTTGCCACACAGGCGACCAAAGCTCGGGAATATCTCACCTCCTTAAATGCACATAGCCACGTCATTTGACACACTGATGTCATTTCTAGGATCGTGTGAACCACCTCAAGATACAGCTAAGGGTCACCAACCAAGACTTACAACCACTGTCATCACCAAAGGACCAATCTACCCCTGCCCCATCTCAGCAATATGATCGAGGTTGCTCTTCTCCATTGCCTATAAATAGAGCCAGAGGCCCTCAAACTCAAGCCCTTCGTCAAATTCAATCTCTACGATTTTACAAAAAACTTTGAGTGACTCTTCAATCAACCCAACTGCTTTTCAGCACAAAATCAATTACTCTTCACCAAACAACTTTCAGCTCTTCAGCTACAAGCGCAAAGCCTCCTTCAAAGCAAACACTCCGCACGATCCCTGAGATCTAAAATTATTATAGCTCTGCCACCTCGTGGTATGATGTGGTTGACGTGCAATTCCAACCACATTGACTCCCTCCCTAAGGATGTTGTTTTTTACTAAGTCTAGTCTGAAGACAGTGATCTCGGTGGACTCCTTTAGCATTATCTTGTCCCTTATGGCCTGAATCTTGCTAGAGTTTACTGCTTTCTTTACAGCTTTCCTTACATTTCCAGTCATTTATATTTCGAGTTATGTAGTTCGGCCCTTCAGCCTCGATTTTACTTTATGAACGTTTGTAATCTTTGACTTAATCATGAAATGATTATATTCCTATTCTCATCTTAGTTTCTATTTCGTTTTCATTTACTTTTAGACAAGCATACACAAAGTCGCACTGAATTTAAAGTCCTCGTTCACTCGAGGCACCTAAAAGAACGTAGCCGAACCAGTGTCTCACTCGGCGCACAATCATTTGGTTTAGAAGTCATTTTTACACTCAAACTCACATTCACTGAAACACAAACATTATCTGTTACCAGCCTCCAACAGTGGCACGCCTATTGTCTCTTTCTCTCAAGCCATCTCGTGGCACTGAGACCCAAAGCAAACACTCGGGACAAATATGTGTTAAACTCCTACTGTCAAAGCTCTGTCTGAGTTTTAGCACCAACACCTTGAGGAATATATGAGCACACATAATTAAGAGAGGTTAAAAAATGTTGAGAAAAATATTGGGATCTAAGCATTTGAAGTAGCATGATAAAGAGAAGAAAATCAAACAATAACCTTATAGAATCCATCAAAAAGTATGAAAAAGTCTCAGAGTTTATTGAATGATAATTGAATAAGATAACAAACTTAATGACTAAGCATCCTATTTATAACTCTTAGCCCTAGATGTTGCAGGAGTCCAAATAGGAATCTGCACTTTTTAACTCGATCTTCAATGCATTACGCCATTTGATTAACATATCACCATTCACTTGGTTAAACTCATAATTGAAAACTAACAAGCTTTGAAAAAAATATATATAAATATTTAAGCAATTTTTTCCCCAGCCAATTTTTGGTCTGATATGTTGGCTGTAGCAATTACAGCTCATAAGGATGTTGAGTAGGGTTAGGTTTTGACAAATATAGTCAAGAAAAAACATTTCATGCAGGAAACATATATATCAATGCTTCATATCCAAATCTCATGCAATGTCATCACCACCACACGTCTGATTTCTTGGATGCCAAACATTAATTAGAATCTTTGTGAACCACGAATGCAAATCCATAGTCATCCATGTCACCCTATACAATTGGTCAAAGACGATATTGTCGACCTGGAAATCTCCATTTCCATATAACTATATCTGCAGGCAATTTCCTGATTAGTCATATCATGTCCAACCTGAAGTTTGAATCGGTCCGATCAAAAACAGAAAATGTGTACCTAATTTATTACATCGAATTATTAATAAGTAGTTGTGTATCATTTTCTCTTTTAATTTCTAGAGTTTTATGAAAGAGCAAGTGGCCAAGCTTACAATTCAAGCACCACGTGCAAGTGCAAGCAGCTGAAGTACTTGATCGATCTGAATCACTGAATGCCATGTTCATTGCTTGTATGCCACAACTTTCAGCTAACTTTGTGGATTGCATGAATATGTGTTGATATCGGTGTGTTGATAAAGCAATTATGACAATTTCCCGACAAGGCCAGCAACGTGAAATGGACCCAGGTGAAATAGCTTAACGTTCGTACTATGCTCGTCCTGTTCCTTAGAGCAGTTCCAGCCCATGGAGTTGCTCGGGGGGTGTGGGTGAAATAGTTGGGGGGATTGGATTGCATGGGTTGGAGTAGTGGATTTCTGGGGGGAAGGGGGCTGCTCGGGGAAGAGGCCCGTGGAAAATTGACAGCCCAAGCCACTGAGGTGGCTGACGTCAGCCACGCGGTTTAAATTTTTTTGCGCGTGGCGCATGCAATGCACGCGCGCGTGAGGAGCGTTGCTGACAAGCCTGCAGGCGGTAGGGCCCGCTGTCGGCCACTTCGAATCCAACTAGCCACGTGGCTTCCCCTCGACCGTGAGATCTCAACGGCTATTTAATTTGAGCCATTGGATCTGCAATGGTAATAAAAAAAAAAGGATTTAATATCAACCGTTGGATCTCAGATCAACGGTTGACATTAATTCCATTAAAAATTAAAAAAAAAAGTTTTAAAATTCAGAAAAGTTACCATTGTGACACGTGGCACAATCTGGAGTGTTGAAATTCAAAATTTTTAAATCCAACGGCAGAGATTAATTAAGGGAATAAAAAATTTAAAAATTTGTAAAAAATCTGTAAAAATTGGGAAAATTTTTTTAAAAAATTTGTAAACTTTTTTTTTTACTTTTCTGTAAATACCTTGGCAATTTCATCTACCTTACACCACAATTCCATATTTTCTCAACATCTTTCAAGCTTTCTCCTATCTTTCTCTCAAAGTTTCAATCCATTTTTTTTTCAAAAAAAATGACAACTGGTGCAGGTACGAACTGGACGCTTCTTGAAGATGTTGCGTTGTGTGCTAGCTGGGTTCAAATCACTCATGATTCGATTTCGGGGAATGAGATGCAGTTGCGAGAAATGTGGAGTCTTATTCATTCCGCATATATTGAGAAAATGGGTGGCCAAAGAACCAAAGATTCATTGTCCAGTCGTTGGAAACTACTTAGCCAATCGTTTAGTACGTGGAGGGACGCCTTGACACAAGCTAGTGCTAATCTTCGAAGTGGAGAAAATTTAGCAGATCAGGTAATAATATATTTATTTCTTTATTTGTATTATTTAATTGTTACCTATTTTCATTATAATTATTTCTTTGTATTATTTATTTGTTACCTATTTTTAATATATTTATTTAATCTCCCACATTGTATAGGAACTTCAAGCACAAGCTTGGTATGGTGCTCAAACCAAAAGTAAAAATAAAACATTCACCCGCCATGAATGTTGGAATGTTGTCAAAGATTGTCCAAAATTCAGAGTTGTGCCTGTCGGTCCAGAAGTTTTCATGAACAGCATCCCTCTACACTCTACACCCGGTGGAGATGAAGATGATGCAGAAGATGTGCCAGAAACGCCTCCCGTTGAACAAGCTTCGGGGTCGACCCGTTTTCCAATTAGGCCCCAAGGTAAGAAAGCTTCAAAGAGAAAAGGTAATGCTTCCAAGAGTGATTATGCAAAGTATATGGAAGACATTGCCCGTCAAGGTGAATTGTCTTTGGCCGGGAATTGGCTAAATTTGAGGCTGATAAGGCTAAAGAGGATGCAAGGTCTGCAATGATTGTGCAAAAATTTGAAGCTGATCAAAGAGAAAGAGAACTACTTCGGCAAGAAAGAGAGCAGGGCAGACAAGAAAGAATGGCTCAACGGGATAGTGAGATTATGAAGGAGCCTTTAGAAGGGAAGTCTCCAAACTCTAAATATTTTTGGCAATCAGAGAAAGCGGACGTGGTGCGAAGGAGGCGTGAAAGAGAAGCGAGAGCAAGAGGAGATGATCCTAGCACCACAACACAGGATCATCCTAGCAACACAAATTGGTTAGGTGGAGAGTAGCCAATCACTTTGTTATAACCGGAGCCCATAATTTTCCAATCAATTTGGGTTGTAATTTCTTATTCATTTAATAGAGTGTTGTATGTTGTTTCCAATTTATTGATTGTAGCCCATAATTTAAATTAAGAATATATTTATTTAAAGGTGGAGAATTGTTATTCAAAACACATTTTTATTCAAAACACGAAATAAAAATTACATCAACACACCAAACACACGAAATAAAAATTACATCAACACACCAAATAAAAATTACATCAACACACTAAACAAAAATACTTCAACACACCAAATAAAAAAAAAAGTAATGAACTTAAGCGTCTTCAACACCCCTTTGCGCCCACTGGTGCTCTATCAAGTCAATTTGGCGGGCATTGTGCATATATGGCCGTTGAAGTGCAGTATATCGTTGAATGATCGTGTCATTGTAACGTCCATTCCTTTCTAATGGGTCGTGTTGCACAGGTTCTTCGGTAGCGTCATGAGCACAATATATTTGTGTTCTAGAATTGTTCATCGGGTCTGGCTCATATTCATCAACAGCATCATAATCGTACTCATCTTCCACAATCATGTTGTGAAGAATGATGCACGTCATCTTCCACAGCTTGGATGACTCGACAGGAATGTGAGGCTCTTGCCATTCTTGATTCGTCATCTCTTCGTCTACGCTCGTCATCCTCTTCCATCTGATTTTCGGCCCAATCCCCGCCATTGAACGTTGCTTCTGATTGGTTAAACAATTCTTCCTCTTCTTGATCGATTTCCCACATCATCTTTGAAGAAGAAGAAGAAGACATTGTAAAAGAAGGAAGCAGAAACTATGAATAATGATAGGGATTTTGGTGAAGAAGGAAGCAGAAACTATGAATGGTGGTGTGAGATTTCTGAGGATGGATGGTGGATTATATGGAGGATTCAGAAAGGATTAGGTTGTTGATAATGCCACGTGGCATGCCGCCATTCGTTAAAAATTTGGTGGAAATCTGTCATCAATGAGTGTAATTGGGTTGTGACACGTGGCACAACATGATTCGTTAAAAATCTTATCGGAAATCCATCACCAATAATTGTCTTTTCAGATTATGACACGTGGCGCAACGAGAACGATTAAAAATTTTATCCGATATAACAAATAAAATTATTTTGAATTATTTTATAAATAAATAAAAAAATACAAATATTTTATTGTTATTGGTTTTTCGGATAATGACACGTGGCGCAACGAGAACGATTAAAAATCTTATCCGAAATTACAAATAAAATTATTATGTATTTTTTTATAAATATAAAAAATACTAATATTTTATTGTCAATTGCCAGGGCAATTTAATTGTAGGGGTGGAGATGTAAAAAGCAATTGACAGGGGAATACACTGTTCATTTGGGCAATTACTGTTCATTGTGGTGGATTGAATAGTGATTGCCTGGGGGGAGGTGGGCAACACTGGAGTTGCTCTTAATAGTAATGCTTGAAAGTAACCCAAAAAAAGAAAAAGACTGGAAAATAAAATAAGAATTTTGTTTGGGTCATAAATAAAAAAAAGACATGTTATAGGGCCAATCTATTTTTTATTTACACAAAGTCACGCGAATTTAGCCCACCAATTTCTAAGCCCAATCCAGGATCCCATCCTAGGGCTCGGACAACCACCTCACATCATTCTAACCCGTCCAAGGTCTCGGACAAGGTTATTTTTCGAGGCGCGTCTGCCACGCAGATGACCAAATCTGGAATATCTCACTTCCTTAAATGCCGAAGAGTGCGTCATCCGAAAAGCTTATGTCATCGTAGACTAACAATTCCGATCAATCAATCTCCAAGGGTTGCCATGCAGATCTGCAGAGCGATATAAGTCGATTTCAAGTGGTCTGGCGAGCGACCAAAGTCAAGCGGAGCATGCAGGTCAGCGGAGCATGCTTGTCAGACAAGCATTGTGGATTGCACAGTTCTTGTTGGACTAGGAAGATGATGATGCGGACTATGTTAGGTTTCCCAACATATTATTGGAATAAATTTAATTCAAATAATTAAATACACAGCAAAAAATAATAATTAACATACAATATGTTATCTCAATTATATATCCAATTGGTTGTAATTCGATAATGCAACAAATAAAGAAGTATAAGAGATTAACTTACTTGAATCTCTAGCCACGTGCATGCCACATGATTGGATCATCCTTATGTTTGCAATCTTTCTCTTCATGATTGATCACGTGAAGCTCCCCAAGTGTTGAGCCTCTAAGAGTATCCACACTGATAAATCTAGTAACAGATGATGGAGTGCTTGATTTAAATGTGCTACCAATATCTCTCACTTAGATCAATATAGAATGGGCGGCACACATAGTGTTTTGGCTTAGGGTTTTTCTCTCTTTTCTTTGAGGGACAAAATTAAATGACTTAGGGTTTGAGAGAAAACACAAGGCGTATTTATATACTCCTTGCCCCCTTTATGCTGCACCTCTTATAGGCCTTGGCGGCTTGCGTTTTACCCCACACGCCAAGCCCAATCACTTGCCCACTTTAAGCTTGTGACTTGGACGCCTTTTAACTAAATAAAGCTCAATGCCTATTTAATTAAAACCATGTCCAATAGGCCCAAATAATTAATCCAATATAATTAACATATTATTATATCTTATCATCATCCATATAATGTTACTAGAACTTATCATATGTGTGTGACCTCTTAGGTTCTAACTAAAGCCTTCAGTGAAATTAATTAATAAATTAATTTAATTCCACAAACCATGAGTGACATCTAGCAGCATGTCATGGCTATCCAGATTAGTAGAAGTATACGTGAACTAATCATGATACTCTTTCGAACTTTGATTGTAGTTATAATGAAATTCCGTTCTTCTATCAACCAAATCCCTATCAAGATTTATGTGATATGGATTTATGCCAAATCACATATAGTCATCTATGATCGCCATGATGCCTCTCATGTTGAAGCAGTTCTTACAAACATAGCTTAATCAACAAGTACTTGGCCGAAGATTTCTGAAATGGATTTTCAAGTGGTTTCGGGGGATATCTCATTCTATTGAAAAATTACCATAATGTGATAGATTCTTTATTGCGCATTCACATATCTCCATACTTATATACACGAACCTAAGCAACACACTATCGGGTCCTACAATCTTATTTGAGGACTTTAAGGTGAAGTTAAAGTTCATATTTATAAGCACAAGATATCCGATGATGTCTCAAGTCTAAGAAATATTTGCATACTACAACCTGAAGCTTTGTAGTGTTTGACATGTGGCAAGCATCCATACGTTTAAGCTTTTCAGGCGGTTAGTATTTAGTATACTTGTTCAACAGACAAGCACCTATATATCCACCATATGTTTAACACGCGTAGCACGAGACCATGCTAACCTTAATGCGATACACACCGGCCTTTCCGGATAGTTAATGTCCAATTGACCTTCCAAATGGCTAAGAACTTTATTTAAGGATTAAGTGACTATGGAATACAAGTCTCCCTGTCCTAATTTCAGTTAGGACATTGCTTCCATACCTTAAATCTCATTGACTCATTCATAGTATATTATCACCATCATATAACGTCAAACTCATGAATGAATTAATCTTGCCCAATTATTAATTAATTAATATATAGTTGTTACATAATATCCAGTATTACAAAATTGGCTTTTAGGGCACATTTCCAAAAAACCACAGAACGGGTAGCGCGGATCCAGAGTTCTTGTGAGTTCAGCTAATTGTTTTGTTGACCACCGTGAGTCGGTTTGTTTCGTTGAGCCTCGTGAGTCGAGTTGAAACTGGAGGAAATGAATTATTCGTGTAAAATGACAGGGAGAACTGTGTCTGCATCTGGCCATGCATGGAATTCAAAGTCGAAGGCTTTAGGAGGAGGACAAGATTGAGTTTAGAGGACGGTACTGGGTTTAAAACCTATAGGTCATGATTCTTGAAGAAAGAATAGTTTCTCAAACAAATCGAAGCAAATTTGTTAGTTTCAATTCTTGTCGACAGGGAGATATAATTTAGTTTGAACCACAGCGATAATAATATTGTAATTCATAGGAAATAAAATTTTGTGATAATTGAAACTGTGTTCTTCTCTTTTTGTAATTCTTCGTCTTATAAAGCGAGATTGCGCCGTTGATAAACTTTCTTGCAACAAACATAATTTCTGCCATTGTTCAGGCCTCCAGATCTTTCAACTAGTCATGAAGTAATTGAGATTGTTGACCTTGCTTTTGTTGTTTCTGATGATAGAGGTCGTTGTTTGAGGGAATATGATTCTTTTCTTAATGAAAGCACCAATTGTTGGAACCAAATTTGCGCACAACTGCAGACGGCGACCAAATTCAATCGGAATTGCCCATGACATCGGCGAAGAGTGAATGGGGTTGATTGAAGGGTGTGGTTGAAATTGGATGAGACTGCCTACATGTCTTCAAGAAGAAGAATCAAACCACTGGTGTAATCTAAGAAAGGAGTGGTGTGATGTGTGCAACATCGTGAACCATCCTTGACGAAGAGCCTTGGCTTAGGTATGTTGGAGATGAGTCTCCAAGTCTATGCGTAGACGACGACGTGTGTGTGAGAGATGAGAGCCTATGTTAGGCGTGTATGGATGATAGTCCATTGTAAAGAATTGTCCTCCTTATGAATACCCAAGCTAGGGTATATGTAGAGATCTTGAGAGTTTTTGTAGGAAAAGTAATCCCTATTAAATAGGGAGACTACCTAGGAGGGAATCTAGGATAAGACATCCAATCCTCTTAGGATTATGATTACGTTGCCTAATGCCCAAGATATCCTAATTTGACTTGAATTAGGTTTTCTCTACTTGGGAGACAAGTAATATATATAATGGGCTTAAGCCTAGTCTGTCTAACTAAGGCTGTCTGACTTCGCTTGATGTTCTTACTTGGTCTGACTAGCATGACTAGCCCGATCTAACTAAGACTCGTCTAATCTGACTAAGGCCAAGTGCGATCTAACTAAGGCCAAGTCTAATCTGACTGAGGGTAAGCCCAATCTGACTAAGATGCCCACTCCAGCTTAGCGATAAAATCGAGGTTGCTTATTCACCACTGCCTATTGATAGAACTAGATGCCTTCAAGGTTAGGACCTTAATCAAATCCAATCTCAACAATTATACAAACTTCAAGTGATTCTTCAATCAACCCAACTGCTTTTCAGTATAACCAAAATTGTTCTTCAGTAAAACCTCTAATTCTTCAGCTACAATTTTAAAGCCTTCTTTTTGAAGCAAACACTGCCTACGATCTATGAGATCTAAAGTTTTTACAACTTTGCTACCTCGCGATATGATTTGGTTGACGTGAAATTCTAACCACCTTGATCACCTCTCTAAGGCAATGTTTCCTTTTTAAGTTTAGTGTGATACCAGTGATCTCGGCGGACTCCTTTAGCATTATCTTGTCTTAACATGGCCTAAATCTTGCCAAATTTTACCACTTTCTTTGCATTTTCAAGTCTATTTACATTTCAAGTCATGTAGCTCGGCCTATTAGCCTACTTCTGTAGACGTTTGTAATCTTGACTCCATCATGAAATGATTACACTCAGTTTCTCGTTTTAGTTTCTATTTTTCTTTCATTTACTTTTTAGGAAAATACACTTAAATCCATACTAAATTCTAAGTCCTCGTTCACTCGAGACACAAAAAAGAACTTAAAGCGAACCAGTATCCCACTCAGTGCACAATCTTTTGGTTAAGAAGTCAGTTTTACTCACAACTCTCACACACACTCAAACACAATCACTGTTTGTTAGCAGCCTCTAACAGTGGCACGCCTATTTTGTCTTTCTCTAGAGCCATCCCGTGGCATTGAGACCGAAAGCAACACTTGAAGTAAATACGTGTTGAATCCAGTCAGACTCTGTCCAAGTTTTGACACTAACAAATTTTACACTATAATATACAACATTTGATATTCCATAGGTACTTATGGAAATATAAAACATATTAGGGGTGTGCACAAGTACCTCTCAAACTAAAAATCTTGTTAATTTAGTAAATTTACCACCTAAACTCATGTTTTAGTGCGAATGTACAACCCTCATTAGTTTTGGTTACAAATATAGTCAATACCTATCGTTTGCAATGCATATGAACCATTTTTAGAGAATACATTTTCCACTTAGAGACCTATATCTTCTACTTACTTGAAGACCTATTGTGGGACATATCTTCTATTTACTTGAAGACAAGATGTAATCAACAAAATTCTTACTGCAACTCTTAGAATGGATACCCTGAATAAAGTTGAGGTTCCACTATAAAATCAATTGGCAATATTGGGAGTAGCCCAACTACTTATAAGTCCATGCAAGGTCCATTCTCCCATCAATGTGAGATTGATTCTTAACAAAAAATAGGCAGGAAATTTTTTCCCTGCGCAACATGTGTTTTGATAATATTTCTAACTGGCATTAACAAAAGTGATACATTCACACTAAAAGTGAGTTGGCAAGAATTTTAATTTAAGTTGTATTTGCAGACATTTTTGCAACATATATGTTTTACCATCTTGTGTTATGACTGGGGAAAGGCATATGTTGATATTATTGATGAACCCCATCCCGAGTTATGTGTCAAAGAAAAACGCTTTCTAGAGCATAAAAAAGGTTTCGTGTGTGTGTGTGAAGGAAACGACATATTTCAATCATGAGATGGCCAAAAAAATGTATTCAGACATATGAAGAACATGACCAGAAGATGAGGGTACTTGCAAACAAAGATATGAAAATACAAATGTTGCAAGTAAATGTTGAAAGAGGCAGAGGGTCCATAGAAACCAAGGCATCCAATTCTACAAAATCATGTGAGAGATGAAAACTCTCAAAACAATCATAGGATAGAAAACACCATAAGTCTATATGGTCACTATAGAGAAGGACATCACAACTCTAAGGGTCTACTCGGTAACGTTTTACAAAATGATTTTTGAAGAACTGTTTTGTAAAACGAAAACGACATATAGGATTCTGCATTTTTATGATTTGAGAATGCGTCTGCTAGTTTAACCCTATAATGATTTATAAGAATGAAAATATTGAAAACGTGTTTGGTGCCATAAAATGTCAAAAAATTAATACTTTCATGTTTGGTAGTAATGTTTTCATAATATTATAAAGATGGTGGCGATGGTGGTAGAGATGGTGGTTGCGATGAGAGTGGTGTTGGTAGTAATGGTGGTTAGGGTGGTAATAGGAGTGGTGACCATAGAGGTGCCAATAGTGGTGGTGGCGGCGGTGGTGGCAGAGACTAGTTGTGTTAACCATAGTTGTATAAATGTTGGTTAAGAGATGGTGGGAATGATGATAGCAGAGATGGTGATGGTGGTCGTGGTGAGGGTGATGGTGGTGGGAGGTGGCAGTGGTGGTGTGTTGGAGTTGTGCCTTTAAAACTAATTTCGTAATATTGGATATTATGTAACAACTCCATATTAATTAATAAATCAAAATAGCAAGTTTTATTTTTTTCATGAGTTTGGCTTTATATTATAGAGATAATATACTATGAATGAGTCAATAGGATTTAAGGTATGAAAGTAACGTCCTAAATAAGGTTAGAGCATGGAGACTTGTATTCCATAGTCACTTAATTCTTAAATAAAGTTCCTAACCGTTCGGAAAGTCAACTGGATATTGACTATTCGGAAAGGTTGGTGTATATCGCATTAAGGTTAGCATGGTCTCATGCTACACGCGTTGGACGCGTGGTGGATATATAATTGCTTGTCTATTGGACAAGTTCACTGAACACTGACCGCCCAAAAAGCTTAAATGTATGAATGTTTACCACATGTCAAATGTTACAAAGTTTCGGGTTGTAGTATGCAAAATTTTTCTTAGACCTGAGGCATCATCAAATATCTTGTGCTTATAAATATGAACTTTGATTTCACTTGAAACCCCTCCCTGCTTCGCAGGGGCCGATAGTGTAATACTTGGGTTCATGTATATAAGTATGGAGATACATGAATGTGCAATAAGGAATCTATCGCCTTCTAGTAATTGTTCAATAGAAGGAGATATCCATCTCAAAAATATTCTTCAGCTTAAGTACTTGTTGATCAAACTATGTTTGTAAGAACAGCTTCAACATGAGATGCATCATGGTGATCATAGATGACTATATGTGATTTGACATAGATTCATATCATATAAATCTTGATCGAGATATGGATGATAGAAGAATCGAATTACATTGTAACTACAATCAAGGTTCGAAAGAGTATCATGATTAGTTCGCGCATACTTCTACTAATCCAGATAGCCATGAAATGATGCTAGGTGTCACTCATGGTTTGTTGAATTAAATTTATTCATTAATTAAATTTCACTGTCGGCCTTAGTTTGAACCTAAGAGGTCATACACTTATGGTAGTTCTAGCAACGCTAACTAGGATGATGATTAGATATAATTAATTGTTAATTATATCGGATTAACTATTTGGGCCTATTTAATTAAAATTGGTCCAAATCACAAGTGATTGGGCTTGAAGCATGGGACAAAGCCCATGGCATCATAGCCTAAAGAGGTGCGGCAAAGGCGCTTATATATACCCCTTGTATTTCTCTCAATATAAAAAAAATGCAATTAGTTTTGTCCCTCAAAGAAAAAGAGAGAAAAACCCTAAGCTAAAAACACCTTGTGTGCCGCCCAAACCTATTGATCCAAGTGAGAGATATTGCTAGCACATTTAAATCAATCACTTCATCATCCGTCGCTAGTTTATCAATGTGGATACTTTTAGAGGCTCAACACTTGGGGAGCTTCACGTGACCAATCATGAAGAGGAAGATCGTGAACACGAGGATGATCCTACAAATTGGGGCACGTGCGTGGCTAAGGATTCACATAAGTAAATTTCTTCGCCATTTTGTTACATTATTGATTACAACCAACCAGATATATAATTGCGATAACATATTATTTTTCGCCGCATATTTAATTATTTGAATTAAATTAATCCCAATAATATGCCCAAAAACTCAACGTGGTGGAGATGGTGGCAATGATGGTGGGTGGTGGCAGTGAGAAAACATAGGGGTGATAGTGATGATGACACAGTAGAGGGGTGATGGCGTTAGATAATATGGTGGTGGCGGCGACAGAGATGTAGGTGACGATGGTGATGGTTAGAAGGTGGCGATGGTGAGATAGTGGAGGTAGTGGTGGCCTTGGTGGCGAGGGTGGTGGTGGTGGAAGATATGGTGGTTGCTGCGATGGTGGTGGGAGGTGGTGGCGCCAAATATGATGGCGGTGGTGGTGATGATGGTGAGACGGTGGAGGTGGTGGTGATGGTCATGGTGGTGTGGGTGATGGCGATAGAGAATGTGGTGTGGTGGTAGCATCATACATGATTTTATTTGTTCTTGAAACTCTAACTTTGTTTTCCAATGTATTTCTTTTTCATTATCCTGAAATTTGTTTTTGAAATACAGAACTTAGGCTAAATATTGTTTTCTGCGTTTTTCATTTTTCGAATTTATTTTCATAAAACAATGTGCCAAACGCATTTTCTACCTGTTTTTGTATTTGGAAAACGAAAACTATTTTGGAAAATGTTAACGAACATTCCCTGAATTACCTCATGATCCCAAAAATTCTTTTAATACAAAGAATCAAGACAAACAAACTCCAACAAAGCGAAAGATTCCTGAAAGCATCAAAACGGTTTCTTAACTTCCAAGCCTATATCCTAATGCAAGCTACCATTAAAAATAAAAAACGTTGCCAAACGAATTTACTGCTTGGAATTCGACAAAGTAATTTGACATTAATTAAGATTGTCTAATGTGGATAAGAGCTTGAGAAGTTCATATTGAAGTTTGCTCTTGACAATAATTGATCATCTTTTTAATGTGCACGAGTGCGGCAGGGAAGGGATGGACCAAAATGCATTATTAACGAGTAGGTTGCGATACATTGAACAAGCATACTACTGTGAGCAAGATCATGGTCCAGACTCCAGACCGATTGAAAGGGTGGGACTCACCCTTTTAAGACCATGCCCTTCAAATTCATTAAATTGATCAACCTTTACTTTTGATCCCCCCAAAATATAGAGTACATAATAATAAAAAAGAAAACCTTGCTTTGCTAATGCCTAGGGGTGATTTTTGGTCAGATCGGATAGGAAACAAGATTTCCAATGCCAATTCAAAAAAGTTTCGGAATCAAATATTACTTCCAATTTCGAAGTTTTTATTGAAAATTTTGGAACATAATTCGAATCTCCTACATTTTGCAAGACTTTGAAAATTTTCAAACTTTTATGTATCCACCATTCAATATTTTTTCTGAGTTTTTGAGATATTTATAGGCCGTTACGTGTGAGTATGACATAAAGCATGATTATACTCTTCATTTTTAGACAAGATAAAATAATACGTATGATTCTACTCTTCATTTTTAATATATAATAATGTGATTAAATATACAAAATACGAAATAAAGCATATCTAAATATAACAATAAACATGATAAAACAAGCCGCCTCATTTGACTCGTGGATGTTGCAGATCCAACTAGAGTGGCGACGTTGCAGACAATTTTGGCCAGAGTATCCTACACAGAAATGCCGACTAATGTGGTTCCCTTCTTGGAATAATGTAGTTATGTTGTCTCCCCTAGCGAGTGTTGTGGTCGCTTTGAAAAAGGCTAGATGTGGTCTTCGCCTCTGAGCGTTGAGATTCGTAGTCTTGTCTTCTAACGATGACTTTATGTGATCTGGCTCTTCTGCGATGACTTTATGTGGCATTGCTATTCAACGATGATTAGTGTGGTCGCTGATATAGATTTGTTGCATCTATCGATTTTTGTGACAGATTTGTATTGGTGACATTTATAGTTTCGTGCATGTGGTAGCCGTATGAGGGTTTACTGTAGTTGTTTGTTTGTGCAAATTCACTTCAGATCAATTTCTTGATCACTGGAGCAATGTACCAAATTGACACTTCTGTATTTGTTTGTGTTGATCAATGTAATACTACTTTATTGTTTCTTGTGAAAAAAAAAAGGTATTAAGTTTGAGAAATTTCGGATTGGAATTTCAGAATTTTGGATCGGATAAGTACATTCCAATTGCCATCCAAATCTTTCAAAAACTTTTGTGAAAAAAAAAAAAGTATTAAGTTTGAGAAATTTCGGATTGGAATTTCAAAATTTTGGATCAGATAAGTACATTCCAATTGCCATCCAAATCTTTCAAAAAATTTCGAAATCGGAAATATTCCCCCCCCCCCCATACAGCATGCCACTAAATGAGAATTTTCTCCTATAATAAATCCAGCTCTTCGCTTTTTGAAAGAAAAATATTGATTTGATTAAGCAACAATAGTTTTTTATTTTTTTAGATTATGAAAAAGTCCACTCTTCTTATATTTGACTTCAAATTCTTATCATTGAAGGGTCATTTTTTTTTCTTACTAATAAGGAAGTGGTCTTATCTGCAATATTTAGTCAAACACGTATACTCATTTTGATAATTGAAAAAAGGGTTCTTTAGATATAGGCCCCTACAACTCATATTTCTCGGACAAAAACCCATATATGTTTAAACTTCCAAAAAAAATCTACAATTTAAATAGATTGCCACGTAAAAAAATAAGTTACCTACTATTATAAATTATTTACAACTTATACCACAACATTCTATAACTGTTTCTCACACACATTCATTATTAGTTAACCATTATTCAATTTTGAATTGATAGGGCATTAAAATCTAACTAGTCCTCATAATTAACGTTTTATAGTTTTTTTTATTTGTCTTACAGTGACTCTAATACAAGTATATTATAAATTATTTACAACTTACTATATTTTTTTAGGTAATAGATACATTATCTTGTATAAAAATTAAACAATAGGTAAATTATATTGTAGATATATTTGAACAAATTATATTGTAGATAAATTAAAATTCATAAACAAAAAGTAAGTAGATACATTATTTTTGAATCAAATATTTATTTATTTTGTAGGTAAATTATTTTTAATGCGTTATTACATATACTAGGCACATTTTATTATTAAAATATTTGTGCAAATAATTTACCTATATTGTTATATAAAATATAGGTAAATTAATTTTGAATCAAATAACATTCCTTTATTTTGTAGGTAAATTATTTTGCATGTATTGACACACCCCGACCCGGATAGCCACGTGGACACCGGATCTCGAGGCGTGCTGACCGACCACTCCGTAGGAGTGACGAAGTCATAGGAAAATTAAATAAGGAAAAGCAGTTAAAATCAGAGTTTTACGAAAATACGGAAGTGTAATGTGGGTAGAACCCATTATTACATAGTGTCAGAGCTAGGTGCAGTAAAGGAAATTATTCCCATCCAGTAGGATGGATAATTAACAGAACAGTAGAGTTAACTAAACATACACTGCAGAAAGAAAATCAAGCTACCAGCAGCTGCCACCACCGAATCGTCGCCAACTAAAGTCTAAGTCCTGGAGGGGCGAAAAACAAGGGTGAGTGGGCCAATATCTATTTTTAAGTAAAACGTTTTCAAAACCTTGGTATAACCCCTCACTGTAAAACCCGTAGATATAACAAAATATTTAATACTAAAAATAAGTCTCTACTACAAGTAAACGGGCCAACGCCCACAAGGATACGGGTATAAAGCATTTGTGAAAATCAACATTACTTATCACATGGAAATATGCACACGAGTCATATAGAAAGTAGCTACATGACAGGCTGGGTGTTTAATATATTACGCTCTAGCACTACATGCACGTGAAGCTGGCACAAAATGTGCGTCACAACGAGTCTAGTCGCCGAGGCAACATAGACAGGCTGGCACCTACAATGGATCCAAGGTGAGCGTGTCGGTGCGTGTGAACATACACGTGAAGCTGGTCCTGGCCCGGACAGTGCTAACACCGTGCATAATGTGAAATAAGTAATACAGTTAAAATCATGTGTATGCATGCCAAGTTTCATCATAAAACCCAAATCATAAATCAATAATCAATAAATAAGAGTTTATCACAAAATAATCTAATTTCATAAAATAGGCATGCCACACATATATTTCAAAAACACCATAAAACATATTATAATAATATAAAAAGGGTAAATACTAGGCCCACTCACTGATACGTAGTCGGATCGTAGCCCCCGTAGCGTGCTTGAGCTCGTTGCTCCTCCGGATAGGTCTCACCTATATGAGAGTTTACTAAACTAATCACTAAACAAGCCTATTCCAAATAAAAGTAAGGAAAAAGACTTGAAATCGCCTTTGTTTGCTCGAAACGGGACTTGAAATGGTCGGAAAATGGGTTCACGCGCCGCCGCGGGGCTCCACGCGCCGCCACAAGGCGGCACGCGCCGTCACGCGCCGTCACGCGCCCACACGCGCGCTCACGCGCCAGCACGCGCGACTGTGCACTCGCCGTTAAAGTTAACGGCGTGCCGTTAACTTTAACGGAATATTCTCTAACGGCGTTACGGAATATTCCGTCGCCGTTAGGGAATATTCCTTGACGGCGTCAGAGATGACGGAATATACCTTCTGGAATATTCCCCGGTTCGGACCGGGTTGAACTGGGTTGAACCGGGTTGGACCGAGGCTCGCTGACGTCACGAACCGGCTCGGTGACGTCACACCGCTGCAACTCCGGCCGCCGATCGCCGCCGCCGCCGGAATCTGGAAATCTTCGCCGGAATCTGGAATTTCTGCAACTTCGTCAATCCTCAACTGTTTTTCACGAATTTTATACCAAAATGAAGCTGGACTCACGTAGAGTTCGAATTTACCTAGACTTGGGCCAAAATATGGCCGGAGACGGCCGGAATTGGCTTCGAGAGGCTCGGCCAAGGATCGGGTTTCACCGATCTCGGTCTAGACTTTGCATGCAGAGCCTGGTTCGAGTCCCCAGAACTCCAAGGAGTTCGATGATGGCAATTTGAAGTGGATTCGAGGTCTGGGTGGCCGTGGCTGGCCACTGGCAGTCCACCGGGAAAAATGGCCGAGTCTGGTTCTTCTCGGTTCGAGATCTCTCTGGTTTCCAAAGTGGTCCAGAGACGACGAGGATGATGATGATGAGGCTCAAGATCTGATTCGAGTTCAAAAGGGAAGCCTCGGGTTGGAAACAGTGAAGGTGGGTGTGTTAAGTAATTTCTGGTTTTCTGTAAACCTGGGTTCGAAGGCAGTGCAACTCACTCGAGGATGAAGGTGAGGACTCGAGTCGAGGTTTGCTCACGGGGAAGGTCGAGGAGGATGAGGCTGGTGTCTTGAGAAGATTTCCCGACTTGGGTGGTTTGCATGTAGGTTGCAGACAGTGTGTGTGAGTAAGTGAGGCTCGGGAGAGTGAGAGAATGGCAGAGTGTAAGTGAGGTTGGCAGTGTGAAAATTACACACTGATGGTGCTGGATTTAAAACCAAGTCAGTCAAACATTGGTTTTGCACAAACAGAATTTGCCCAATGCATGTCAATTTGCATGCAAAAAGAAACTGAATTTCTGAATTGAAAGAAAAGAGAATGCAGGCCTCGTGCCTTGCAGAAACCATGGGCTAAGTCCACAGTTTCAAAATACTGCTCAAGTAAAATTACCGTTTTGCCCCTGACCGGTATTTGTTCGTTACAAGTCTGAATCAGGTCCCGTTCGCGACTACGGTTTCGTATCGAAGTGTACAATACGAAAAATACGTCGAAAGTACGAAAATAAGTGAATAGGAAATAATTGTCCACGTAGGACTGAATAAGCCACTAGGGGCATTTTCGTCATTTCACACCGTCGGGGAATAAAATACAATAAACTTAGGGACGGGATGTAACATGTATTATTGTTACAACCCGTCCCGTAAAATAACAATATTTTATTCCCAGAAGTGGGAAATGACGAAAATGCCATTGGTTGACCTTTTGGTTGACTTTCGTGTCGTAATTCATACGACCCTTTCCTTGCTATTTTCTTGTTGTACTCATCATTACGATTACGTGGACGCGAGTAGGACGACATTCGGAGTCCGAATGAATATTCTACAGACGTTGGATTATCGACGTTTTCGTACTTCGGTTTGTACTGTGTTGGTAGTTGAGATGTGGGCCCAGTTTCCTGTTGACCCATCACTCTTTGTCTCTCTGTCAGCTTAACCATCACTCCCTGTCTCTCTGTCTCGGTCCCTCACTCCCTGCAACCTCACTTTCCTTCTCCTCTCTCCCGTGGTTTCTCTTCCTCCCCATGCCAAACCAATGGCCATTCATCACTCCCAGACCAAAACAACATCTGTGTCACTCTCAAATCACCAGACTGAACCCAAAAAACCGAGCTCGAGCCTCGAGCTTGAATTCCTAGGAACTCCAGCGAGGCCCCGTGCTTTCTCCGTCGAGTTCCTCGGTGAAATCGACCTCAGTGGTCCTCGATCTAACCACCATTCAATTCCCCGAGGTCCCTGGAACTGGAATCAAGCCTGACATGGCTAAAAATGGCCTGGGATCGACGTTCTGGAAACCGGCCATTTGGGCCGAGATCTTCTCCTTCCAATTCCTGCCATCTCCAGCCAGGTTTAGGCCCCCAAAATGGGATATTCTTGTTCCCCTTGCTTCCAGCTTCATTTTGGTACTTGAATCGTACAAATCGGTTGTGATTTCACTGAGTTACAGGTGTTTGAAGAATTCCGGCTAAAATTCCAAAATCTGGTGAAACTCCGACCGGCAACGGCGACGCGGCGGCCGGCAGTTGCAGCAGTCACCAGTGAGCTGACGTCAGCCGACCCGGCCCTGACATCAGCCAACCAGTGATGACGTCACCCAACCCGGTCCAACCGGGGGAATATTCCAAGGTATATTCTGTTTCGTTAACTAACGGCGTTAACAGAATATTCTAACGTCGTTAGAATATTCTGTTAACTTTAACGACGCGTGTCACCGGCGAGTGACCGGTGCATTGCAACGCGTGGTGGACTTCCACCGGCGCGTGGGGGCGCGTGAGGGCGCGTGCGACCTCACAGCGGCGCGTGAGGCCATTTGGCAGCGCGTGCAGCAGCGCACGGCGGCGGTATTGGGTTTTCCGATCCCGGAACTTCAATTTCAGGGTTCTGAACTCCGTTTTCTTCGTACTTTCCGGTGACTTTATTAATTGTGGTTACTTTAAATTAGGTTTGGCAACCCGTGGAGTACGGAGAACTTACAATTGTGTATTTCGCCAACGGTTATCGTGAGTGGGCCCTTTCCCTATTTAAATTATACATTTTATGTGTTGGGAAATTATTATCACCTTATGCCTATGTTTTTAATATGGGAATTTCTATCATTTTATACTTTGTGAACCTTGATTTTAATTACTATATTGTATTTGGTTCACCTACTACGCTATATGAATATGGTATTTCAAGTATTTAGTATACTATCGGTCTTTCGGATTCGGTATCCGTTAATACCTATTTGGAAAGTGTTATTACGAGATTTATTCTAGACAGGAATTTACCCCACCTTATTTTAATTAGAAATTATCCGTGGTATGTTTTCTTACACGCTCAACTAGGAATGCTTACATGGTGTCATTAGTACTGTCCGAGGCCAGAACCAGCTACACGTGTATGTTCACACGCACCGACACGCTCATTTTGGATCCATTGTAGGTGCCAGCCTATTCTAGTTGCCTTGGCAACTAGTACTCGTTGTGACGCGCTTAGCGTCAGCTTCACGTGTACGTAGTACATGAGCGTAGCATTATTATTTGTACACCCAACTTGTTCATGGCAGAATATCTCTGCATGAACTCGTGTGTCTGCCATACTTATCGAGCGTATCCCTATATTGTTTTATATTGTGATTTACTACCGGATTTCACTGATGCCACGGAGGCTTGCGTTATTTTGGGTTTTCTAGTATTATTTAATACGCACGGATTTATGAGAAAGTATTTATACTAAAATTGTGGCTTTGTACCCGTTTTGGAAAACAAGTGCATTTCTGTACTTACACTGTTTTTTCTTATCTATTATTGCAGTATGTTTTCCAGAAATGTTTTACCGGAACTACTACATGATTTGACGGCGAGGGGTTACTATTTTCAGAAATGAAAGGTTTTAGAAAAATAATTACTTATGGCCCACTCACCCTTCTGTTTTGCGTCCCTCCAGGTTTAGTTGGCTTGGAGCTGTCGACGTCGAGACCGGTGGTATGACAATGTAGGGATCCCTTAGTACTTGTAACTATTTTGTATTCCCTACTCTGTCCAACAAATGCTATTTTGTTATTCTTTCCGCCCGCACACTTCCGTGCACTTTGAGATTATTGTAAATTCACTTTGTCTTAATTATTCTTTAATTCTTCCAAATGGCTTTTGTCACCTCACGAGGTGTCGCCCAGCACACCCGGCTTTTGGGTGTCCACCTGTACATCCGAGTCGGGGTGTGTCAATTATTACATATATTGGGCACATTTTATTATTAATACATGTGTCCAAATAAGTTTCTTATATTTTTATCCAAATTATTGTATAGTACCCTTTCAGATTTTCATTTGGCAAGAAAAATGGAAAAATTAAATTAAAATGGCCTAATTTTATACAAATTTGAAAACAATTACGAAGTCTTAAGGAAAGTACAACATTAATGCTTCTTTTATGTTTTTATTTTTTTCGCCAGAAGCATTAATCCCCAATTTGTTATAATATGCAATGAATTTAAAATTAATGCATTTTTTTAGAATCTTTAATCCCTCCCTTCAAATTTGCATACAATTAATTGTATACATTAAAATTGTAATTAGGGGTATTTTAGTCATTCAAAAAATACAAAATGTGTAAAGTCAAACATAATTAATGAATTTGCTTATGTGGAGCCTAATGAATGGGCTTTATTTAGGTAAAAAAAACTATGTTGGATTTTATGTAAGGAAACTTGAGTTTCAGGGGCTAAAGTCATATTTTCAGTTGAAGGGACCTTAGCAACAAGAGAAAAAAAAAAAAACCAAAGAAAAACCTGTTGCTTTTGACCCAAGCCTTTGGCCTTGGGTCTGTGGCAATCCTTTTTTATCCCTTTCTTCTGTTTATTTTTTTGTTTTTGATAGTGATTGCTTTCTCTCTTTGTCGAGGAGAGCCTTTGTGGTTGTCGTTGTGGTCACTCTCTCTTTCTGAGGAGGAGAGTTTTTGCAGCGGTTATGACTTACTGCTCAACTCTAAATCTTGAAGCGACAATTGTTGTTCAAATTTGAGGTGGTGATTTTGTGGTTTGTGCTCTTGGCAAGGATTATGTGGAGGAAGCTCGACGTTTGTTAGAGGTCACTCATAGCAGGGTTTTTTGCCGACAATTGCAACATCATCAAAGGGTGGTGCAGTCTTTCCTTTGTGGGGTCGTTGCAATGGTTCAAGGGACTCACAATCATGTTTTCTTGTCATTGCAAAGTCTTCAGGTGATGGTACGATGTTTACCTTGTGTGTGTTGACGGTGTTAGGTCCGGCTCGTATGGCTTAGGCCTTGTGAGCTTATCTTTACTGTTGGTTAGGTGTGGTTTTCCCGTGATTCAGGAATCGTACCTCTGAAGAGTTAATTTTGTGTTATGTCATTTTTTTTGTTTTGTTTTGGTTGTGGTTTCATTGTTTGTTCGCCGGGTAAAGAACTATGTGGACATCTTCGTGATGTCTCATAGTAGAGCTTTTTTTGCCGAAGGAGTGTCGTCTTTTGCAAGTTCATCAGAAAGTGATGCAAGGTTTTGTCCTCGTGAGCGTTATGTTTTCGTTTGGCTGGTAGGTTTTGTATTCCTGATGAATGATTTTTTTGTTTTATTTGATTAATGAAATATTTATTATTTAAAAAAACTAAATTAATTTGCACTTGACTAGGTCAGTCGGGTCAACCGATTTTGGAATTTGGAGTTAAACAACAAGCTTTTCCTAGTGAAAAAGAAAATTTATTTCTCTAAACAAACTAGATATTAAATACAAGGGAAATGCTAGCCGGACCCTCTCAAAAGCGAGTCCAATCAAACTCTCTCTCCATAGCTTCCACGTGGTTAAAGTAAACCAAAAAAAAGTTGCAGCACGAAAAATATTTTGTTTCGTTCCAATTTAACCTTCTAACATTTAATTGCCAACATTTTCATGTCCTCCTCTCTCTCTCTTTTTTTTCCCTGTTCTCTTCTTCTCTGTCCAACATCAATCTATTCGAATTTATTTTTCCAGTTATCAATTCGAATTGTTCTCACAGAAATAGGTTTAATTCGATTTTTTTCTCCGAATATCAATCACATAACAAGTTTAAATAGGTTTTATTTTCCAATTTTTTTTAGATCTCAATAAGAACAATTTTCTGCAACTTTTTTGTTTCTAGATCTCATGGATTAATGTTACAACCCGTTCCGCATTTTATAGTATTTTATTTTTCGAAAGTGTGAAATGACCAAAATGCCCATGGTTAGGCAATAGTTGACCATTGTTAACTTTCATGCCGTGTCACATACGAGCCTTTTCTTAGCACTTTCTTGTCATGCTCGTTGTTATGAATGCGTGGATGCGAACGGAGCGAAATTTAGAGTTCGAATGGAGGTTTTGCGGGACGTTAATTTCGAGGGCATTGTTGTAATTTTCATGAGGATGATATTTTGTAGTTTGGGCTTTGGGCCCAGTGAGCCCCATTTCTTCCCCTTGGGCCCAGTGAGCCAAACCACCAAACATTCACCACTGTGACTTCTCTCTCTGGTGAACCTACCCTCAATCCCTATTTCTTAAAAATCGAACCATAGGCATGGCTTCTTTGAACTCCGAAGCGGGTCAAAATTTTCAACGAACTTCTCACTGTTTCTGACCTTGGTAAGCCTTGATTATACCTTCATTTGACTCCTTGTGATGTTTTGAGTATGTTTGGTGTATTGCATGCTTAATTTGAGTGAGAAATGACACGATTGAGTGTAGGGAACCTCTGCTCACGTATTTTGGCGAGTTGACCGTGGCTGATGAGACGAGGAGATTTCGGCCAAATGGCTTGGAATCGGTCCTCGAGGCTGGTACCAATGGCTTCGTCTCAACTCCACAACCCCGAACATGCAATCAAAACCGACGGCGAAGCAACGACGGAGGCACGACAACGACATGAAAAATCCCGGCCAAAATTTCAAAATCCGGCGAGAATTGTAGAGTGCTGACGTCAGTAAACCTAGTCTAGGTTGGTCGTGACGTCAGCAAGCCAGTTTAGATCTGGTCCAAACCCGGTCTAGACTGAGAATATTTCAAAGGTATATTCCTTTTCCTAACTGACGGCATTGACGAAATATTCTTTAACGTCGTTAGAATATTTCGTTAAATCTTAGAATATTCTGTTAAAGTTAACGGCAGGCTGTTAACTTTTACAACACGTGTAATCGGCTCGTGTAGGCGCGTGAGGGCGCGTGAGATGGCGCACAGCTGCCCGCAGCGGCGTATTTGAGTTTTCGAACACCAAAACTCTTAATTTGAGTTCCATACTCCGTATTCTTTGTAGTTTTCGATTAGTTTATTAAATATGGTTGTTTTATTTTAGGAGTGACAACCCGAGGACTACGGAAAGCGTACAAGCAAAGGAATTACGACCACGGTCACTGTGAGTTGGTTTTTCTTTTCTAAAATTATATTACGTATATTTGTGAAACAAGTTTTCCGTTATGCCTTGTTACCTTACTTGGTTTTAGAAATTCAAATGCTTTAGCGAATTATTGGTATTTCGGCTTACGGTATTCGCGAATACCACTTTAGAATGTTTTGTTACTCGCCTTACTTTAGAAACGATATACTTCATACTATACCCCATTTTAAGATACGAGACTTTACCTATGGCATGTTTTATCTTATACCGCTCAATTAGGATTGGTTACACGGTGTCTATACTACTGTCCGGGCCAGGATGAGCTTCATGTGTATGTTCACAC
The DNA here is from genome assembly GCA_018257905.1 of Gillenia trifoliata. Lineage (NCBI taxonomy): Eukaryota > Viridiplantae > Streptophyta > Magnoliopsida > Rosales > Rosaceae > Gillenia > Gillenia trifoliata. Next base: position 15,984,813 of record CM031083.1, on the reverse strand, counting down.
TGCACCGACACGCTCACTTTGGATCCATCGTAGGTGCCAGCCTGTTCTAGTTGTTTTTACTTCTAGAACTCGTTGTGACGTGTTTAGTGCCAACTTCACGTGTATGTAGTACTTGAGTGTAGATTATTACACCCAGCCTGTTTATGGCAGAATATCTCTGCATGAGCTCATGTGTTTTCATCACCTACTGAGCGTACCCTGTTGTTTATTTGTTATTTTGTGATTCACCAACTTTCACTGATGTTATGGAAGATTGCGATACTTCTAGTTTTCATTTGATGAATTCCACGTGTTGATTTCTACTAAAAGATTTTATATTAAAGTTTATTGTTAATTACCCATATTAGAAAGTAATTACTTTTCCGCTCTTAAGTTGTTTTTCATACTTATTATGTAGTATGATTTTGAAAATTATTATGGGTTTTTTACAGCGAGGGGTTAGTACTTTCGGAAAAGCAAAGTTTTAGAAAATTACTATTTTTACTCACTCACACCTTTTTGTTTTGCGCCTTTCCGATACTTCTGGTTTTCATTTGATGAATTCCACGTGTTGATTTCTACTGAAAGATTTTATATTGAAGTTTATTGTTAATTACCCATATTAGAAAGTAATTATTTTTCCGCTCTTAAGGTGTTTTTCATACTTATTATGTAGTATGATTTTGAAAATTATTACGAGTTTTTTACAGCGAGGGGTTAGTACTTTCGGAAAAGCAAAGTTTTAGAAAATTACTGTTTTTGCCCACTCACACCTTTTTGTTTTGCACTTCTCCAAGTTTTAGTTGATTATGGAGCTCTTCAGTGTAGGAAATCTTCTCTTAGTAATCATAGTGACTTTAGTACCTTCTATTCTGTAAATTTAGTTACCTTGTTATTATTCCTTTTGGTTTACACACACTCTTACGCACTCACTTTTATTTTATTCAACTTTCCCTTTTATTACTCTAAATAACACTCATTCCTTCAAATGGCTTTCGTCACTCCTTCGGAGTGTCGCCCATTACACCTCAATTTTTGGGTGTCCACCTAGACATCCAGGTCGGGACATGTCAATTAATCTCAATAATTGAACGATTGAACAATTTTCTGCAACCTTTTCATATCTCAAAAATAAAAAATTTCAGATATCAATTCATTTTTTTTTTAAGATGTCAATTCTATTGATGCAGAAAATTTTCCAAATATCAATATGTGTTACAACTTTTAGAAAAAAGATGAAAAATCCATGAGATCTGCAAACGAAAAAGAAGAGACGGACCAGACGAAGGGAGAAGAAGAGACGGTGGGAGAAGGAGAACACAGAAAAAGAAAAAGAGAACGTAGAAATTGGGCATTAGAGGGTTAATATGGGAAACAAAAAATATCTAAAATGTTGCAACTTTTCTTGGGTTTCACCAGCCACGTGGAAGCTACAGACATAGAGTATGGGTTGTTCTCGCTTATGAGCGAGTCCGGCTAGCATTCCTCTTTAAGGGATGAAGAGAGAGGGGCTCAGAGGATGACCATGCAGAATAATCTTGTCTAGCTAAGAAATAAAAAGGGAATTGTTATTCGCAATTTAAATTTTTTATTTTTTATTTTAAATTTTATATATTTATAAAGAAAAATACACTTGTGAAGAGTGTAAAGTAAGATTTTTAGAGTGCCAATAACAGTCCTCAACAAAAATTGAGAAAAATAAAGTTTACACAAAGTGAGAAACTAGTTCTGAGTTATGGTAGGAGTAGTTGAGTTAAAAATTTTAAATCAATTTTTATTAGAATAAATTTAAGTTTAGACAAATTGGTTAGAACAATGTGTTTTCTCTCTACACTATGGTTTGAATGTTCTTCCTTATAAGTTATATCAAATTAATGTAAAATATCGTTTGTATCTAAAGTTTTATTTTCTTTGTCAAACAAATAGATCAAACTTAAATGGTACGTATCATTCAATGGTCCGATCATTAAATAATTTAAAATTCATCTAAAATGTACTGCTAATTAATTTAAAATGATTCAATGGTCTGAATCATCTGTACCACCCAAAATTTTTCACAAACAAATTGCCAAAGTTTAATCTCACACGGTGATGCAAATACTCATACCAAACATCCATGTGGGCCCATTTCACATGGGAATGCTCCCCAACTCTCCCCTTACAATTAAAGGTCCAGATTGCATCCCTACAATCCCCCAAAACGCATCTTCACCGTCCTTGTGAGTCCACAGTTTTACATAGGGTTGGCTGAGCTTGTCCAACTCTTGTCCCCCAAACGCAGAGGCAAGATGCCTCAAAGGTGCTGCTATTCCTACCGACAGCTTAGCTTTCCTTTGTCCATAATTCATGCAAATGAGAGAGAGAGAGAGAGAGTAACAAATTAAACAAATTTTAAGGCATTTCCACCACTCCCACCCCTTCCTTTAATCATATCTATAAAATACAACACACAACTTGCATTCCCACCTCCCCACAAACCAAACACATTTCTCAAACTTCTCCACAACAAAATAAAAAAGGGAATAAAAAAAGAAAGAGAAAAACTTGCCTCAACCAGAAAGAACTTGGTTCTTTTGGGTTCTGCTAGAGCAGATTACTGGGTTTTGTTTCTTGAGGTTCAAGAATTCAGTTTAGTATTCGCTTTTTTTGGGTCGAAGGTTGAAAAAATGGAAAGCAAGGCACATGAAAATGATCTCAACCTCAAGGCAACAGAGCTGACACTAGGGTTGCCAGGGAGAGATGAAACTAGTGAGCTTCCTAATCAAACCAAGAAGAGATCACTGCCAGCTGATTCAAAAAATGAAGAAGGAAACCCTGATGCTAAAAATGCTCAAAAGGAAACAGCCCCTCCTGCAAAGTAAGTCATTTAATTTATTGATTAATCTTGTTGAAATGAATTTATATTATAAGAAATATATAGTATGAGTTATAGCCTATAGATTTGAGTTGTTGTACTCATAAGTTTTGATGTGTTGATATGATAGGGCACAAATAGTGGGGTGGCCACCAATCAGATCTTACAGGAAGAACAGCCTCCAGGCAAATAAGAATGCTGAGGGTGAGACTGCTGCTGGGATTTATGTGAAAGTAAGCATGGATGGAGCACCTTACCTCAGAAAGATTGATCTTAGGGTTTACAAATGCTACCCAGAACTCCTCAAGGCCTTAGAAGTCATGTTTAAGTTCACAATAGGTCAATACTCAGAGAGGGAAGGCTACAAAGGATCAGAATATGCACCTACTTATGAGGACAAAGATGGTGATTGGATGCTGGTTGGAGATGTTCCATGGGAGTAAGCTCTCTCTCTCTCTCTCTCTCTCTCTCCATCTCCATCTCTCTTTGTTTCTCTCTCTTGCTCCTTTTCATATACTCGCAAGTCTTCTGTTGTTATTACAGTATGTTCATGTCATCCTGCAAGAAGTTGAGAATCATGAAAGGATCAGAAGCCAGAGGCTTGGGGTGTGGTGTATGAAAAAGACAGGTCAACCCATAAGAGCAAGGGAGAAGAAAAGATATATCATCTCTCTCTAGATTCATGATATGGAGAGAAAAATTAATCTCACAGCTTGGGTTATCGACGAAGATATTCAGATCTTAGTCTCCTTCATTACTGACATGTCTTCTCTGGAGTTGATTGGGATTGTAGACAGAAGCAGAAGATAATCTAGAGAAGTAATTACAGATTCATTCCATAAGTTTGGCACCAAGATTTGTTTGCGGTTTGCGCATCTGTGATCGATGCTGTATCGTATTGTTTCTGATGATTCAGTCAAACCAAAACTGCATAGAGGGATTTTGGTTCTAAAGAGAGTGTATAAAAAGGAAAAAAATATGGCATGTTTCATGTTTTGGCTGAGTTATGTACTATTGATATTTGATATGGATATATAATATAAAGCTATATATTTTTAGTATGTATGTGTGTAGAAACTTCAGACTGCATGCAGATTTTGTACCCCTTTCTCGTAATACAAGTTGAGAAAGATTAAGATGTTCAATAGTTTTCTCTGTTCGATTTCATTCTATCTAATCATTATCTATTATCACAAGCCACCATAAATTTTAATCTAGCAAGAACTTCCTGGACATCAAGCAAGTTTAAGGCTGTATATGAGAACAAAAATTTTAATTAGTTCGCTAGATATTCTCGTAATATTGATCCTTAAGACTTAAATGGAAATCATTTAAGAGAATTGGAAAAGCAAGCAGCTCAAAAAGAAGAGTTTAAATAACCACAAACTGCTTTCTTTGGTCATCCAAAGATGCTGAAATTCAGATTTTATGTTTTTCTTGCACAGCGTAAATAGCTTACAGATCCATTGGGTATGAATATTCACCCTTTGTATTTAAGATTTTGGGATCGAGTTGTATTTAAGATTTTGAGTTCGATTCTCGATCCCGCTTATATAATGAAATTAAGAACAACACTTATTTCAAGCCAGCATATGAGCACGGCAAAGTTATATTGGGAATAGTGCTCCCAAAATGCACATGGCCCATGATGTTGTAAGTGTGGAAAATAGATTTACCTTTTCTCCTGCCTTTTTAAGATATGGCTGTCTACAAATCTAACCCTAATTACCAAAACATGTCAGCAAAGTCGGTGATTGAGTAAATTAGTTAAAATTTGTTTCTTTTTGTCTGAAAATCTTAAGAGCAGAAGTGAAAATTTTTGGAACTTCGTAAACATTGTATTAACTAATATTTGTATCAGTACATGGTCATTAGCAGGAGATGCATCTGACTGCTATGTATTCTTTGTTTATACTAGATGCAATTTAATAACAAAGTCACCTTTATTGAAGCATTACAACTTAATTATATTTTCGATATTATAATATGTTTCAAAAAATTTAACGTTCTCTTTTTATTTTATTTTAATTCTATTCGCTGCATATTCCATGTGATCTTTTTCATTAATACATAAACTCTTAAAACATGTTATTGCTGGTATAAGTCGTATTCTCTTCAAAAATTAGATATAATATGATAAATACTACAGGCCTACAATTACAAAGATCCGCCCCTTGATTCTCTTTTGCTCCTCATTATTCTCTCGGCGGGCTCCATCAGCTGCTTAGTAGTTGCCCAAATTCTTCCGGCTAATTTCCCCAAGTACATATTGCAAATTTAAGCATGAACGTCTACAAGCAAAGATCAGAGATAAGAGATAGAACTTTTTAACACAATATTATTTTAAGCATATAGTTTTCGTTAACCCACAAAAATCTCTAGAATTCAAATCAAATTCTCTAATTATCAGTATATATGCTCTTTATTATTGTTTTTGATCAATTTACTTTTTAAGAAATCGAAGCACCCTAAAATTCATTTATCTTAGAGAAAGACAACCAACAGAGAGCAAAGCAATGCATGAAAAAGAAAGTAAACTGATACCCTAAGCAAAATATACAAAATAACAAAGGGTTGTAATTCCAGAAACAACAAGAAATAAAAATAAAAATTAACTTTAAACATATATGTGCATATAAGAATAAAAAGCTCAAAAAAGAAAGGATAAATAATCACCTGCACAGCTTCAATTCGTCTAGATTTTTATTAAGCCTTCTCCTGCTTGCCAATTCTGCTTCACTAGTTTTGTACTTGAACACGGCGGTCACAAATCCACATATCCCAACGAATAACCAGTCTCCTCCTAAGTCCATTTCGGCTGGAAAAGAGTTTTCGATATGGAGGTATATTCAGATAATTATGGTTCGATGCACAATATATAAGGGTTCTGATGATTGTTATTCCTAGCTAGAGATATATAAACCTCCCAGTTTTTTAAACCTAATTTTTATTATTGGGATTAAACCTGAAGTTAAAATAGTTTGAGCAGACTTATCATTACAAATTATCTCTACTATATTTGGTGATCAAGGAGATCGGGTGTGTTTGTTTTACCTGGAAACATAATTAACGAAAATAACAGAAAAGATGGAGTTTTTGTTTTAATTTCAGTCTCTATTATATTATTCTGTCTTTTCTCCCGTAAAAGCTATATAAATTCAATTTGAAAATTTTATAATTTGAGTGAAATAGTAACGACACTACATGACAGTGTTTTGAGTACACCAAAAATCTCTCGAAAAAATTGGTATCTCGATCAATTATAGTGGCGTGGCTGTATTGGGAGTCTGTCCCGTTGTAAGTCCTTATTTGGAGTTTATTCCGTTGTAAACAAAATACCACTAATTATAATTCTCAATTACAAGTAGAGAAAAATTCAAAAATACCACTAATTATTGTTCGCGAAGCCTTTTGCAGGAGTGCAGGCTCGGAATATATCGAGTCGGCCCGGTCGCTGGTCCCGAACCTTTCTATCTGGCGACTGATCCAACAGGCTCAGCTCCTATCCCTTCAGAGGGATGTTCGCGAGGCCTTGTGTTGTTTTTGATATTTGTCAGGCGTGTCACTATTGGCTCTGCCAATAGAAAGATGTAATGTTTATTAGATACTTGCGCCACAAGTAATATGACTTCCGTTCATCGGATTGGCGTCTTATATATATATATATATGAACTGTTAGGTTCGTTGTTTGCCTTGCTTATTAAGGACTTTTATTCTCTCTTGATGTTATACCAGAGATAGTTTGAGATGGGATTTCAGTATAACTTGTTATAGCCAAGAACCTCCCACGCTCAAACGTACATAAAAGTAAAGACAGTTAAGTAAAAGCTGAATGTAAAGACTGAAAGTAAAATACTGAATGTAAAGACTGAATGTAAAGACTGAAAGTAAAAGACTGAATGTAAAGACTGAATGTAAAGACTTTAACTTAAAGGCAGTTAATCAGAACTGAACGTAAAAGACATCAAATAAAGATAAGCTCAATTTTATTACATTTCAAGTTCATCAGAGCCTGAGTAATATCCTGTCGGGATGAGTATAGTTCCATCGGGATGGTCTATTAAGTCTATCGGGAATGGTTTAGGATGCTGGTTCCTAAGGAAAACAAATCAAAGACCCTCTGGTCCAAGATTCTAATCGATACTATCGCCAAGTTGGTTGGATAGCAGAGCAAAACACTACCCCGCGTGGGGAGTTTTGGATATATGATCCTGGGTGATTGGTCTTTGGACTTCTCAGAGTCGCGATCTACACAAGTAGTGCGAACGAGAGTAACAGATAAAGAAAAAGATCTAGTATCTGTGAAAGAGCTTGAGGGGTTTCCTTAGAGGTTTCTTCCTGTAGGTTTGAACGTGTGAGTTCTGTTTTTGTTTGGTTTGAGTGTCTATATTTCTGGATCTTCCCCTTGTTTATATAGGCCAGCAAGGAGTCCACGTCATTGCCGGTGCTGCCCTCTGTTCTTAAAGACTTAGCGAAGGAGAACATCCCCTGGTCTGATCAGCCTACTCCCACTGAGAAAGAGTTCTTTATTCGTAGTCTGTTTCCCTCCAATTTGCCCAGTGATTTGCATTAAATGCTGTTCAGACTCCTTTCTGTTTTGTTTTACTAGTTGGGTTGGGCCTTTGGGTCAGGCCCATCCCAACACTCAGTTATAAGTCATGGCTCAAAGTTTATATGGACAGCTGGGTGCCCTACGTGGCTGCTGTCGCTTCAATTGGCAATCGTCATCTAGGCTTAGTCATCCTCTGAATGCCTTTTCCCATGCCGCCAATATCTTTGCATTGAATGTTCTAAAAGGGGTAGGCACAGGCACTTGAGTACTCTAACAGGAGTAGATATTTCCTTCCTTTTCCCTTCAGTTTCTTTGGACTTGGGCTGGGCCTTTCACTTTAGGCTCAGCCCATCAATTTATAATCCCAATTAAGCCCGATAAATCCAACGGGTATTTTTCAGTGTAAACAGTTGCCCCCTTAAACTTACTGAAGCCGTTTGTATTCTCGGCTTTAGTCAAGTTTAACTCCTCGAGAACTCTGTTTTCAGATTTCTAATCTGTGATCTTTATCCAAATCTTGGGAATGACCATCAATTAAAGGCGCTGTGACTGGCTTTGGTCAAATCCAAAATCCCTTGGTAATCCCCCATATCTTCGGGACTCTTCAGAATACCCTCTATTTATACTTGCACCTTCTGAGTTATAGGATCAACATTAGCAACACCATTCTTGGTATCTTCTAGTATCCAGTCATCCTTTCTTCTTCTCATCCTTCATCCTTGGTGATGAAGGAGAATCATCCATCCAGTATGTCATTAGTCTTGCACAATCCCTACAAAAATGGGAACAAGCCCTCAAGGCTTGTTCCAATCTTCGAATGGTTTTCATATCCTAACATACCCTTGTTACCAATGACTGGGTTACTAATGGGGATTCTACCCTGCCCCGTCCTTGCCATAAGTCTGGAGTTTGTGCGTAATCTCTTGGGGATCCAGTGGAAACTCCTATCGGATCCCCAAGACGATCTCTTCCCTGGCTTCCCCTCCTTTCTCATCTCGTTTTCCTTGATCTCAGGAACGAGGTGAGTAGGTTTCTCCAGCATTCCAGCCCTTCCACTTCAATTCCTCTGTCTGGCGGGAAGGAGGGTGGCGCAGCAGTACTGGAAACAGAACATCCCCAGTCTGCTGCCTAACTTTACCCTCTCCTAAACTCCCCAGAGTTATGAGAGCGAGGTGACATCCAGCAGATGAAGACGACGAAGTCGGAAAAGGAACCATCTATGGCAGAACATAAATGCTAAGGTTCTCCTTGGTATTTTCTACTTAGAGTTAGAATTAGGGTTGAATGTCTGTAATCCGAATTTTCTTTTTGTAACTTTTGTTTCTGGTTTGTACGAACAATTTCTATCCTATAATAAAACAAGTTTATTTCTAACCTATTTGTTCGAACAAGAATTCCAAAAGCAAAAACTGCTTAACTTACTAATTAGTGATTTCAGACTTACATTCCTAACTCAAGCCATCGGATTGGAAAATATCAAATCTACCCCTTTTTTTTTTTTTAACTTACACTAGCCGTTTTAAGGTCGGCTAGCCTAAATTAAACTATTTGCACTTTTCTCGGACTTCGTGCATTTATGTCAAGCGCCATTTCTTGGCGCACTAACAGTGATTAAATGTGAAAACGTTTCTACTACCCACAATTTCCGAGAACCATAACGGGGACCCCACAACTGCCCCTACTGTGCACAGTACAAATTGCACGCCCTTTTCCATTTCTGGACATTCATTTCCTTTTTAACTCAGAAGATATCAAATTCCAGTAACCAAACTAAGCTCTTTCCTTCAAAACCCACTTTCCTCTCAAATTTTACTCACTCGAAAACTCAACCATGGCCCCTTCTAAGGAACCCCAGTACATTACCGGTGAACGCCTGCTGATCTCAAACAGAAATGGGTGGCGGCCCTTCAGGCCTGCCCCCCAAACACTTATACACGATCTTTTCTCGTCCCCCTTCACGATGCTTACACCATCGGCCCCTGCTGGTTGTCTCCCAGTGTTCCTCCGGCCATCGATCTGGTTGATATGAAGCCCTGGACGTGCCCCCATCCGTTTATGCGTCCCTTGGAGAAAACCTCCTGGAAAATGGTAGAAAGGGGTTTCCCATCCCCTTATGTGCACGGAGCTGAATCCGACCGACGGAATATGGGCCTCACATGGTCTGACTGGGTCGACAAGTTGGCACAGCACTTCGGGGAGCAGTGGTGCAGCAATGGCATCTACTACTTGATCCAGATGACCAAGATTCCCCAGGAAGCCGATCTCGGCTTAGTTTTCTCCGCTGCCATGTATTGGAACACCACCACCAACACCTTTGACTTTAGGTGTGGCCCGATGTCTCCCACAGTCTTGGACATGGCCCAATTGTTTGGTCTTCGTTCATCGGGAAGGGTGGTGGATGTCACAGGAGATTGGAGTGACTCATTCATCCAGACTGCCCAAGCCAAGGAAGCAACTCAATCGCAGCTATTCAAGGTTGAACCCGAAGCCGACTTCAGCGACCATACTGCTTTTGGCAGTTATCCGAGATATTACGCTGATCGGTTTGCTCAAGACCCTGCTCGGGAACATGTCCATTTCCTGGTCTATTTCCTGAGCAGGTTTCTTATTCCAAACGCATCAAAATGCGTTAAGTCGGAGTGGTTCCCTTTGGCATCTGCTCTCCACTCCTTCAATGATCTGGCCATGGGTCCTTTTGTCTTGGCTCATATCTATCATATGATGCACAAGATGACCTGCCGTAAGCCTTTGTTTTTGAATTTCAACGGGCCCACCTGGATGCTGCAGATATGGCTCCAGTGGTACTTCCCCGAGCTTAGGGCTCCAGACATCAGCTTCAGGGATGACATTGTCCCTGCACTCGAATTGAAAGCTTCTGCGGCGATGAACCTCCCAACCGCCGTTTACATGTTCTATTTTGGCGAGTGCAGGACAAGGACAACAAACGAGTGGGGGGTATCTGCTACCAGGACCTACCCTTGGTTTGCAGACAGATCCTTCCTCGAAGGATTGGGAGCTGATCCGGCTTTTGCTCGCCACTTCTTCAGCTGCATCTTCCCCAGGGATCTTTCCTGGGGAGTGGGTCGTGCATCCCGACACACCCACGGAGTGGAGGCCTACCATTCCAACTTCCTCTGCCGGCAGTTTGGTTTACTTCAAACCATTCCAGAACCACTGCATGATAGCTTAAATGGGCAACCTCATTCCGAGTCAAGAAGCCATCTGATGCCCAATTAGTTGGAGCGAGGAAGAACCTGTTCATAGTTCAAAAGGCTTGGGTCAAACCCGATACCTTCAACGTTCAATGCACCCAAGCCTTTAGCACTTGGTGGGAAGCTCAATTCGCAGAAAGGTTTCCCGAACACCCCCTCCAAGCCAACCGTCGCCTTTTTCAACATTTTGACATCGGGGGTGAAATGAGCGCTGACTACCAGAGGAAGTTAACTCGGGGGTTGATCATCAAGAACCGGAAGGTTCTTATTGGTAAGTTCTTGACTTCGTCCATGATCAAAATAGTTTCATCCCGTTATCAGGATGACCCTTTTCCTTGTCAACTAACCATCTTCTTTCTTCCTTGCAGTTGGCATTCCTCCTTATGATAGCAATAACACCGAAAATCTCTTTGGTGATGATGATGGGGAGGAAGTTCAACAAGTGGTCTTGCCCCCCGTTGGCCCATCCCAACCTTCCAGAAAGGGTAAAGAAAGGATTGGGGAAGCAAGGACTAAGAGCTGTGAAGACCGGCCCTCGGCCCCAATCCAACAAAACATCCAACAGGAACCCGAGGTCCTGTCCTCAACTCCTCCTCCTGCTCCTGCAAGTCCAATTGCTGAAGCAACTATGGCATCTCCTCCCTCCAGTAAGTCTTTCCTCTTTAAACAAACCATCAATGATTTCCTTAGTTTTTTATTGACTTTTTGATCTTGCCTTTACAGGCAGGCCATCAAAACGGAAGCGAAAAACCATTGGAGAGGAGGATACTTCGGAAGGATCAACTGCTGCCCCCAGGGGAGCAATTCCTCAGGTATTGGTCTAATCCCTTAAAGGATATACTAATCCGATTACTTTCCTTGTCTGACCAAACACTAACCGGTTTAATTCTGATGTAGGGTGATAGTCTCCCGGACCCATTTGTGGTTCCCGAAGCAGGTCAGACTCAGGATCCTCTCTTTCCTGAACATTTCATGGACATTGATACCAACGTCCCTACGCCCTTAGCTGTAGAGAGGCCAACTGCTAGAGTCGTCCCTCCTTTGAAGGAAAAACTTCTCCACATGGAAAGGCGCCTGGAAATCTACAATGCTCTCTTTAGGGAACCAACCGTTCAGGGTGCTTCGGCTGAACCTTCCCAAGCTGGCTTCTCTCCTCAAAAGAAAAAGCATAAGAGTAGAAGCCATAGGGAAGCTCGCCCTCATGTCTCAGAGGTAAACATTCAACCCGACCAATTTTAAGTTATTGGTATTCTTGTAGCTCAAGCCTCGAGTTGATAACTTGTTTATTCCTTAGGTCCCTGTTGAGCCAACCGGGGAAAGAGAGCCAGCTCCAGATACTACAGGAGATTCTCCTCAACCAGTACCTTCCCCGCCTCAAAATCCAGAGATGGCCTTGGTCCTTGTGGAAGAAGAACCTTCACCTCTTCCCCCAAGTCCTCAAGTGTCTCCTGTTGATCGGGTTGCCACACCACCTAGTCCCGTGGTTCAATCCGATGCAGTAATCTCTGATGAAGTGGCAAGGACCGTGTTAATCCCGACCACTAGTGGTTGGGATGCATCAACATCTTCTGAACAGCAAATAGTTGGAGAGGTATGCCCCTTTTGATAATTTTCTATCTTGAGAGGCTTTCTCTCGAATTCTAACATATGTGGTCCCCCATTGTCAGGTTGAACCTTCTCCAACTGCCTCAAGTGCTGCTGAGGTCCTAACGTCCTTTGGAGGAACTCAGTCGGCCGAGGTAGCAGAGCCATCAATGGCTGTACCTCGAACCATTCCTTCTCCTGGGTCCAAGTCTTCTCTTCTCCTTAGACTGGCCCAGTTGAAGAAAATGAGCGCTGAACTTCCACCCAAGACACCTCAAAGAGATATTGAGGATGCAAAAATGAGGCTAAAGTCTTGGGTAGGCCAGAGCTTCTGCTCGGACACCGTGGCTGAATCCATTAAAGACATACAAGACGCCATCGGTCTCCTGGCCAAGGTCGGATTGCTTCTCCCAGCTGATCATGCCACCTTCCTTGCTTGGCTGACCATCATTGGTCAGTCCCATCGGGAACTCCAGGAAGCAATCCCTAGAGCAGCAGAAGCTCAAACCTTCCTCATTTCATACTCCAGCAACTCTTCCCTGCTCCGGTCGTCAATGGAGGAGTGCTCTCAGATCGGCGACAAACTGTCCAGTGTATCGGACAGGATTGAAGTCATTTCTGCAGAGCTTGCACGTTTAAGAGCTGAACAATCGGATTTGGAAGGGCTGTTGCAGACTAAGCTGGATGTTGTTGCCCCACTCCAAGGTCGTACTCAACCCATGGCCGCGCAGCTTAAGGAAAAGACAAGTGAGGTGAAGCGACCAAAGACGTTAGAGGCCACACTTAGGGGAACTTTTGATCAATGTAGATTGTTTGTACAATCCTTAGAGTAGGATTGTTTTGTTTTTCAGACTTTCTTGTATGAACAATTTCTCATTGTAATAAAACAAGTTTCTCATAAATATATTTCTTACTTGTTCACACAAAAGATGTCTAAACATAATTCTTGTTTATCAATCTGATTCCTCCAAATAAATGTCCCGGACATCCCATAGAGTTGGGAAGTATTTCTTCAAGAACTTTCCATTAATGGAATGTTGCTGTTGAATGCCCTCTACTGATCTCAGCTTGTATGCCCCCTTCCCGATTACTTGGTCAATTAAGAAGGGTCCTTCCCAGGTCGGGCTCCACTTTCCAAATCCTTTAACTTGGGTTCCAAATGGTAAGATGGCTTTCCATACCAACTCGTCGGGTTGGAAAGTTTTTCCCTTGACCTTTTTATTGTATGCTCTAGCTACGAACTGCTTGCCTGCTAGGATTCTGTTCAAAGCCTCCAGCCGATTCTCATCTAGATTTTCTATCTCCTGGCACATGGCCTGTAAATATTCATCCGAGTGTAAACCATATTGGTTTTGAACTCTCAGAGACATTACATTAATTTCCATCGGGAGCACTGCATCTTGGCCATAAGTTAGAGCAAACGGTGTAGTCCCTGTACCAGACCTTTTAGAGGTCCGATAGGCCCACAAAGTATCTCCCAACTTCTCATGCCATTTCCTTGGATTATCATCAGTCATTCTCTTGATGATGTTTACCAAGACTTTGTTGCTTGCTTCAGCCTGGCCATTAGATTGTGGGTAGTAAGGGCTGGACTGTATGAGCTTAATTTTAAACTCCTCTGCAAATTCCATCGTTTCCTTAGATATAACGGACGGACCCCTATCAGTTACGATAGTTTCTGGTATCCCATATCTGTGCAAGATTTTGCTTTTTATGAACTTGATGACCTCTATAGAAGTGATCTTCTTGACAGCCACGGCCTCTACCCACTTGGTGAAATAATCCGTAGCTACTATAATAAAAGTATGTCCTTTGGAAGAAGGAGGATAAATCTGCCCGATGAAGTCCATGGCCCAGCCCCTGAAGAGCCATGGCCTTACTACTGGGTTCATCGGGATGGCTGGGACATGCTGAAGAGGTCCATGCTTCTGACACTCTTCACACCCTTTGGCATAATCTTGGCAATCTTTTTCCATTCTTGGCCAAAAATAGCCATACCTTCGGATTAGCCAACGCATCTTGACTCCAGCCTGATGAGCACCGCATACTTCCTCATGGACTTCAGCCATTATTTTCATGGACTCAATATTTCCCAAGCATCGTAGTAGAAATCCATCGGGTGTTTTTCTTACTAGAGCTTGGTCCCATATTGAATAGTTTGAAGCTTGAGTCCTAAGCTTCCTTTCCGTCTGTATCGATGGATTGTTAAGATACTTCATCAGTGGAACCCTCCAATCTTCAACTTCGGGTTCAATAAGCATAACATCCATTTCGAACTCTCTATCGAATACAGAAGGAAGTGATCTTGTCTGAACCTCAACCCATTCATTGGATTGGCCAAACTGAATTTGTACTCCAGAGGCAATTTGGGCCATATCATTGGCAGCCAAATTCTCTTCCCTGGGAATGTGTTCTGCCGTAATGCAGTCCTCCCAGGTTTTCACCAGGAATCCGACGACACTCATATAACTAGCCATCACCAAATTTTTGCACTTGTATTCTCCAGTAAGTTGGTTGATGACTAACTCGGAATCACCAAATATATCCACACTTGGTGCCCCCAGTTCCATTAGTATTTCCAATCCGATTATGAGTGCTTCATACTCGGCTCGGTTGTTAGTCAGGCCATCAAAGTCTAAGTGAAATGAATAACGATAATGATCGCCTTTAGGACTAACCAATACTATTCCTGCACCCGAGGCTCTACTCGTGCAGGATCCGTCAAAGAACAATTTCCAAGGTGTAAGCCATAAACTGGCAATATTCTTGGAAATCTCGAAAGAAGCATCCTTTTCCTTTCGGATTAGCAGACTAGATACTGCTGCTTCCGATATCTTAGGAGGTTGCTCTTTCAATACTGTCGGATTGCTTGGATGAGATGCCAAAAAGTCTGCAATAGCTTGTCCTTTAATAGCCTTCTGAGGCACATATTGGAAGCAGAATTCTGACAGGGCCAACATCCATTTTCCAATCCGACCAGCCATCATTGGCTTGGATAACATGTATTTGACCACATCCGTATTGGCAATTATGTGGACTGTGTATGGCAACATGTAATGCTTGAGTTTGACCGATGTAAAATACAGAGCTAAGCATAGCTTCTCAATTGGGGTGTATCTGGTTTCCACATCAGTCAAACTCCTGCTTAAGTAGTAAACCGCCTGCTCCTTGCCCTCTTCATTGTCCTGGGCTAGAAGACTGTCAATTGACTCCTCCGAGGCTGATATGTACAGCTTAAGAGGTTTCCCTTTCTTTGGTGGCATTAAAACAGGTGGTTTAGCCATGTACTGCTTGATCTCATCAAAAGCCTTCTGGTGACCGACTTCCCATCTGAACTTTTCCGTCTCTTTGAGCTTTAGCAGCGGAGATAGAGGCTTAAGCTTTCCGGCCAAGTTTGCAATGAACCTTCTCAAGAAATTAATCTTTCCAAGCAACATTTGGAGTTCCTTTTTATTTCTTGGCGAGGGTGCGTCTATGATTGCCTTGGCTTTATTCTTGTCTACCTCTATTCCTCTTTGATGAACCAAAAATCCTAAGAAATTACCTGCCCTTACTCCAAAGGCACATTTCTTCGGATTTAGATTTGACTACTACGTCATCGGTATAGACTTCTAAATTATGACCGATGAGGTCGTGGAAGATAGCATTCATGGCTCTTTGATATGTAGTCCCGGCATTTTTCAATCCGAAGGGCATGACTACATACTCAAAAGCTCCAACATGGCCAGGACATCTAAAGGCAGTTTTATGAATATCTGCTTCAGCCATTCTGATTTGATTATAACCAGCGTTTCCATCCATGAAGGATAGAATCATATGATTGGCTGCCGCGTCGATAGACATATCTGACATAGGCATTGGATAAAAATCTTTGGGAGTAGCATCGTTAATATTTCTATAATCGACACAAATTCTTATTGCCTTAGTCAAAACCTTTATTACAGGTACAATATTAGCCAGCCATTCTACATATTTGGCCGGTCTAATAAATTTTGCCTTTAACAATTTCTTTATTTCTTCCTGGACTTTTTCTTCTATTTCCTTAGACATTCTTCTTGCTGCTTGCTGGACTGGCTTGTACCCTTCTTTGATTGGCATTCTGTGCTCTAGCAAAGCTGGATCTAACCCTGGCATCTCATCATAATGCCATGCAAAACAGTCATTGAACTCTGTTAACACCTTGATCAGCTCTACCCGATAATCACAGAACAGCAGGGTACTGATTCGTATTGGCCTTGAATCGTCTTCGGTCCCTAGCTCAATGGTTTCTAAGGGATCTTGGACCTCTGGCAGTGGTTGATCTGGTTCACTTGAAACGAACTCTGATATGTCAAAGCTTGGTTCAAGGTCATCAGGCCAATCCAAATCATAAGTATACTCGGCTGTTTGTGCTTCAGTCTCGATGGCTGATATGTCTAAGGCTTTAATGAAATCTTCCTTGATTACTGAGGCACTAGCATGATCTCCATCCTCTTCCCTGGACGAAATCCTTTTAAGTGTCCGCCTATCTTTTCCGTACTCTCCCAGCCTCTGGATCAGTGATCGGATAGCCATCACTCGATCTCTATTCTTGTTGGCTGTACCTATCATAAAGATCGGAGGCTAGAGATTAAGAATGGTCGGTCCCATTCTTCTTGGGTCATCGATACACCTGATTCTAGGAGCTTTCGGGCCGTCACCTGTGTAGGGCGGCCGTCTTTATCAGCTCCCGTGCATCGGAATGCTCCCATGTACGGATTATAAAAGTTTGCCTCTGAAATACTGGCTGTCGGGAAGACTGGCCGTGGGTCGGCCTGTACCAGCTCCCAGAATCCTTCCGAACCTTCTGAAGGTTCTTCATGGTAAATGGCAATCTGTTGGTGTAAAGTGGAAGGTATGCATAAGGACTGATGTATCCAGTCCCTCCCCAGTAAAGCACTATATACTGAGGTGCTTTCCACGACAAAGAAGACCACCATAATCTTCTTTGATCCCAAGTCAACCTCCAAGGGTGCAACACCATAGGTTTTGGTGATGCCCCCAGAGAAGTTGAATACCGAGCTTTCTGTAGGCATTAAATCTGCTTGGGTCAGATTTAGCCTTTTTAGCATTTTCACTGGCAAGACATTGACTGAAGCCCCTCCATCAATCATCACCCTTGAGAAGGGGACTCCTTCCATATGAGCTCTTATGTAGATGGGCCTCATATGCGCAGCCATTTGTTGGTTTGGCCTTGCAAAGATCATCTTATCGTCATATATCCGCCATGACTTGTTTAAGGTTCCATCCGAAGATTGAGGCTCGATTCTCAAATCTTCTTCCTGTCCTTCAGACACAGTGATTAATGATATGGAAGGGTCACTCGAAATGTAATCTCCGTCGAGTGTTCCCTCCTGATCGGGTTCAGCATGGAAGGCTGAAGAAAGCACAAAAACCATATTGATGACCAAGTTGGGGGTTTCATCATTGGTTTCACGTTCCTTCTCAGCTTCCTGACCCGCTTGTCTAGCCTCGTTGTCAGCAGTTAAGCTCCTCAGCCACTGTTCTGATTCTTCCTCTTCAATGGCCTTCTGGAAAGCTTCCTCATTATCTTGGATTGGAAGCATTTCGTCGGGATCGGAGCCATAGTCTAACAATTGTTCAGGTTCAGTAGTGACTTCGTCAATCATGTCTACCGACCCAAAATGGATTCCCACATCCATGGCTCCTGATTGTAAAGACTCTCCAGTCTCTACCTCCATCGGTCTTGTCCCGATCGTGTCGACATGGATACCATTCACTGGTTTCTCATGTTCAATCGGGTTGGACTTTTGTCCCTTAACAGGAACATAAGTCTGCACTACCCTTGCCTTCTGGGTAGTCACTGCTTTAGCCTTGGCCTTCTGATCTTTTGTCGGTTTGGCCTTGGCTGTCTGAACCGTTGTCATCGGTTTAGCATTGGCCTAGCTGGTGGAGGCCTCTGAGGTATCAGTCTGGAACCGCATGTGTGCCCCGTATCTTCTCTGTATTTTCCTCTTAGCTGTTCTAGACAGCTCTTCTTCAGCCCGGCCGTTCTTTCCGGCCCTGTACCATTTTCCATCCACCTCGACTAGCTTCTCTACCTTAGTCGGGATGGGGGTTTTCACCGCCTCCTTGGGGATTTTCACCCTTAGGATTTCTCTAGGGCGCGTGAGTCGTTCTTTCACTGGCCTTGGAACCCATCGTCTGGTTTCCGAGGCTGGTGGTAGTCTGCTCGATGATTGGGGAATTTCATGCTGAGCTCTTCTCCTGATGCCCCCAATCCGCTCAAAAATGTTGCTCCTGGGAGGTGCTCCTCGAGGACTATGCGGACCGTAATTCCTAGCCGGACTTGTCATCTCCTTGAGTCTCAGCCCTTCCTGTTTTCTGACCAAGTCCTGGTCCATCACTGCCCCAGAAGCAGGAATTTGGAGTTCGCACTCGCACTTGCACTTGCTGCACAGTACAACTCCTCCCTTGATAAACGCCTTAGGTCTGTCGAGTCGAGATTCGATTCTCACATCCCGACTGGCGCTCGCTGAACTCTTCCCCTTACTGAGGTCTAAGGTTTCCTTCCTTTGGCCACTTCTTGGCCAATTTAGGTTTACCATATTTACTGGAACCTCTGGGAAGGGCTCAGTATCTACCATCATAGTGGCTTGGGGCTTTTCCAAGACCAACTTCCCCTTATTGATCATCTCCTGGATCCAATCCCGGAACGACACGCAGTTCACGGTACTGTGATTCCAGGAGCCATGGGGCTTGCAGTATTTCTTCCCTTTCAGTTCCTCAGGCTTGGGTATCCTTTTTGATGGATCCAACCTGATGCACCTGTTCTTCACTAACTCGTCGAAGATCTCTGACGTTTTAGTGAGATCGAATGTATAGCTCTGGAACTTAGGGGGCTTGTTGGGAATATAGCCTCCCGCTTCTAAGGCAGCCCTTTGGTCTTTTACTGGTTTCACCAACCCTTTGATGATCATTGGGGTGGTTGGCGGAACCATTTCGACCACAGATATCTCCAGCTCTTCAAAAACATCCCCGGAACCATCGGATTGCTCGACGAATTCAAAATCCAAGTGGTTTACGGAAGGTTTTCTGAAGAAAGGCACTTTGGAGGAGTGCTTATGCTGGGATGCTTCTGCCAACAGCCTCTCATATTTGGTGGCAGCCATCACGATTTCCTGCAGGTCTTTGAACTTGGCATCTCCAAACTTTTTACGTAAGGAGATCTTCAACGCCCTTTGAGCTATGACCACAACTTGGTCATTGCTTATGGGGAACTTACACTTCATCTTGGTTTGCTTGAACCTCATGATAAAGTCCTCCGTGGTCTCGTGATCAGACTGCTTGACTTCCACCAGGTCATTAATAGTGACTTCTGGTTCCATCCTGTAGAATTGGTCATGAAAGGCTGCTTCCATCTGGTCCCAACTTCGAATAGAGTTGGGAGTCAAATGGGAATACCAATGCGACGCCATCCCCACCAACGAATTACCGAATAAACGGAGTTTGAAGTTGGGATTGTCCTCGAATGCCATGCATTGGTTGGAGTACTTCCTAATGTGCTCCAGTGACGAGGCCGATGAATCTTCCCCATTGTAAGTAGGGAAGTTAGGAACTTTGAAGTTCATCGGGAAGGGGTTTTGCTCGTCGATGTAGGCCGGATACGGCTTCTGATACACTGGCCTTTGATTGGTGGCCAATTCTGGCCTAACACCCCTGAGAATTAGCCGTCTCAACTCGGCTATCTCGTTTCTCAACCCCACATTATCGTCTTCTTCAGGCAATAACACCAGGTCGGGATCTTCTTGTCCGTAGTGGAGACCTCCCTGACTTCCGTCTGAACTTTGCTCTATGTCATGATTTCTCCACGCATTGGGGTTAAAGCCTCCCCTTCCAGCCATATGTGGCTTTTGTGGTTGTGCTCTTCCCCATCCTGCTCTCAGAGTGAAAGCAGGTCTTCCCTTCTGAAGGAAACCGCCAGGGAACTTTTCAGGCTCCGTCTTCTTAGGAATATACTTTCCTGGCTTCCCCTTCTGGGCTCCGCTAGTCGCGCCGTCTACAGGATTAAGAAACAGACTTTCCCCGGCCACTAGCGAAGTGTTGGACATTTCTAACCTTTCCTCAGATGAAAGGTCTTGTGCCATCGGGTTGGGGGTAACGAATCCCTTGCCCCCATCTTCCAACCTGCCCTTGAGAGGTAGACTCTCTGTTGGAAGTACGAATGGCTTGAACGACTCCATTCCGCCCATGTTCAATATTGGCTTCTCATATGATCCTTTCAATCCAGTCAGTTGATTAGAAAGGAATGAGAAACCCTGGTCGATCTTGCTCTGGACATTATTGGATGATGTGCACAGATTTCTGATATCTGTTCTGTTGTCCAAAGCAATCCTTTCCATAGTTTTCATCATCTGGATCATGGAGGACTGGAGTTCCTCCATGCTACTTCTGGGCGTCTGGCTGGAGGCTTGGGTCTCTGGTGAAGTTTGACCCAAGTCTGTCGGGATGGACGTGGCGTCTTTTCCCGTCATCTGAAGCTGTGTTTGAGAAAATAAGCTTCTTCTGTCCTTTCTTTTATGCTTGGGCATAAAATGTCAAGAAAGGTATCCCACCGGGTGTGCCAAAAATATGTTCGCGAAGCCTTTTGCAGGAGTGCAGGCTCGGAATATATCGAGTCGGCCCGGTCGCTGGTCCCGAACCTTTCTATCTGGCGACTGATCCAACAGGCTCAGCTCCTATCCCTTCAGAGGGATGTTCGCGAGGCCTTGTGTTGTTTTTGATATTTGTCAGGCGTGCCACTATTGGCTCTGCCAATAGAAAGATGTAATGTTTATTAGATACTTGTGCCACAAGTAATATGACTTCCGTTCATCGGATTGGCGTCTTATATTTATATATATATATATATATATATATGAACTGTTAGGTTCGTTGTTTGCCTTGCTTATTAAGGACTTTTATTCTCTCTTGATGTTATACCAGAGATAGTTTGAGATGGGATTTCGGTATAACTTGTTATAGCCAAGAACCTCCCACGCTCAAACGTACATAAAAGTAAAGACAGTTAAGTAAAAGCTGAATGTAAAGACTGAAAGTAAAATACTGAATGTAAAGACTGAATGTAAAGACTGAAAGTAAAAGACTGAATGTAAAGACTGAATGTAAAGACTTTAACTTAAAGGCAGTTAATCAGAACTGAACGTAAAAGACATCAAATAAAGATAAGCTCAATTTTATTACATTTCAAGTTCATCAGAGCCTGAGTAATATCCTGTCGGGATGAGTATAGTTCCATCGGGATGGTCTATTAAGTCTATCGGGAATGGTTTAGGATGCTGGTTCCTAAGGAAAACAAATCAAAGACCCTCTGGTCCAAGATTCTAATCGATACTATCGCCAAGTTGGTTGAATAGCAGAGCAAAACACTACCCCGCGTGGGGAGTTTTGGATATATGATCCTGGGTGATTGGTCTTTGGACTTCTCAGAGTCGCGATCTACACAAGTAGTGCGAACGAGAGTAACAGATAAAGAAAAAGATCTAGTATCTGTGAAAGAGCTTGAGGGGTTTCCTCAGAAGTTTCTTCCTGTAGGTTTGAACGTGTGAGTTCTGTTTTTGTTTGGTTTGAGTGTCTATATTTCTGGATCTTCCCCTTGTTTATATAGGCCAGCAAGGAGTCCACGTCATTGCCGGTGCTGCCCTCTGTTCTTAAAGACTTAGCGAAGGAGAACATCCCCTGGTCTGATCAGCCTACTCCCACTGAGAAAGAGTTCTTTATTCGTAGTCTGTTTCCCTCCAATTTGCCCAGTGATTTGCATTAAATGCTGTTCAGACTCCTTTCTGTTTTGTTTTACTAGTTGGGTTGGGCCTTTGGGTCAGGCCCATCCCAACACTCAGTTATAAGTCATGGCTCAAAGTTTATATGGACAGCTGGGTGCTCTACGTGGCTGCTGTCGCTTCAATTGGCAATCGTCATCTAGACTTAGTCATCCTCTGAATGCCTTTTCCCATGCCGCCAATATCTTTGCATTGAATGTTCTAAAAGGGGTAGGCACAGGCACTTGAGTACTCTAACAGGAGTAGATATTTCCTTCCTTTTCCCTTCAGTTTCTTTGGACTTAGGCTGGGCCTTTCACTTTAGACTCAGCCCATCAATTTATAATCTCAATTAAGCCCGATAAATCCAACGGGTATTTTTCAGTGTAAACAATTATAAATTCTCTACATCAGTTCTTCTAACACCAAAAACTAGCTAGAATTAGCACAACTAGCATCCCACCAAAATTTCCAACAGGTTTCACATCAAACACGCCTCTCACTGCATCCTCATTACCTGCCACACATTTTCAAACTACAACTTCTAAACGGAAAAGTGTAACTCTTTTGGATAAACATGTAGTCTGTATTGATCAAAGACTTGAAATTGGCTACAATACTCATCATTATGTCATGCTTACACCATCCAACGGTCAGATGTGATCTTGTAGCCAATGGTCTTCACATCTGACTGTTGGATGGTGTAAGTATGGCTTAGAGATGAGCACCGTAGAATTTTCCCAGAGACTTATCATTATCTAGTCTTCCAACTCTTGTAAATCACTACATTTGTGTAATTATCTCATGATATAAACCAATAATAGGCAAACCAAACCCTACGAATATATACCAGACACTAGGCTATGGCCCTAAAACCTAACTAGTATAGTATTTTTGTTTTTCTTCAATCAATCCAATGTGAATTTTCTCAAAAAAGAAAGAAACAGATCAGTTTTTCAGAGAAGAAACTTTCAAGAAAGAAGAAGAAAAAATTCCAATGGTTGAGATTATTGCTTTCGTGCATGGACTGCTGTTTAGGGAGGGGTTTCGATTTTTTAGCGAGCATATTGGCTCCTATATTTCTTTACGTAGAGAATTAGAGTCAGTATCTAGAGCGATTGACGAAAAGGTGGAAGAGATTAGGCTAACATGGAGGTAGGTAGTTATCTTAATTATGATTAGCTTGTTTCATGATTTTTCTGTGAGGTTTCATCTTATTATGCTACATCTTCATATTCTTTAATTTGCTTACTACAATTGTGGCTTTCTTTTTTATCTGATTGATTCTAAAGTAGTTTTGTTGGTTTTCCCCATCTTATGAATTTTGTTTTATCAATGGAGCGAGGAGATTCGAACTTAGAACCGCTTATGAATTCCTATTGATCCCCAATGATTTACGATTAGGTTGTTAATTCATCTTATGATTTTCTTCGTGAGGATCTTATTGTGCCACATCTTCATCTTTAGTTTGCTTAGTTCAATTGGGGATTTTCTTTTATTATCTAATAAATTAAAAGTGCTTTTCTTCGCTTGAAATTCGTTTTGGTCCTTGCAAATTTTTTGTTTATATACTGTTGGAATGTTCTCATGTTTGGTGCTTTGAATTTGTTTCAGAAACAAAATCTCAATTGAATTTCTACGATCTTGATCCCCAACCATGTTTGGGGTACATTTCTGAGCTACAATTATATATAGCATATGATTTAGAATTGGCACTCCAAAAATATTATCCTACATGCCACCTCACACAAATGTTTCCCTTCTGGTTTTATAAATGTGGAGTGCATGTTAGCAGCTTCCTTGAATTTCATTTCTTTCTCTTTAATTTTATATCCCAAATAATGGATTTACACACACACAGGAGACATATATTTATATAGCATTAATAATATCACTAGTAGAAAAAAGTACTTGGACGACAAAAACAATTTCGTCGCTCAAGGTCTCATTTTGTCGCCTAAACATTTGGGTGACCATTAATTCGTCGCCCAAAATTCGTCGCTCAAAGTCCGTCGACCAAACCTTGGGGTGACGAATGTATTTCCTTCGTCGCCCAAAGGCAACTTTAGGCGACGAAAATAGTTCGGATTTTCCATATATGTCAACAGCTATCAAGAATTTTATGAACTTCATGGTCAAGACAAAGACGCCTTCCTCAAAGAATTTGACAACTGGAGGCACTATAAGTACTGGATCTTGTAGTTTAATTTTTGCTCGTAATTGTTATGTTCCTTCTTCTTTTACAAGCATTTTGTGGGCATATATTCCTTTTGTTTCTGCACAATTCGTGCTCATAATGTTACACTATTCTATCTTTTCATGAGAACTGGCTATACAATTTCAATTTGAAGAATAAATTGTGTTGGTTTTGGCATATGTATGTTTTAATTTGGTATGGATACGTTTTAATTAGACACGCGTACACTAAAAATAATTGCAGTACGTTGTAAGTTTAGGGGAAAAAAAGAAGTTGATAAATATGGTGTCTGAATAATTGTGTCAACTACGTCTATGCATGGAAAAAAATATTCTTCTGTATAAAAGTACAGATGCCCAAACACTGAATAGTTGACAATTCTTCTTTCTCTTCGTTGTCCATTAAATGACCCAGAAACTTCATATTCTCTTCTCCTGAAGTGTGACATATCTCCCTACTCAATCCAGCTAGACCATCTATTTTTTCTAACCCGATGCTCTCTAATCAACGCTCTCACTTTCACAACGCCATCCCACATTCCTGCAGCAGCATATA
Source organism: Gillenia trifoliata (assembly GCA_018257905.1). Lineage (NCBI taxonomy): Eukaryota > Viridiplantae > Streptophyta > Magnoliopsida > Rosales > Rosaceae > Gillenia > Gillenia trifoliata. The sequence goes on along the minus strand of CM031083.1, from coordinate 15,960,083 downwards.
TATAGTTATTGGATTACAGAATATAATTGCTGGAAATGTATGGCTCAATATTGAATAACTTGGCTGCGGCAGCTTCAGCCAGTTGGACATTGCGATGGAAACCTGCATGCTGCAAGTAAAGCGCCCCATACGGCTGAAGGAGTTGCAAAAGGCATCTTACATATAAGAACTTGTACGCTTCTTTTAGGCATCCGCCTCGACCAAGAAAGTTATATGCATAGTGTTTCTCAGAAGGATGAATTCCATATTCAACTGTCATTTGTTTAAGTAGTCCGTACCTCCTGGCCTTGGTGACTAGACCAGCAAGGTTACAAGCACTCAGAACGCCGAGAAAACATATGCCGTCAGGTTTTATGCCTTCCCTCTTGTTAGATTAGAATTTTTAACTCTGGATCATTCTCCTTAGTTGTAGTTTCTTGTATATCAAGTTAAAATTAATTGTACATTGTATCAACTTAATTAGGTCCCAGGCTTCTCTCCACCGAAATACCAAAATTTTTGGCTTTTAGATTCATTTCCTCAAACAAAGAAACGGCATCTTGACCTACACATTCAAATTCCAAACTTAATTAAAATGTGCGAGATTTAATTCTGACCAAAAACATCAAATAACAAAACTCAAACTCTGAAGTTTCAAACTGCCAAACTTCATCACAAATTCACAATATATCCACGTCACTAGCTAAAAGATGCATAAAGAAAACAAAACAAGAAGTCATCCAACAAAAGAAAAGATAAAAACAAACAAGTCTCTCTATGCGATGAGAAGGAACTTCCGACTGATAAAAACTTGAGCATGTTCATCTCGTACTACAAAAAGAACAATAACAAAACAAAAAAAAGATATATTCGATCTAGCAAATAAACAAGATAGGACTAAATCAGCACATAGAATTGGTACTTGTAGCTAGTCACTTATCATCAATTGGATGTGGCGCGATTTGTCTTCGTAGGATTGGTACGGTCCCGAAGCAGGTGACGCCTTCGCATGCATAGAAAATCCAAATAAATAAGAGTGTCAAAAGGGAAAAGAAAAGAGTTTGTATCTGTCTGGTAGGTTATCAAATTGGGTAAATTAATTTTTTACTGATTAAAAAATACAAGAAAAAAATAGAGGAAGAACAACAAGAAGAAGCATAGAAAATATGAGGAAATTCTATTGGGGATAGATATAATATATATATATATATATATATATTCATGGAGCGGGATAGTAAATACATAATCTAATATTGATATCATATAGAGCTATGGTGTTGATATGGATGTCGACATATGGTGGCGATTGTCGATATATTGTCGTATATGATGACTATTGATGTGTTAAGATAATCTCACTCGGCATTATCTTAAAAAAAAAAAAAAAAGCAACTTATATGAAAATAGTTCACCTCACCTAGTGTCTCAATCCAATAATGCAATGTCACAAGAGAAATGAAATTGTATTATAGGATTGGAAAACAGTGTCGGCTGTTAATCTATTCCATGTAAGTCGGTCTCTTGAGAATAGGCTCTTACATAGGGTTTAATGTATAGGAATATATAGATCTACAAATAACAAGAAGAAAAATAAAGGGTGATTCTTACTTTATTACCTTCAAGTATCGTGAAATTCACATTTTGCTACCCTTAGTTGTTTTCGTCTCACTTTCATATCTAAAGTTTGATTTTTCTGACACTTTCATACCTCCGTTATATAGTATTTCTGTCAAATGCTCCGTTAAAGCGTGATGTGACGCTTGACTGGACAATGACTATGCAGAAACGTGGAACTGTGGGCCCCACGTGGAAAATTAAAAAAGGGTAATTCTCACTTTACTACCCTTAAGTATCGTGAAATTCGCACTTTGCTACCCTTAGTTTTTTTCGTCTCACTTTCATACTTAAAGTTTGATTTTTCTGACAATTTTATACTTCCGTTAGTCTATCCATTAAGTGCTCCAGTTAATTGATGACGTGACAGATCTATGGCCCACCAAATTTGTGTCACGTGGACAATAAACATTAAAAATTAATTAATAAATAAATAAATAAACATCTCCATTTTCTCTTTCCTTTCCTCTTGAACTCCACTACACATTCACCCCACCCCTTCCACTTTAAGCCCCTCTGTACCAAACTCTTTTTTAACTTTAAATTTTTGTTGGTTGTTTGGCAAATGAGAGTTTATTTTTTTCTTTATTGTTTTATTGTTTTTTTTTCTTTAGTTTTTTAATAATTTTATATTTTTTTAGTGGGCCAAAGTCCTGTCACGTCATCAGTTAACAGAAACTTGACGAATAAACTAACGGATGTATAAAAGTGTCAAGAAAATTAACTTTAGGTATGAAAGTGAGACGAAAAAAAACTAAGGGTAGCAAAGTGCGAATTTCACAATACTTGAGGGTAGTAAAGTGAGAATTACCCTTTTTTAATTGTCCACGTGGAGCCCACAGTGCCACGCTTTTGCACAGTCATTGTCCAGTCAAACGCCACGTCACGCTTTAATGGAGCACTTGACAGAAATACTAACGGAGGTATGAAAGTGTCAGAAAAATCAAACTTTAGGTATGAAAGTGAGACGAAAAAATCTAAGAGTAGCAAAGTGTGAATTTCATGATACTTGAGGGTAGTAAAGTGAAAATTACCCAAAAATAAAAGAAAGAAACATGGAATATAACATCAAACTACCTCCAAGGCCTCGACTGATCGAATCCGTTATTGATGTGCTTCAATGATATATATTTCCAGTCGCTGTGCTACGCATATGGGAACAACCACTGAAATTGCAAGAGCAGCCAAAGCAACAAAAGTAGCCTCATCCATAATTTTGTTCAGATTTTGGGAATGACTACGTCTGTGTTACTCCCAAGTCCCAAGTAAGAGGAGAGAGAAGAAGATGTGCGGCAAATATATAAGAGTTCGATGCACAATATATCACGACTGTTATTCCTAAAGATAAACCCTCCCATTTGTTAACCTCTAAATAAATCCTAATTTCTTATTTATTGAAATAAAAACTAATATTAAAATTGGTTGAGCTGATATGTCAATTAGTAATACGGTCTAGTAATATTCTTCTTCATGCGTGAGTCAACGATTATTCCATATTCAAGTAAAAATCACTTGAAACAATTTTCCTTATCCATAAAAACAATTTTTCTCTCCAGCTAAAGTCAATACCACTTGCTAAATTTTTTTTTCATTGACCTATCCAAATTATATATTCTTAAAAGCACAAAATGTTGATTGACTCGATCCTAATGCTGAGAATAGTTTGTGGCCAAATAAATTACATCATTAAAGAAAAGGGTTGCGCTCATGCTTTTCTTTAATCTAGCGGAGTGCGCGAGATTAAAAAAAGACTTTTCATATGTTGAGGCAGTCTGGTTTATAAAATACATGGTTTGCGCGAGTTTTAATCTCCAACGATCCATCCAAACCAACTATTTTACTTCCACAATATCTTAACATGGACTTGTGTTCCTAATCTAGATCTAAATTTAAATTAAATTGTCCAAGGTAATTGAAGAACACATCCACTGTAGCAAAACTAAACTTGGAATATTTATTTGTCCAACCGGGTTCGAATCGCGGCAGCAGAACACACTGTTGCCTAACTTGTAATCAGTGGAAGAACTGAATAGTTTGAAGACTTTCGGTTGCTACTACGGAAAGAGTCTTCAGTTTTCAGTTGATTGCTACCGAATATTATGACTCGTGAGTCATGATAGACTTCCAATAGCAACTGAATAGTTTAAGGATGATAAAACCTTGTATCAAACTAAGAACTCTTCTTTCTCTTTGCTGCCCATTAAATAACCCAGAAGCTTCATATCTTCCCTAACCAAATCCAGTACAAGGTATATCCCTTCTGAATCAAAATGTGACATATCCCCCATAACAAACTCATGGATTTCACATCCCAACTCAATCCAGCTCGACCCTCTATTTTTTCTAACCCGATGATCTCTAATCAACGCTCTCACTTTCGCTACGCCATCCCACATTCCTGCAGCAGCATAGGTATTGGATAACAGAATATAATTGCCAGAATTGTCTGGCTCAATCTTGAATAGTTCGGCTGCGGCCACTTCAGCCAGTTGGACATTGCGATGGACCCTGCACGCTGCAAGTAAAGCGCCCCATACAGCTGAAGGAGCTGCAAACGGCATCTTACATATAAGCCTGTACGCTTCTTTTAGGCATCCGCCACGACCAAGAAGGTCAACAACACATGCATAGTGCTTCTCGGAAGGATGAACTCCATATTCAAATGTCATTTGTTTAAAGTACCTCCTGCCCTCGGTGATTAGACCAGCATGGTTACAAGCACTCAAAACGCCGAGAAAACATATGCCATCCGGTTTTATGCCTTCCCTGTTCATCTCCTCAAACAAAGAAATGGCATCTTGACCTAATCCATGGTTGGCAAAGGCTGAAATCATGGTGCTATAACAAAGCAAATCCTTTTTTCGGGCCATTTCAAATATTTGTACAGCCCCTTCAATGCTCCCACATTTTGCATACATGTCTATTAAACTAGTGACCATTTGTAGATTAGACAGAATTGATTGTCCCACAAAATCACCCACAATAGATTCCGCTGTACTTAGAATCCCTAACTGCGAGCAAGCCGAGATGATTCCCAATATAAAAGTCTCATCTGGTCTAACTCCTAGCTCCTTGAAGTGTTTATACATCTCCAAAGCACTACGAGGCTCCCCATTTCGTGCATAACCCCCAATTATGGTAGACCATGAAACCAAATTCTTCTCGGGCATCTGATCAAATAAGCCCCTCGCACTAGTAATGTTGCCAGATTTTGCATAACCATCCATCATTATAGTCCATGAAGCAACATTCTTATTTGGCATCATGTTGAAGAAGTCTTCCGCAAGTTTGATATCCCCTGCTTTACATAACCCCGAAATCATCAAATTCCAAGTCCCGACCTCACGAAATGGCATCGCTTCAAATAAACAGAGAGCGCTACCAATATCACCGGCATCGGTGTACCCAGAAATCATCACATTCCATGACACCAAGTCTTTGGTTGGCATTTTCTCAAAAAGAATCCTTGCCTCCGCCATGTCCCCGGACTTAACACATCCGCAAATCATGCTTGTCCATGAAACTGTATTCCTCTCAGGCATCAAATCAAAAATCTCCCTCGCAGCATCGACTCTACCATTACCTCCATAACCTGAAATCATCGAATTCCAAGAAACCACATCTTTTTCATCCATCTGGTCAAATATACGCCTAGCGACATCAACTTTGCCACATCTCATGAACAGGTCAAGCACCGCATTTTGAACAGTCAAGTCAGAAACAAATCCAAATTTCAAGACCAACCCATAAATTGCTTCCCCGTCTTGAACTCTAAGCTGCCGAGCTAAAGCCTTAAGCACAGACGCGATAGTAAAATTCAAAGGCTCAACGGACTCACCATGCATTTGGGTAAACAGATAAAATGCTTCTTCATATCTACGATTCTCAACATGCCCATGAATCAAGGCAGTCCAAAGAAAGGAATTTGGTTGAGTAATTTCATCGAACAGCTTGCGGGCATAATCGATAGCTCCAAAGCGGGAGTACAACCTGAGGAGCTTGTTGAGGATAAGGTCGGACGAGAGGACCGAGCCGGTGACTTGGAGATGGGCATGGATGGATTTCAATGGTCTGAGAGTTTGGCATTTATTCACAATTTTCAGCAGCGAGTGATTCATTTCATGGCGCCAAATGGGAGGAGGAGATTCTAAGTTCTAACGGTCACAGAAAGCATTTAAAATTGATGGCCAGCTAGGGGAAAAGAATGGGCTTGGTGTATTGGGCCCGCCGGCCCGGCCTGAAGCGCAAGCTTGTTTATTGCCAAGTGAAGCCCCTCTGGATTGATGGATGAATGCTCTATCACTGCCACTACTTCTAGAAGGTCTTACGATTTATATGGTCACAAAAATGATCATTCAATTAAATAACTGAGCGTCGTTATCAACTAGTACAACGGTTTAGTTGTATTTTTCTTTATTTGTTAATAAATGTCTCAGACTTGACTCACACAGATTGCCTTCAAGACGTACATATTTGTGTTCAGTTGGATACCTAGTTAGTAACTTGTCCATTGTGTGTCTAACCTAATTCCCTCCCTTTGTGAGTAAAAATATTCTCTCCTTAAAATAGAATATCAATATATTAAAAACAAATAAACATAATTTTTTTTTCACAACACGATAATCTAAATTACTCTAACTTATCAAAAAGGACTTATAAAAATGGGGAATTTGCAATTGAAACAAGTTAATCAAACCTATCCTTAAGTACTTATTTTCTTGCTTTTACCATATGAATTTAGTCCCATTGAAGTGGTTTATTTTTTTCTCTAATTTGTGGACAAAATTAATTACCTATATAATATTACTGGAAATAATCAGGCAAAATCAATTGTTTTTTTCATACAACACACAATTCGTGATAGAAGGGAGGACCCAGGGAGGAAAAACTGCAAAAGGTAAGAGGAACCAAATACAAGACACGCAGTACTAGGCGCATGTGTGAATACTTTAACTACTCTGGGCTACAAGGCTGTTGGAGTTCGGCCAACAGATAATGAAAACCGAAAAGAGTAAACAATGGATTTAAAACAAATTTTAATCCTCAAGTAAATTTAGACATCAACGTCGCCAATCTTCCACCAAACGGGCATACCGCATACGCCACACAGAATCAATTGCAACCTATGTAAGATCACGCTAAGCCTCTCACCTGTGTTTGTATTAGAATATCAATACATACTGTAAAACTAAGGCATTCTTTCTTTATTAGAGTTCTCTGACATAAGTTCGTGAGCGAAAGTATCCAGCTCCTGCCCCCAATTCTTTGTTACGCAGCATTCGGATTTCGGACTGTGTTTCTTCAACTTCAAGAATATCTGAATTCCTACTCATCTCTAAGCTGATGACCCCCCATTTCAAAAACGAACTTTTGACACCAGACCTACCGAAAAGAAAACAAAAATGTACATAAGTTAGGCTACGATATGCCGAGTTACATGAGCCTAACAAGTGACCACATGTCAGTGTTCGGGTATCAGGAGCAGTATAACCAGCATGGCAGATCTTCGACATAACTTCATTGTTCATGTTTCCACTCTAGAGCTCCATGTTTTCTCTCTAAGCAATTGCCGGATAATTTACATGGAAGTCTGAAGTTGAGAATCTCAAGCAGTTCGAGGCTTCTAGTTAACAGAGTGAAAGAGTTTGACAAGCCAGCCCCTTTACCAGAATCTCCCTTCTTGTTAATGATCAGTTCGTAGAAGAACATAAGAATCCCTGAAGGAGCTGAGATTGTGATTATTACGAGGCTGCAAACAAGTTCAATCGAATAAAAACGCGCTGTCATGATTTTGGAGGTGTATTCCTCCCTGGTCCTCCATCACTCGATTCCAGGGATTTCTCATTGTAATTCTTGTTCTCTGATGATGAATAATCAGAGGTTTGGCTTCGGACAATCACCACTGAAGGGCTCTCAGCAACGTTCGATTCCATCTGGTTAATGGACTTCTCAGGAGCTTTGTGGCTTGATGCTACATATGATATACCAAACTTTTGCCCATGAGTCAGTCCTTGGCAAACCCCCTGCACACAGAGAAATTTTCAGTCGACTTCAAAGTGATACTATTACAACACACAAAATTTACGCCCAAACTGAATTATTTAATTAGGTGTTTTATGTAGTTTTTAGTTTCCAATTAGAAACATTTAACTTTAAAGCGATAATTCCAAAAACACCCCAGTTCCTGATCCCACTAAATTAAACAAAAACAGGGCTCCATTTTATAAGAGCCACGAGCACATTAAAAGGAAAAGACTGCAGAGGAGAAAGCAAGCGGACATGAAGTAAAATCCAAATAAGACATGCATAATAGATTCAGGAAGAGAAACGCCTGGTATGCAATTCTCACTTTTATCAATCCCGATATAGAGGTTGAATCCGACAAAGAAGAGTCAGAAGGAAATCCAGTGCCGACCCTTCCATATAAGCTACCATCATTAGTTTCTTGAGGATTACTAGCAAGATCGGATGCATGAGATTCATTTCTAGTGTTGCCAGTGTTACAATAAGCCCCAAAATATGAACAATGTTCTTGCACAAGAGCTATTTCAGGGGTTGCAGGCAATAAGTGGCCTTCGGTACTAAATATGTACCTGCAAACGGAGACATTTCCACCAATATATGGAAAATATAGATATGTTAGCTCTTTTATAGAAATCAGTTCCTGCACTGAAGCATAACGATAGGAGTGTGCAGAACTTACTTGTATGGCCCATTTTCTACAAGGTTATCTGGTCCCACAGCCAAATCAAAAAGAAGCCACAAGTATTTAACCTAATTGTACTACGACTTATCAGTAACATTCAATAGAAGATGAAAAAGAGAAGAAAATAAAGTAAATGATGGTAAAAGTCGAACACAATACAATAATACTTCTGAGAGCTAACATGAAGAAAAAAATATTGAGTTCAAAGTTCTTACTGTTTCTGCTAGGAAAAAGCTCTCCATGTGATCTTCCTGCTTGTGGAACTCAACATCTGATATATGACAATATCCACAGGGACATCGTGCACTGTACTGCAAGCTGGCAACCATGTCTCGTCCAGCATCAAGATACCTACAAAGAAATACAAAAGATGTGGTTTAAAGATGCCTATACTGAAGTGTACCTTTTCTTTAGGCTAACATAAGTGTCCTTTTTTTGCTTATTCCCTTTATAACGAAAACCTGAAAAAGGGTCCCAAAATCAGAAGTATTTATAAACTTACTTTGGATCTCTAGTAGCCTTGTAGAGCCAATATGTGCTCTCCATTAATTCTGGACGCAGTGGATAACTTTTTTGTCCATGCTAAAAAAATTGTAGACTTAAAAATTACACATGCAGTAGACATAGTAAAGTGAAAATTAAATTTCATAGTATAGAGAAAATTATTGATTACGAAAAGAATTCCTAGAAAGTTAGAAAAATAGAGAATATGAAACAAAAGAATCAAGACAGAAAAAAAGGGAACAATACATGTACTACCAAAGAAGCTAAGTTTAATTAACTTGTGATTCTGTGAAATAGGGGTACTGGTCTAGAAATTTTCATGGACTGCCCTACTATTTACGGCCCCATACACCAGAGGTTTAACCAGGCCAAAAGTTCACACCTTAAAATAAGACCTATCTGACCATCTAATATGTGGCCTGTGGGACGGGAAGAGCACAATGGCAATTTTTACCTAACCATTCACGAATAAAAGCTAGCCCCCTAGTGCTGATACCCTTAAGGTATAATATTTTATCTAACATACCCCAAAATACAGCTACAGAATTTTCACTTACGAAAATGGATTTTAATTAATGCATCAAATCATTCAATAAGTCACCAGCAAGCTCCTATGTATAGTACTGTCAGCAAAATAAGAATAGATCAAATTTGTATTAGTATTGAGAAACTTGATTATGGTACCTGCACACTGAGCGTAGCAAGATTAAAGCCCTCCGGAGTAAAACCATATCTTTTCCACACACTAAAGAAGGCAGTATGAGTTCGAATGGCAGGATCAATATCTCCAGCTAAAACCTTCCAAAATATAAGGTAATCAATATTACTGAAACCTAAAGGCCAATTTTCAATTATCCAGTCTCGATTGTAGAAATATTAATCTTTTACAAGCGACAAAACATGTTACAAACCTGAAGTCCAGGCCAGAATGCTTGCAAACTGTTAAATAATGGCCAGACAACAGCAGCAGAATCCATATTTACCTCAACATACCTACAAGTGTAAGTAAAATTGGCATGCTATTAAGTTATGGGGAATGCAAACCTACAGAGAGATTATAATAGTTACTAGCATTTACCAAGGATCATTGTAAAGATAGTGCATAGCAGCAGCATAAGCTTCTTGAAATATGAAAAGATACTCTTCATCTCCAAATAATAAGTAAGCCTGAAATGGTATACAATGATAGGAGAAAAAATAAGATAAATGTTTGGACTTGTTAGTATTTGTCATGCTGAAAAGATAAAATGATAGATACACATGAATACATAAAAACCAAGTAAACCCAAGATAAAATAAAAACATAAAACAATATGCTGGTGCGCTTGGAGTAACAATTATTTGGATGAAACACAACTTCCTTTTGTTAGTGAACATCAATATATTGATTGGGAAGTGATTTTCACACACCCATTTTAGCTTCTCACACACCCCACTTTATTTGTAACCATTGGATTGAATAAATCAAACAGAATCGACGGCCAGGATTAAACAGGGTGTGTAAGAGGCTGAAAAGGGTGTCTGTTTATCATTTCCCTATTATATATGTGAAACTTGGAAGTGAAAAATGGGAAAAATAGTTTAATTATCCATTAAAAAAGCGAAAGGCATAACCACCAAGTCTGAGGCATAGAAAAAACTATGAGTTCTCAACATCTGAGTTGATGGACTTTATTGTAAAGGTCCTAAGGAGCTAAACCAAATTACTAAAAACGAATACTCAAAACTCCCTGCTAACTGATTGTCACAAGACCACAAAACTAATTTACTGTAACAATAATGCATTGTCTTCCAACAATCTTAGTGATTACTTTATCTGATGTCTCCCTCTTAACCCAAAAACCACCAAAACTAGCACAGTACATTTCAGCACTAGTTGCCCTTTCTTTCTAATTCAACTTTCAGGAGCTTTTGTAGTTACTCCTGACATAAAGATATCTAGTATTGGACCTAGTGACTAAAAACGTGATAATGCCCATATCAAAAATTTAATTGTCGCCAAATAGCTACAGGAAGGCTTCAATTTTCCAAGTGATGTTACAAACCTTAAGAAGATACTCATAGAAAGAGTCAATACTAGTCCCTATTCCAGCATCCTGCAAAGAAGCAGAGAAACATAAGTATAGGTAATGCCATGCGAAGAACATGGCAGAGAAGAATGCTTGATTCCTGGTCAGAAATTTAAAGGAAAAAATATACCAACACATCATAAAAAAGTGACAAAAATATAAACTACTAATAACCCTATTAAAATATAAATACATCTTATTTAGGCCTTTTCAAAGGTCGGACTAGACGGGCAGATAAGATAAAAATCCCAGTTATGCATTTGGAGCACAAGGTAGGTAGCTTAGGGCTCGTTTGGGAAGTGCTTTTAAATGACTGAAAACGCTTTTAGAGAAAATGTTTTTTAAATCAATCCTTGGTAAAAATGCAAGTTAATCCTGGAAAAGCACTTCAAGTGCTTTTGGAACCCAAAAACATTTTCTCTAAAAGCACTTTCAGTCATTTAAAAGCACTTCCCAAAAGAGCCCTTAATGGGACTGTGGGATCCTTGCAGGATTACAATCCCATTGTAGCAGGATGACCAATCTATTGGGTGCACTTAGTAATAGTGGATATCCCACAAACATTGGGATAGAGTGTCTCATCCCGTGGACCAGTGCAATCATATCAGGTTTCCAAAAAATGGCCTGAGAGTCTGTCTAACTAACTACATAGAATCAATTATGTGTTAGTAGAGATCCCGTCAGGGTGAGCTAACTATAAACTCTGTTTCAAGAATATTGGTTTGAGTTTCCCAACCTTTGCCTAAGGATTAGTCATTTATATTTCTCCATAACTCAGAGTTTCATGTTTTGCAATGTAAGGAATGTTACCTTCTGTGTCCATTCACCTGTAAAAACATTAATATGAGCACCAACTAAATTGAGCCCTGAACGGCGGGCCCAAATTCCACGCACTGCATTCTTGGTAACTTGCTCAAAAACTGCAATCCGACAAAGATGGAAAAACATAAGCTCTCCCTTTGATAAGAAAGAAATCCAAAAACAACAAAAAGGAACTGACTAATCAGAGGAGGGAGGAAAAGGTAAGATGGTAAAGAACGCCCTGTATATGCTTCAGCATAAATTCTTCCCATTAAACGCCAAAATGCATTGTTGTCTATAGGCCAAGCCGAAGAACATACTTCTTAGAAGCCAGAGTCCAGGCAAGGTTACCTTGAAGAAAAGGTAGCTACTACTTACTGGGATCTTTAGTTAAACGACTGAGCACTCCAAATTCCAAAGTCAAAGTCCCACCACCAGCTGTTGATGTTATCTACACAAAACCAAAGCTGAATTTTCACAAGTTTGCCCTAACAAATAAATAAATACTAGTCATGATGATGGTTTATAAACAAAAATAATTGGTTCTGGTTAAGATTCTACATCTTCGTTTAAACTTAAGAATGAACATGGCAGATTTACTTCTTATCGAGAAAACAATAAATAAATGGCAGGTCTACTCATTAGTTATTGTAAAATGTGTCAAAAACACAGTAAAGAGGCACATAAAAGAGAAAATGTTGAGAGGCTTTGCCTTGCTTTCATGTTCATCAACTCCATGCATTAGATTGACAGATCCAAAAGGAATTCCTGCAATACAAGACGGGCTTAAAAAGGATATTTGGAATGCCAGTGCTTAAATTCATACACTTCTGCAACTAGAAACAAAAGTTTGACTTTCATGGTCCAGTAAACAATTCAACTTTTAAATAATGCTTTTATAATTTAGTAAGCTAAATAATGCTTTTATAATTTAGTAAGCTACAGTGTGCTTTTCATCAAGTTAACTTCCAATTATCCATGGAAGAGGTCTCTGTTACTTGTGAAGTATTCATCCATTAAAATAAAATAATATAGAGCAAATAAAAACCATATGGCTTGCTATGCCTTTTAAACTTTCATGTCCAGACAAAATCAATAGGTATTTCTCAAATATAAACATTTCATTCTTATCTATTACTATTTGTGTAGAATATAAAAGCAATTCATATGTGTATTCCCAGCAGTATCTACCAACAGACATCATCAGTTTCCTAAATTCAGAAATTACGAGTAAACCTCTGAAACATTGGGAATGACAAAGAATGCAAAACAATCATAAGTTCAGACAAAAACAACTAGCATAGAGTTTTGTGTATACTATTACTATATGAAAAGGATAATCCATTAGTTATACCTGAAGGAGTGTCAAATGCAGGTAACAATCTCCGGGCAAGATCTTCAGCTAAGTTAAGTAACTGATTATCATAGGTTGGAATTTTCATGCCCTGCAATAAAAGGATGTAAAATAATTCAATAATGACCTTCAAATATGTATAACCTGTAACACTGCACTCCTATCGGACATAAATGAAAATAGATAGCCAAATATCTTCCTGGTAAACTTGGATAGAAAATCAGATACATGATGTATCCTTTCTTACAAACCTTTTTTTTTAAAGAATCTTTCTTACAAACTAAAACATCCTCTTTCTTCAATTTTATCCTTCTAATATTTTTATGTTTTCTTTCTTCCAGAAGCATAGTTAAGCCAGAGTCAAAACTGAGGTCATAGCTTAAGGTTGGTGCCCAGGAAAGTTCTATTTAAATCTATATCAAAGAACCTCGAATTTCCGATCCCTTCTGCCTGGAAAATTTTCTTGCTAGCCACTACATTGTTCACCTTCTGTTAACAGAGAACAAAAGAGAAAGAAAACAACCGCTAACCAATTCTATCATAACTCATTAGCATTACTTAAAAATAAGGGCACTGCACACTGTTGCTGAGGCATAAAAGGTAATTCATGGATGTATTAAAAAGGAGAAAGTTTGAAACATAGAGGTACGCAACTAAATACTACCGTAGAATAATCACTTGCTATAAGATGCGCAGAGAGTAAACCTCCAAGAACACGGATGGTAGTCTCGAAAACAGATACTGTCTTGTTCTGCATCATTACAAAAGATTCCATGGTTAAATTGACAATGCCATCAATTACTACTAGGTAATAAATTAATCGACAACCAATGCAAAGTAGAACAACAAATGAATGTACAATAACAATTAGATAAGAGTTATAAGAAAACAAAATTCCATAAGCAGGCGACAAATATTTAAGAAAGAGAATAGAATCATAAGTAAAATGGGCAATACATCATATTTGAAAGAGAATAATCTGCCACTGTATCTCATGAGTCGTGATAGGTTATTAGATGACACATATGATGTCAACAATAACTGCCACATTTCATATCATGTAAAACAGCCTTATTCGGTGTTAATTAAACTTTGGGATAACCTTTGATTTGAACTAGCCCATCAACCTAAAAGCCCTGTTGCCAAGTGAACTAAAGAGATTTCTTCCACAAAAACAAAAAGCTTGAAGAATCTAACCAATTCTTCCACACAAAAAAAGGAGTTCAATGTGAATCCCTATACATAAGCCAAATCATCACTTGTGTATCTTGAGTTCAGAACACCAATTAAGGGGGCAAAAGTAAAGAAGAAAGAAAAATACTACTCACTATATCAAACCGTAGGTTTTTACCAATCCATTCAACAGAGGCAGCAAAACGGTCTCGATCACCGAGTAAAGCTAGTGTGTCTAAAGAGTCAATCTGCAACAATGCCATGGCAGAAGTACATTAGAGCTTTAAGCAAGAAAAATCACTTTTTTTAAAAAATATAGATTTTCAATAAAATAAATAAATAGGAAAATGAGAGTTTGCGATTTGTATTACCAAAGTTAAGGCATAACCACCAAGCGAATCTTCACCCGCACAAGAGCGAGGCCTTAACTCGTCCAGTGGAAAAGCATGATCCATATATCCATTGAATGCATGATAAAACATTTCCCTGACCTACAATTGAAAATATTTATACCCAAATTGTTAGAACACGATATTGTAAGTTGCAACAAATGACAAGCTAGCTAGCCCACCTACTTTTAGTGATCTTAAGAAATTTCACACGCAATGCACAAATATATAACATAAAAATCGCAACATATACTTTGATGCAGCACATAGTCAACACCGAAAGTACAAATACAAGAATAATAACCTACATTCTTAACATGTAGGGGAGAATGCAAAGAAAAAAGGTTTTTATTGTCTTGTTAATTCACATACAATACAAGTCAAAATGAATTTAGATAAAATTCTTTCAAAAATGCGTAAAAATGAAGGAAATTGGTTGATATGCATAGGCTATAACCCATAGCGAAAATAGAAAATGCAACAAATAATAACAAGAGGTTCACAAAAAAATCACATAAATATCAAAAACGAGAAGTCCTGATTTTGATTTAGGATCCAGAAACTACACTAATAGGCAATCATGGTTGACCTTCCAAAACTCAAAATCCAAACTTTTACTAATAGTTAATAAAAATCGAAACTTTTGGCAACTTGCTAGGTGAACTACATTATATTTAGACTAAATCATTACACACTGAAATCAGTTAATTCAAAAATGGCAAAACACCGCATCTCTTATGCAAAATTGAACTCTGGATTGTTCCGAAAATCGGGTTTTCACAACCAAACGGCCCCCAATTTGCTTCAATCAGTACAAATACAGCAAAATTTCAACTAACAATAAAGCTGAGGCTTCATTAAAACCCAAATGCAATGCCAAATTGAATACAAAACCCTAATTGCGAGAGAATTGGGGATGCGGAATTTACCTCGTCCCGGAGCTGCTTGGCTTCCGCGGGAGTGACGCCGTCGGCCAGAGTTGTGCGGATGACAGAATTGGAATGCAGGGAGAGCAACAAGAAGAATGATAGGATTGGAAGTGAAGCTTCCATTGCCTCAGTCTGTGTGCGTTTTCTGAATTGGTGTTAGCTGTTGGAGAAGGAAGGAAAGAAGAATACTGTTGTAGTAGTTAACTCTGTTTTTTTGCTGCTGCTGCTCTCGGAGCGCTAGTTTCGGGTCGGCAAAGCAAATACTTATCTAATTTAATTTGATATATATACTTTTTAATAAATCAAATTTGGATTACAGAAAGTGTTTTTAATAAATCAAATTTGGAAAGAAAATTATAAATTAGAATGTCATTAAATGGCTCTCTGTACAAACAAGAAAGTATTGTTATGGCCTATTTTATTGAGATGTGTGGCAAAGAGAAAAGTAGAGAGAAAGAGAGAAGGGTTTGAGAAATTGTAGTCCATTTTTCTTATGCTTAGTGTTTTTATTTATAGTGAACCAAGTACAATCATAATGGAATTTAGGATGATGAGAATATCTCAATCTATATCTACCTAGAATTTACACAATCACATTTATCACATATCAATATTATCTACAACACTCCCCCTTGAGTGTGTCAATACTTAAGTAAATATCACATCATATTTTCAAGATGATGTAGAGATAGTTGATGAAGTCAACTCGTAGGCACGATAGAGAACACTTGAGTCTCATATAAGGATTTGCATAAAAAAAAAGTAAAAAAATCTCACAAAATCTGGCTATGGTAAAACCCAAGGCAAGACAAAACCTATAGTCTAAGGAAAAAAGTGAGTTAATGCAATGTCGATACTTAACATCTTCAAGGCGTGAGCAGTAAGAAAACACACAAGGGTATGACCAGCTCAAAATGGGCGCCTCGTTAAAACCTAGTCAGGCAACAAAAACCCAATGGGAAAAATGATCCTGATCGTAGGGAAAAAAAGTACATTAAGGTCAAATGAGTATATTTCAAGATACTTCCCTTGAGTTTGACGAAACTCCCCCTGAGAACTACAAGCGTTGAAAATGAGAAAATTTGCACTACCAAATCCTTGAACAAGCTTCTTCGGCAGTGACTTCGTAAAGAGATCGACAAGGTTGTCTTCGGATCGGATCTACTTGGCTTCCATCTTCTGATGCTCATGTTGATGTGATGTAAACACAATATGCTTGGTGTTAACTTCTTGGATGTATTATGTTATGGTCTGGTCGATACATGTGACATTGTCTTCATAGATCGTCGTTGGGACTCAACGAAAGATGAAGAGTTACAGGTGCTTCGAATATGCTCCCATGTACACGGATGGCTTCGTGTATGGCGATGAGCTCGAAGACGTTGCAACTAAGGTCTATTTGGTTGATCCCCAAGATATTGCGGTGTTCCTAACAGTAAAGACATAATCCGTTTAGAAACGTGCCTTGTGCGAATCAGACAGATAGTCTGTGTCAGCGTATCCCACAAGGTAGGCATCATTCCGATAACCAAGGGGTTGTGGTTAATTCTAAGATGCATACGAATAGAATAAGCCCAAATCTGTAGTAACGGAAAAACGTCTTTAACATCTATTCAGTGGTTGTGTGTAGGCCCAGTGTTGTATCTTACCCAAAGATCAACAACGAAGGAGATGTCATGCCTAATGCAATGAGCTAAGTACAATAAAGCACTAATTGAACTTAGATATGGAACTTCAGGTTCCATAACCTTTTCAAGAATCTCATTTGCACCTAGCGTATGAACGGTCATGGGTGTACTTAAAGGCAACACCTTTTAGGTGTAGTACGACTGATGAACCAGAATAACATTTGAACTTTGCTCGAAACTTCAGGTCGAGACAGAAATGAGTTTTCCCAAGATCTGTCATCTTAAATTCCGACTTCAGGTGCGAGGCAGTTTTCTCAAGCTCTTTCAGAGTCTAAGTGAGATTTATGTCATTGACATAGACTGCAATTCTAGCAAATTCGGTTTAGTACACCCAGAGGCATAGATTATTCACATATCCCTAACTGATCAAATATTCACTTAGACGGTATACCACATCCGCCCAGATTGTTCCAATCCGTAAAGTGAAAGCCTCAATCTAATAGAGAGGGTGTTCCGTGGTATAGAACTATTTGATCCAATCAATATAAGTCATTCGAGAACTTTCATGTATATTTCTGTATCAAGATCCCTATAGATACGTTACAACCACGTTCATAAGCTGCATATTCAGTTTTTCGGAAACTACCAAACTGATAAGGTAGCGAAACGTTATGACGTCCATTACGAGGGAAATAAGTCTCCTCGTAATCAATCACAGGGCATTGAGAGAAACCTTGCGCCTCAAGGCGTGCCTCGTATCGCACTATTTCATTTTTCTCATTACGCTTCCTTACGAAAACCCACTTGTAGCCAACGGGCTTCACATGTGGAGGTGTAGGAACTACAGGCCCAAACACTTCACGTTTTGCAAGTGAATCAAGTTCGACTTGGATTGCTTGTTTCCAGTTTGACCAATAGGCTCTACGTCGACATTCATCAACGGAATGCAGTTCGATATCGTTGTTTTTCACTATTTCGGGTAGCTACCGTATACGTGAATATCATCGATGATAATCTCATTCCAATTCCATAACTCATCCATGCATGCATAATGGACCAAGACTATAGGTCTCGGGATAATCCGGATTATTTTCATGAGGTGGAATGGTTGAGATAGCGATCGAGGAAGAGATTCGTTTTGTGCCATGTTTCTCCATTTCTAGGAAGGTGAATCCTTCGAATCGAGTGATCTGTCGCACTTCAGACCGAGAACAGATTGATTGGCTAGCCGCCGGTGCACCGGGCCGTTCAACAGGGGCGGCCAATAGTCTTTCAGGGGCGGCACACCCTTCAGGGATGCTAACTCGACATTCATTACGTACGTCTATCCTTGCAGGCATGTTTGCAACTGGTATATGTGATCTCATCACTTTAGCTAGATCAAAGAAAGCGTCTAGAGCAACGGTTTGGAATCTAGAATACAAGGATCGAGATGAGACATAGTGGGGACGTCCACGATAATTATCGCCGTTCTTCAAGAACGTTGACGTTCTTATCTCCCCCTAACCGCGGGAAGACTGTCTCATCGAAGTGACAATCCACAAACTGGCGGTAATGAGATTGCATGTAAGGGCTCTAAAGAGCTAATTCGAAGGAGAATCACAATCAACAAAGACTCACATTCTTCTTTGAGGACCCATATTGGTACATTGCGGCGGCGCAATATGGCATAAGGTGCATACCCAAAACGCGCAAATACAAAACATCAAGTTCGTACCCAGTAACCAACTGTAACGCTAAAAAGTATCGCGTAGCAATGGGCCTCAGGCGAACCAACATGGCTGCATACAAGATTGCATAGCCCTAGGCTGAAACAGAAAGCTTGGTACGTTCACCAAGGTCCAAGCGATCAATTGATAATACTCTTTATGATCGCTTCTGCGAGGCAGTTTGAGGGTTAAACATAGGGAATTCAATGTTCAATTTCAAACTCAAAAGACATGTAATACTTATCGAAAACTCTTTGATATAAACTCTCAGGCATTATCCAGTTTTCTAAACTTTATAGGATAATTATAGTGGTGAGCCCTTAAGTAAGAAAAGGCCAGGAGTTTAGCAGCAATGTGTGTGGACAAACATGTGACCATTGTGTCCATATATCAACCAAAAACCGTATTTACATGATCCGCATTTTTGGTTGGATGAGTCCACATTATTCCCTTTAATCCACTGTAAAAAGGGGGTTATGTAGTAGCTTTGCTAAGGATGATATAAAAATCCAATGTCCCCAACGAGCAGGTTTGGCAAAGTGTACTTGTAGGCACAAAATCCTTACTCCAGGTAAGGTGATGTGTTGTGTAACACATTGCATCGTGTTTCAACCTGAATGTCCCAAACGGTCGTGCCAAAGAAAGTAATTTGCTCGAATCACCCTGCTCCAGGCCGGCCTATATGTGGCATGTCTCAATTGGGCGGTTGCCCATTGGCCCCAAAACATAGCTTCAGGCTTTATATTTTTTAGGTGATGCAAAGATACTTCACTCTATTTTGTACAGTGGTTTTCATGATCATTGTTCTTTCGAATATCCTTATAACTGAATGGCGTTCTTCCGGAATGGAGAATATAAGGCCCCTTAATGGTAATTCAGTACCATTAATACAACGAGACGCAGTGCCAATGCCCTTAATCAAGTTAGGTAGACCTGAATTCGTTGCTAGAGGGGTGATTTAGGTATGAAGTTAGCTTGCATAATAGCACATTCATCCAGACAACTAACTTCCCCACATTTTATACCTTATCACATGTTAATTGAATTCGGTCACATGTATAAGAAACATAATTCAATTAACTCATATTCGAGGACAATATCCATAATAATATCCATAACTAAAACAAACACCAAACTTGAATCCGAGAACATAGGAAATTGTTCACAAAGTAAACCAAATTGGATAGGGGGTTCGGCCAACATGGCCTTCCATGTCAAAATTATGCTTTTCCATATGTGTTAGGTGAAGCAAAATTAGTCTCACAGATTGAATATTGGAATGGTATTCCTCAACAACATTGGTAGGGGCACAAATTAGTGCATAACCAATGATCTATTCTATCAAAACAGAAGTACATTTTGCATGGTTGAGGTTCGGGAATACCGTTCGGTAGACTCCAGCCGAAGCTGGGTCACACCATTCAGTAGGCTCCAGCCGAAGCTGGGTCCATATCGTTTGGTACCTCCCAACAGTGAGCAATGTGGTAGTAATTAGATTCAAGAATTTAGTGAACCTCCGCTCTCTACAATGCTTCTTCAGGAGCATTTTAAAGGCATGGAATGACGAGAAAATCTTCTTCTGTCAAAATTCATTCGGATGCTATAAACTTCAGAATTGTACCTATTCACGGACATGTCTTGCGTCAGGCAAGATATGTCTTGCTTTGGGCAAGGTATGTCTTGCTTCGAGCAAAATGATCTTTGCATTATTAGAGCGGTCCGTAGAGCGAGTCAAAAAGCTATGGAATTCTCGTCATCGAGGTACTTCCATTTACAATGCTTCAGGCATAAGTCTTTGAATGAAGATCATGACAACGGCTTATTTAGCTCTGTCCACGTCATTGTTGGCTTCAATGTTTCTCAGCTTCTCGGTAGTCATGTGGAGCTTCACAACTTGTGCCCAAATAAAGTAGTTTTTGCTAGAAACTTCCATGTCAATGAAGTCGAAATTGTTACAGTTCAAAAATCCACTGGATGGAAGGAATAAGATTGTTGTTGGTGCTTATGGGAAATAAATTCTCCATAATCATAAAAGTTAGAACATTCGGGTTCTAAGACATGGTTTGGTTTAATGGATCAATCATGGAGAACTTCGGGTCTTTACATGAGTGGTGAGTTTTAGGAAACATAAAAATGTTTCTATGTCACTTATTCGAAATTACGGGTTCGAATTAAAGACATGAACTTCAAGTTCATGAGTACCTGCAAACAAACGCAATATATAGAATAATAACAATATATATAACACAAACAGGTAGATGATCGTAGGTCTACGGGGCCCCCGAGGTGTGAAAGTCATGACCCAAATAATTTTGGTGGACCAAGTTTGGAGCTACAGGCCCAAACAAGAAGAAAAATTGGGCTACAGGCGATCAATAAGGTGCGGGCTACAGGCCCGAGCCCAACAGGGGCTGGAGTGGCAGTGGTCAAAGTCCACTTGGCTGGAAAAGTGAAGGAAAAAAAAGGCAGGCCCAACAAGGGCCTGGTAGGAAGCAGGTCGACAGAGAGGCTCAAATGGGCCTTGGGTGGGGTGGCTCGGCTGGAGCCTGGTACAGCTCGACTCGGCTGCAGGCCGATGTCAGCTCGACTCGGCTTCTGGCCGATGCGACTCGGCTCGGTTTCAAGCCAGCTCCGAATTGGCTCGGCTTTAGGGGTTTTTCCTTAAAAAAAAAAAAAAAAACCAGAAGAAAAAAAAAAAAAAAAAAAAAACCCTAATCAATTCACATAATATACATGGCAGATATATTAAATTTAATGCGAACACAATTTTTACAGAAGATCATGATTCGTTAAAAGCAGAAAATTGGGTTCATGCATCATAGTGAAGGTTCATGCAATCAAGGCTGAAAAAATACCGACATTAAGACCGTGTTTTAGAAGTACTTGGATTGTTGATGATGGTGGTGGAACAATTTGTTTGCAGAATTGCCTTCAACTCCGGATTTCCATCTTCAATGCTTTGAATCTCGTTCAATATAAAATAACAGGGAGATAATTGAATCAATAGCAAGTATATTAGTTCAATAAAATAAAAGGTAAATCAAAGTAAGAATTATTGAAAATAATACTTCCCATGATTGAAGATGGCCAAAACTCTAGTATAATTCTTTTTAGCACAATGAAAAAAAGCATGCTGATAACGTGTTGTGGCCTATTTTATTGAGAGTTGCGGCAAAGAGAAAAGTATAGAGAAAGAGAGAAGGGCTTGAGGAATTGTAGTCCATATTCCTCATGCCTAGTGCCTTTATTTATAGTGAACCAAATACAATCATAATGGAACAAGGATTTTAGGATGATGCGAATATCCCAATTCATATCTACCTAAGATTTACATAATCACATTTATCACATGTCAATATTATCTACAACAAGTATTAGGGTGTATTTTTTTTATTTTCATATCGAATTAAAATCACTTGGGGCGGGCGGAAAGATAGCCTATATATAAGAAATAATTATTTGTTATATCAGAGGTAGAATAGTAAAAATAACAAACTTGTTTGACAACATTTTAACACGAGTGTTATAAGATTAGATAATCATTTTTTTATGCTAAAGATTGAGGAAAAGTATATGGGATCAAGGATAGATGAAGAAATGATGATCCAATGACAAGGCAAGATGAAAACGAAACACCAAAAACTGAAGGGAAAAAATATAACACGGCCAAAAATCAAAACTAAAAGGGTTTTTATCACCCACGGGCCCTGAACTTTCACTCACCAGACTGATTGATGCATGAACTTTAAAACCGATCACAGAGATGCCCAGACTTATAAAAACAAGACTTTGTGATACTTCCGTCCCAATTCCGTTATCTCTCCGTTAATCTAAATGGGTTTTTATCACCCACAGGCCTTGAACTTTCACTCACCAGACTGATTGATGCCCGAACTTTAAAACCGATCACAGAGATGCCCAGACTTATAAAAACAAGACTTTGTGATACTTCCGTCCCAATTCCGTTATCTTTCTGTTAATTAAGAGGGTAAATATGTCATTTCGCACCATATGTTTGATGAAATGACCTTTAAGGCCTTGATTATATGGTCTGATCCTTTCCCTCCTTCTCTTTCCGATTTTCCCTCCCAAATTGGTTGAAAATTCCCTCCTTTTCTTATCATTTTCGTCCAAATTGGTTGACCCAACCTCTTAATGTCATTCCGTATAGAACATTCAATTGATAAAAGGCTACGTCCAAGTAAATTAATTCGATGAATCAATAATTGAAATATTGTTCTTAGATGCAAGTAAATTAATTCGATGAATCAATAATTGAAATATTGAATGAAACAAAATTGCCAATGTGATTTGCATGTTGGTATAAAATTGAATAAAAAGACAAAAAAAATAATTGAAAATGTGACTTTAGTCCCTGAAATTTAATTTTCTTTACATAAAATCCGACATAAGTTTTTTACTCGATTATAACCCATTGACTAGACTCCACATAAGCAAATTCATTAATTATGTTTGACTTTACACATTTTAAATTTTTTAGATGCCTAAAATACCCATATTTGAATGTTTGATGTACACAATTAATTCCATACAGACTGTAAGGGAGAATTAATGATTTTACAAAAAGAAAAAAAACATTAATGTTATAAATTCATTGCCTTATATATAAGAACAATAAAACATGCCTAAAATATGTAATAATACATGCTTAATTAATGTCACGAAGATTATATTTTACATATAAATGTAGGTAAATTATTTTACACATACACATATATAATTAAAAAAAAATGTCTAATATATGTAAAAATTCATGCAAAATAATTTACCTACAAAATAATTTACCTATATTTTACATAAAAATGTAGGTCAATTATTTGCATATAAAATAATAATACATGCAAAATAATTTACTTACAAAAATAAATAACGTGCTAATCATAGATAAATTTATATATAGGTAAATTAATTAGTACAAAAAATAGAGGCATGTTATTTGATTAAAAATTAATTTAACTCTATTTTAGATAAAAAGTATAAGTAAATTATTTGCATACCATAAATTTATAATTGTGAAGTCAACTCTTAAAATGATACAGTTTTTCACTCTCACAAATAGTGCACCTACTATTTGAATTTTAAAATGTGAAATTGCTTCATTAACATAATTAGGGTATTGTGGCATAAGTTGTAAATAATTTGTAGTAATATGTTACTTATTTTTTCACATGTCAACAATTTTGAATTTTGGGTTTTATTTGGATGTTTAAAGATAGATGGATTTAAGTTTAGGAAACAAGAGTTACAAGGGCCTATATCTAAAGAACCCAAAAAATAAAAATGAGAACATAAGAAACATAACAAAATTAACATCCATAAAAAAATCCATAATAGTCATAACATCCATAATATCATTAAAATATCATAATAGTCATAATACCAACTAATCATACTATCTTAGTCTTAAGAATTCATAGACCTAAATCAAATGAAGGTTGAAATAGACAAAATAAAGCAAAAGCAATATGTGTTCTTAGATGAAATAGACCTAAATCAATTATTGATTTATCGAATTAATTTATTTGGGCATAGCCTTTTATCAATTGAATGTTCTATACGGAAGAATATTAAGAGGTTGGGTCAACCAATTTGGACGGAAATGATTAAAAAAGGAGGGAAATTTCAACCAATTTGGGAGGGAAAATCGGAAAGAGAAGGAGGAAAAGGATAAGACCATGTAATCAATGCCTTAAAGGTCATTTTATCAAACATATGGTGCGAAATGACATATTTACCCTCTTAATTAACAGAAAGATAACGGAATTGGGACGGAAGTATCACAAAGTCTTGTTTTTATAAGTCTGGGCATCTCTGTGATCGGTTTTAAAGTTCGAGCATCAATCAGTCTGGTGAGTGAAAGTTCAGGGCCCGTGGGTGATAAAAACCCATTTAGATTAACGGAGAGAGAACGGAATTGGGACGGAAGTATCACAAAGTCTTGTTTTTATAAGTCTAGACATCTATGTGATCGGTTTTAAAGTTCAGGCATCAATCAGTCTGGTGAGTGAAAGTTCAGGGCCCGTGGGTGATAAAAACCCAAACTAAAAATAAAATAGTTATCAAACTATAGAATTTTAAAACAAAAAGTCGTCATACATAAAGTTGTACACTTTTTTTTTCATACAGATGAAGGAAAACACATGTTTTCAAGACGAGCATTATGATATAAGTTTTAACATGTTTGTTCATGTCCTTTTTTCAGATAAGACTAGACAAAAGAACCTGTCATCGGCTCTCCAAAATAGGAGAATGACTTACATGAAACAGATTCACTACCATGTGGCGTCCTTCGTTCAATAACACATTACTATGTGCAAGTTTTTCTCCATATGACAATATATTATTGGATCGAGACACCACGTGTCAGTGAACCCATTCTATATAAGTTCCTCTCCTGCATTTGTTGTCGACTGCATGTCGTACAGGATCGATATGAACAAAATGCACGATAGAACATGCCTAGGCAAGCACGTCAAAGAGAAAAACGTTTATATCTAAAGCAATCGAGTATGATAGCATTCTTGTACTCGAGACAAGTTGACTTGCAATAACACAACAATGTAAATAAACTGGGGCACGATCCAATATATATTTCTCAATCAGCACCAAGAAGTCCTTGCCAGCCATCCACGGATTTTGTGATTCTCGCTACATCAGACCAAGTTTGCAATTGCAACAGAAACAAATTCTCAACATAAATCAAGCCTAGCTCCGAGTGCGCAGGCATGGCGTTAAGGCTGATCGTTACATAGAGCGGTAGGCACTGGAAGAAGAAAATAAACACTTCATTGTCAAGAATTCCACATAAACGACTCCAAGTGATCCAATCCTTAAAAGCAAAGGTCGCATCATCGGCAACAAGCAACTTCCACTCATCCCTGCAAATATAAAAGTAGTTGTTAAGAAAACAAATACTAAAACCAAGTAGCCTTAGGTTAAACCAAGACCATCTAAGATAAGTCGCGAATTTCCATGCTTTTTTTCATCATATTATTAGGAGAAATATTACTAGACAGACTTTTAAAAGCATTGTAACAAATTTCCAACAGAAAAAAACTACAGACCTCATGAACAGAAATGCAAAAAATTAACATATCTAACATTAACAAGTAACTCGAACCTGCTGCTTTTTCTTCTTTGGCCTCCTCTTTCTACGAGGTTTATGAGCATCAGAGTTGGAGCTCAAATTACTACTTTGACCAGCCGTTGAATTAGAGGATCCCCTAGCTTTGAAGGAAGTTCCACTTCTGCTACTTGATGTACTGCTATTTGATGTATTAAAGGAAGTTCCACTTCTGCTATTTGATGTATTGCTGGAGGTGGTCATTTCAGCAATCTTTTTTGAGGAATTTTTGCTTGATGAAGGACCAAACCTCGACTGAGCACGAACTGAACTTGGGCGAGAATTGCTGGATGGCCGGGGAGGAGGCATCAAAGCTCTAGCAGAAATCTGTCGCTATTAAAGAAATTCAGGTCAGGAGACAGAAATATAAACAACCAATAAGTACATACACTTAATCACAGCAGTGCAATGGTCAACAGATGGGAAACCTGATTTCTCTCATCACTGGACATGCCAGAAGTCGCTTTTCCAGAAGCACTGGAAGCCTGTTCCCTACAAAACAGATGACAAATTTTGGATGCAACTTCCATCAAAGCAGACCATATTTTTAATACAGGTAAAACACATAAAACTGAAAGAATAGATTATATACTAATTCAAATAGGTTCTGTTAAGTTTTAGCTTCACCGGGTAATGTATAAACAGTGGGCTCATGTTAAGAAAAGTGATAATGATCAAAGTCCTCAATTGTCACCTAATTCATAAATACGCTTTCTATTCCACTGAGTAACTTGCACTGTTCTTTTTATAAATGATAACTTACACTGTAAGTTCAACCAACCAATCAAAGAGAGAATATCAACGCAGTCCGTTAAAACAAAAACAAACATATAAACCTACCTCAAAACAAAAAGGTTCTCAAGACTAAATTATAACATCTCATGCACAATTTTAATTATTTGTGTTAGAAACAATTTTATTGCTAAAAACAATAAAACTACAAACAGAACAAGTTGGAAAAATACTTTGTACTCTTATCTGTCCATTCATCGTCTGCATCTGCTTCATCACTAGAACTTCCATTTAGGAAGAAATCATCTTCACTCATATCCAGAAGCCCATCATCCTCACTCCCTGTTTCTGTAGGAAGTTCAAGAATAGACAGCATTCTTGTCAGTGTAACATAATGGTTCAATAATTTGCAACCCTCAGATTATGTTCATAATTGGCAATTAAAAGAAGAAAAGAGAGGTAAAACAAGCATCCCGCATAGAAAACATGAAACATCTTCTAGATTTTTGAAAGAAAATAATAGCATGGCAGGAACGCGGAAAGAACAGTTTGGTAGATATTTTTGTTTGATAGGTTTTCTTGCATCCATTCTTACCTCTACTGTTAATTTCATCTGAAGACTAGATGTTTTGCTAGGTATTTATCCGACATTTTTTTAAGTGGTATTTACTCTTGATAAATATTCAGAGAAGGCTGCACCAAGTTTTCATCCTCAAATAACTTTAGAATACTATAAAAGATGTATTGATGCATAACACCAAATAGTTATTGCTTATATGGAAGTTGTTTGACCTGATCCTATGAAGAATAACTCTACGTGGAATGCCGGCCTAGACCCAAGGCGAGCAAGACTCAAGCCTTGGGCCACATCTTGGAGTAAGGCCTCAAAGTTTAATAAATGTTTATTATACAACGGGTCAAACTTCAATGGTACGTACCATTCAATGGTTAGTACTGTTGAATGGTTTAAGATTTATTTGGGGCCCACCTCAAATTAATTTGGACCATTCAATGGCCGTACCATTGAATGATACGTACCACCCAATATTTTTCCTTATACAACATAGAAAACAAAAAAATTAATATAAGGGATTCACGTGAGGCCTCTATTTTTGTAGCAAGACTACAAGAGCAATGTTTGCCCTACATATAAAATAATAAAATAATAATAGTAGTAGTAGTAATAAGAAGGCCTCATTTTGATTTTTGACTTAGGCCTCCATTTGTATCGGGACGGAAGTAAAGCATAAAAGAAATACCTTCCAAATCCTTTCCGCTAGCTGCTGCAGCAACTATATTGGCCTTAATCTGCTTACGCAACTTATTTCTCTTATCAATCACATCTGTATCTTCACCTCCAGTAAATAGAGAGACATACTTTTCGGTCTTGGGAAAGAACTGGTGGTTAAAAAAATATCAGCCTTTCAGTTTGACATGATTGAAAACAAGTATTGTGTTATTTCAAGAAAATTCAAAGTCTGTAACAAGAAAAGTAAAATACATTTGGCTCTTCATCATTACAGCACAAGGTCAACTAGAGGTTCACATTTCAAGTCCAATAGAAGCTTAAAGACATAACAAATTCCCAATTACAAATGCCACATCAATGCACATGAAAGCAGACAGACCAAGGACCACTATATAGCTTACCCTAACATATTCAAGATCTTCTTTCAATTTGGAAAGTTGCACAGAAATCTCTGCATCTTGTGCCTGACCCGATGAAGCCCGTTGGAGTTTCTCCAGACGTCTTATTCTTCTCTCTATCTTTCTTCTCTCTGGAAAAAAGCTCATGTTACTTTCACAATTCAAATAAAGCACACACCACCGATGCAATTAAGCCGTACATCATGAAAGAAATCACCTAACAAATCAAATCAGTTCATTCATACCAAAAAACTTTATCTTCCTGTCACGCATAAATATTTTGCGTTCCACGGCAAGACGGGAATGAATCTCCTGCTGTTTCTTGAATCCTTCCAACTTCTTTTCCTGAGCCTCCCTAACTTCAGCTGGTAAATTCTTATAAAAACAATCGTCGTGTTAGGCCACATTTCACAATGATTATCACTTCATCAATAGCTAAAACCAGAAAGTTTCCTATTACAAATTTAGAATCTTACGAAATCGACGGAATACGGGAAGCTGTATTAGGTCAGAAATTTTCTAATTACTTCAAATTTCTCTGAAATTCAGTATACTGTACACACTTTTCTCTATGTATTCACAACAGGGCTAGCAAAGAACTCAAGGGGATTGAAACCCCCAAACCACACAAACCCTAACCCTAAAATCGACCCCAACTGAAGAAAAATCGAAATGGAATAACAGATAACTGATAGAGCTGGAGATTGTGAAGAAAGAGTGAGGGAGTACCTTACGGAGCATGCGCTCGATGGAGCGAATCTGGTTTTTAAGGGTGACGGACTTGGGCTTCTTCTCCGGGCCCAACGCCGACTTCGACCGACGTCCGGCGGGGTTCACCCGCCGCTTGCTGTAGCCACCGTGAGCCATGGCGTTAACTCTTACTCTCCAAATAATCGCTGTGGGTTTACAAGACACGAACAGCGGACAGCGAGCGATTTCTAAGAGCAATTTTGGTTTTGTTGAATTTTTTTTTTATTTAAAATTTTAGTATTTTTATTTTATTTTTTTGTTGGACAGTTTAGCCCTCTAAAGATTTATTTTTGGGGTTTTATCCCAAATAGTTCCTAAAATAACCTAACTCATCATTTTGTTCCCTCAATTTAAAAATCAATCAATTTCATCCCTGAAATTGACCAAAGTAGTCAATCTAGCTCCTGCCGTCCAAATCCGTTAAATTTTCTATTAGATTGTTGATGTGGCATGACGTGGAGACCACAAAATCACTCATTAAACAAAGAAAATCAATGTTTACTAATTTTAACATTTATAAACTAATGAATTGACAATTTTTTATTATTATTCATGTGGCCTCTGACTATTAGTTGTGTGGGCTCTATATATGTCACGTCAACACTCTAACGGAAAATTTAACAAAATTGGACAATATGGACTAAATTGATGAGTTAAGTCAATTTTAGAGACGAAATTGATCGATTTTCAAATTGAGGGACTAAAATAATGAGTTAGGTCAATTTCAGGGACCACCTACAATAAAAACCCTTTATTTTTTTTAACTGGGCCTTAAGGTTTTGTTATCTCTAGCAAATGCACGACTATATTTTATGGGTAGTGTTATCCAATTCGCACACTTTTTTTTACCTTCTAGACACCTCCTATTAAATATCTATTTTTTAATTCTCTTCAATTTATTCGATCTGACAGCCGAAAATTAAGAAAAGTGTATGAATATCACCACCCTATTTTATTACTTTTTAGCCTTTTTTTTTAATTATAAGTGATATTTTTTATCTAAGGTACATTAAGGACTCATAAGAAGGCATTACTTACTTCAACAGTCTAATAATATTCATCTTCGCTTATAAGTGATAAATCTTATACGGACTGGCATTTGTAGTCTTTTGGCGGACGATAGTTGTGGTATAAGTAGAACCAGGGTGACATGATTTTTCTTGTTCCTTTTGGGCTTTGACCCTTATGTACCCCAACAAAAATTTCAAGGTTATTCAGACTTTGTTTGGCATTTGCATTATAAAAGTGGCCAACTATAGTTAACAGTTCCGTTCAACCTTAATCCAACGGTAAGTGGTCATTTAAACTTTTTGTTATACCTGCTCCACTTTTGGATTAATATTGAACCGTGGTTGACCACAATTTCCTTGGACTATGAAGTCTAGGAGAACATGACTCATGTAGTTAATTGGTTCATCGTACTAAAATGTGTACCTTATGCCACACTCAGACCATAAACTTAGGACGTCTTTCAGCGTTGGAACGAGAAATACTACTAGAATTAATTAGACGAAACTGTAAAATTTCGAACATCAGGACAGTATCAAGGTATAATAACATGGCTAACAATGCTTACTATTGTTAATCCAAATATTGCAGCAGCGGGTGAGTTGGTCAACCTCCAGATTTCTTTTATTGGGCAAAATTCCATGAATTTGTGTGGTGCGTGCCTGCATTGCATCAACGTTAGTCTCTCCACTAATTTGCAGTTTTAATGCCGGCTCTATGGTACAAGCTCGGAGAACACTTTCAGTGTCAAAACATGAGTAAATTTAGCATGGGATTCAGACTTTCACGAGCAAAATTTGGGCGATCGTTTCAGCTTGAAATCGTATAACACTCTACAGCAACGAAAAAAATGGGGCGGGCGACCAAGTGTACATTCTACAGAAGGATAGGTTGTTCTCCTTCAAGTTCGGATATAACTATCAATGAATCTGTCAACTCGAGGGAGAGGGGTTCGAACTTGGGAACTGGATTGATAACCTGCACCATGACATAAGATATGAATGAGATGTCTAAACCGATTTCAGAGCCGAATTAAATCAAGATGTTTTTACCTTCTTGTTGTTTTTCACATAACCTATCGCCACTTCTTTCCGTAGTTGCGCTCTTTCAGAAAGCTCAAAGAATGAAGGGTTCTCTCCAGCTTTAATATAGAGGCTGATATCCTGTCGGAAAAAAAAAAAAAAAGGGAAAAATTAAAAATGCAGGTTTTATAGATATACCAAATCCAAATCCTGTAGCCGAAAATATAAAAAAGACAACGTTCAACCGGGATCAAAATCGGAGCATATTAAAATTGAGGATTCGAGGCGCTTACCTTTACATATATTTCATCACCCTCTGCGTTTAGAATGTCTTTCCACACTTCATTTAGTTCACTGTTCTCGGCAACTGATATGCACAAACAAATAATTACTTGTTATTTTGGAATTTGACCATTATATATGTGGTGAGAGCTAAGTCTAGTACAATGATTCAAGACCTTGGGCTGTTACGAGGCTCATTACTTCCTCTGCGGCAATGTATGTCAGGGACGGCTTAATTCTTGTGATCTGCAGCGATTGGGGGTGTATGATAATTAATAACGTTAATATGGGCAAATAACGACTGAAATAATAAACATTGACAAAAGTCTGCTGAAGTTTACTTGTTTGCCCAATTTCGAGTCCACGATCTCTGCAACAAGATTCTGTACCTGCAATGCACCACCTTGTTACTTCCTTTGTCTGCTCTAGGTGACAATTATGACTAAGTTATTGTGAAAACTATTTAATTAATAAACTGAGAGTTCGAAATTTTACAAAATTGGAAATGAGGTACTGATGTTTAAATGAACTTGACCTACCTTTACACCAAGTTTGTTGCAAATATTTTCGGCAAGAAGAAGAGAATAAGCGGATTGCTTGTCTGCCCTATTTGGATCTGAAGAGAGCGCACTTTAACGCAATGCGACCAAAAGCTAATAGAAACATCATAAAACCAAAGAAAGGGGGGGAATTCATGTGTTTCACCTCCAAGAAGCCATTCTCTATCGGATATTACAACCACTGATAAGGGAACATCTTCATTCTTCAATGAATTTTGGATATGCACTATGGTATCTTGTAAGGTTTCAAAGTTCATTGGATTTCCAATCTGCAGCACATGGAAAAAAATGGAAGTTTAGAAGGGGAAAAAGGAGACTTCCACAAAAAACTACTATCGAGAAAGAAAAGAAATCCATAACGACACCAGAAGGTTCTACTCTCTAAGTTGAAAGAGTGAGGCAGTACCCGATGAGAAACCTTGACGTGTTTGAGTTTTCCTTGATCAGAAACTTGTCTTGTCCTCTTTCTGTCCTCTAACGGTACATCTGACAAAATTTCCTGCATGCATAAAGATGAATTGAGAGTCACCAATACATGTTACGTCTAGAAACTTAGTCTAAGTGATAAATTGAAAATTATGTTTAACCGTCTCAAATTTCCTGCATATATAGAACAATGATTCCTGGCTGTGAAGACAAAAATTCACATTACTTTAGAGTACCTTGCAGCCACCAACCTCTCCACGATTCCATCACACATGTACTTGCGTGAGTAACAATGTACCTTTACTAATGTTTTACAAATCAGGGCAATTGATTTATTAGCGATTTCACCGCCTTCCATTACTTTGGAGTACATTGCAGCCATTTAATATAACTACCTCTCCACGATTCCATCACGCATGAACTTGCGTAAGTAACAATGTACCTTTACTAATGTTTTACAGTTCAGGGAAATTGATGAATATAGGATCCACAACAAGAGTTCCAAGTGAATTAGAACATACCACGACACTTCCAGGCCCAAGATAATTGTCATATTCTTCAATCATCTCTATGATGTCGGGGCGCCATCCAAGCAAAAGTATAAATTCTTTTGGTCCCAGATTATAATCTGAGGCCTGCATTAATAAGAGAAAATTTATTCAGAGTTAGAGACCAAATCTATCAAGCCCTGGTGGCCTTCAAGCAATTATGTCTTAGTAAAGTTGCACCTTAGAGCCTGGTTTCTTGGGACGCCTGACAATGTTCTCAAGTCGTGTTTTCACCACTTGCAAGGCATGCGGGTGAGTACCATCGTTTGTTTCTAGATCATCCAAACTTTGATCAGCTCCTATTTCTTTGACAACATTTGAATAAGTAACATCCGGTGTCTTACTCCCATTAACAGGTGCTATGAATAATACCTACACGAGGAAAGTGCACAACGTTAGGAACATACATATAAAAATTAGAGTTGACCACGACCCATTCAGCCAGCAAACCAACATAAAAAGAATACCAAAATAAATGAACCAGTCAGAGTGAGTGAATCTGCTCAGGCTTTCACCATCAACTTAGTTTCTTTCTTCTATTTTGCAATCATCAAATTTTACTGCACGTTTGTCTAATTGTCTGCTTGTGATAAATAAAATTAGGAACAGCGAAAGTAAACAACCTAATCAACCATCAGTGTCTAGAGATATTTTATATTTACAAAACGAAACTTTAACAAACATTGTGTTCATGATTCCATTTTTCACAAATCAAAAGAAATCTCAAAGTTATTGGTGCTTGTTTTAGTTCAAATATAAAAAGTAAATTATGTCCAGAACTTCTCATACTTTGTCAGTTTCCCGCAAGATTTCACTGTCACTGGGGTGGAATTCTATCTTCCCGTTCCTATAAAGCCCACAAACAACTGCCTGAAAGGGATATCCAGTCAGAGAAAAAAATCCAAATCAGCCAACCGCAATAAGTTCTTCACTAGCAGAATTTCATTTGGCAGATGGTGTTACCTCTTGAAACCCATGTCGTAATCTCCTATACTTGAGCCCAGCTAGACTTGGGAAACTGCAAAGATTAAATACATTTTCTGCACTGAGTAGAAATGATATCAATTAGTGTGCCATCTCAGAAATGATCGGAGAGATGGTTCCAGTTGCCTAATAACCAACATGACGTAAAAATAACCACCGTAGTAAAAAACAACACATGACTTGGGTTGACAGGTCCAAGTTCTAGTTACCGCCTAAAGATTTCAAATTGATATTTGTAAAGATAGTAGGGCCTCAAGGTATCGATTTATTCCCACAAATAAATACACATCTGATAAAATGGGAGAAAATATCAATACAGAAATAAAATTTCATCTGTAACTTTGCGATCGTTGATTGTTAATCACATATCCTTTTGGTAATGCATAAAATTAATTATGAGGGTTCAAAAATAGAACTTCATAAGCAACATCACGAGAAAATTAGTTTTTCTTCAAAAGAGACTTGTACCATACTTCGATAATTAAGCAAGTGCCTGTAGATCTTTATGAGTCCCTTTTGGCGAGAGCATTGAACAAATAATTTTGATGCACCATTTTCTACAGGCTCTACTTTTAACCCTGAGATCGACTTTAAGAGCTCACATGTATTGGAACTTGAAACCTGCATTCATTGGGGAGGGAAAATTTAACATGATTTTAGCATACTTTGTAATGAAGTTTAGTACGAAGACACAGAGATTAGTGATATACCTCAACAATTGTGGGGACAGATTCCATGTTGGGAATAGGTTGAAGAGCCAGAACAGACAAAAAAGCATCGGTGTCAACTTCATACCTAAACAGATGAGGATGTGAAGTCAAAACACGTTTGAGAGAGAAGAAATTTCTAATATACTAGGAAATTCCAAAGAAACTTTGACAACAACCTCGTATACTCTACGATGATTTCTCACATAGAAGTATAAGTTGATCAAGTTCTCACCGGTCTCCCTTTGTTGGCAGTATAATTATTGCACGTGCCTTGTTGGCAGCGGCTCTTTCAAATGATTTTGTTAAACTAAGGCTGCAGCTGTAAGAGTAGAGCCTAAATGTAAGAATCAGAAGCACACAAAGTCTCAATTTTATTATCAAATCCAATTAACGATTACATCATTTATTACTTTGATCATTTTTATTTTTATTGCACCGAGGCCTTCCAAAATCAGATGGAGATGAGTTAGACGATTTCTTATAGTCGTACCTCTTTGTAAGGATATCAATATGAATAAGATCTTTGGCTAAATTGTCCGCAATCTTGTCCATCTGCTTTCTTGGGAGATCGGACATAAGAAGAATTCTCTGCCTCCTGTGCAAGACAACAACACAAGCCAGTAATCTAACCACACAATCCTGATATAAGAACCTCCGTTCGAGTACGAGAATTAGATTACCTAGCTGTAGCAGTACCTAAGCGGACAGCAAATTCATGATACTTGTTTAGTTGCTTTAGTATGAACGAAAGATGACTGTTCACTCCACAAATAATGATATGATCAGTCTCCAGAACTTGCATTTGAGCGCCTTCTCTGAGCCTGTACATATTGTTCTGTGCAAATGATGGCCATAAGGATGCCGTTTACATATAAGTTAGATGTACAATAATGTTTCATGATTCAAGAATTTACCCTGAACTGTTCGGTCATTGTGCTCAACAAGCGAGAGTAAAATAATATGCCCCATATTGCAAGAACAAAACCAATAACACGTTCAATGCGTGTTCTTTGCTGCAGTGTACAATACATGTTATTTACAATCATTTAAGAAAATACAGAATTAGTGAAAGCTTTAGAATGAACTAAACGATAAAAGTAGAAAACGACATCACACTTTTAGATGTGTCGATGATGAGCACAGACATGCCCAAGCCTCCCAGAAGCAGTCTTCCAAAGACTCATTACTTCCCCTGTGTAATTTGAAACGCATCCGGATTGTAAACAAGCATGAGGAATAAATTCATTTGAAAATAACACCATTAACAAGACTGCTGAACCATTAAAATATCAAATAATTGTCAGCCCACATCATAACAGCTTAAATTTTTTGGAATAGTGTGATAACAACAAACTTTATCATGGTATCAAAGCAGGAAATCCTGGTCAAACCCTGCAAGTGTAACCAATATAAGTTGAATTCAACATGTTGGGCTTTAATGGTGAAGAGAGGCCCGCATTTGACGGGGAGTGTTAGAATATAAAATAATTGTTGGTCTAAGATGGTGAGATCCTTGTGAAGAAGATGGATAGAAGAGACAAAACCATATTCTTTCAGAAATTCATTTGTGTTAGGCAACGATTGGACCCCAAATGCTTAAGCTGTTAGGGAATCGGTCAACAATGTATATCAATCTAACATTGTCCCTCACATGAAACCCGTTCTTGCTTTGCATGTTAAAAGGCAAACAGAAGGAAAAATATAGCTGAAACCCCACCCTGCACCACAGAAGTGGGGAATGGATTGAAGTTCCGCATCCAGGACCACCTGCTACCAAAGCTCTGATACGGTGATACTGTATTAGAAAACTTCAGCTGTTATAAAATGGGCCAACAATGTATATCAATCTAATAGTTTAGACACCAGGAAAAAAATTTCTATATAATGAAATACGATAAAGCAACATGAAGCATAATATGCCAGAGAAAGCAATTCGAACTGCTCTTCGAAAGGATTATAGGTTACCTAAACTTGTAGAATAGGAAACCACCAATGACAACAAATGAGAAGCATGCTACCAGGAGCACCAGAAAGAACCTAAAAACATTTACAAATGAGAACGTAGACCAAACAAATTACATGCATGAAATGATAGATACAGAAACCATGCAAAGCTCCATCTGATATCTTCACTTACGTGGCAACATTCTTCTCAAGTTGGATGTTAAATAGATACAGTAACCGTGCAAAGCTCCAACTAATATCTTGAAATGAAGGAAAAGACACATCCAACCGAAGAGGCACAGGTTTATTCAATGAATTAGAAACACAGGCAAAGGGCAAGGTGGCAGCCCCGAAAGTTTGAATGATAGAGGGAAGTTTTGCTTGGACGATCTTAATGAATGTATTAAAAACATTTGACTGTGCCAGCCTAATTGAGAAATATAAGGACACCAATCCCATCGTGACTTTAGCTAGGAGAACCTGCAAATACAGAAAATTCCGTCAAGAAATTTACTAAATACTAGCAGCACCATGACATGAATCAAATGCAAGATCTGAAGCCAGCAGGTTCCCCCGAAATTAAAAGATTCAGAATGGAATGAGTTTGTTCAAGTTGTCAAGGATACAAATACTTGATAACAGAGAGTAAACAGGTGAATGAAGAAAGTTGGGGTTCCACCATAAAACCAATTGGCAATATGGGGAGTAGCCCAATTACTTATAAGCGGACCCTTATTTCCCCGATGTGGGATTCATACTCTCAACAGTGAATCCACTAAACAGAGGAACGTCGAAAGGTGTTTAAGCTGTTATCCGCTTTAATCAATTCTAATTCAAAAACAAATTTGTTTTTTTTTTTTCAGATAAAAAAATTACTATTTCTTATGCAGATTCATCCATCCAATACTCTCGTTAGAAATTAAACAGATAAATTTCTATCTAATGCATGCTCACCTGAGAAATATTAATTTGGTCTGTACTAAAGAGTTTGTCGTTCGAAATATCTGCAACATTTACAAACACAGTGGAATCTAACTTATTTTCTGCCCCTTGAGAACTGGCCTCACATTTTCCTGTAAAAAGAAAAAGCATAAAACATGAAAGAGTGCAAGACATTCCCTAGTGAGTGATCAAAATACAAAGTCAAATATCAATGCTTTTACGCTTGAAAAAAACATACAACATTCTCACCTCTGTTGTGTACTATGAAACTACGTGCATGTAAAGACGAAGATTTGATCCACCAAAATTGGCATGGCATTAATTTCCTGATAAGTATCGTATCAGAGTTAGCATCATATGGCTCGTCTACACTAAAATTCAGGATAACTGTGCTTCAACACTTGCCCCAATGTATGTATCATACAGTACATTGCACAAATACAGACATCAGCAAATGTACTCCAATTTATCAGTTACAGAATATGTTATTATCACAATATGCTTCAGAAAGAAGTCGGAAGCTTTTCATACGGCATCAGACATCAACTAATTTTCATTAGTAAATTCCTACTCTACAGGAAGAACAACATACTTTTAAGCCAAAGTACTACTAGTTTAAGCAGACCATTTCATTGAAGATACACATAACAGTAAAAATTTGAGCCAAAGTGTTTTAGAATATCAGAAATCCAGTACTCTGCAGAGCAAAGGCGAATCAAACCCACAAAAATTCCTCACGAAAAGTACTCATCTTGATTAATCCCTTTCCCCTAGCACCAAACTTCCTCTCCCTATGCAGCCCCTTGGTCTACCAAACTTCTAATCCAACTAGCTCACACTTAGTATCAAAGAATTTGGCAATACCACAATAGTTGAAACCCCGAAATCTCTCAATTCGCATTACAATCAACAGTTCAGAATTTCAAGCACTACCGAGTTCCCAAATACTTAGGAATCAGATGAAGATATGAAATCTACCAAGAAACAAAGCCTGAAACTTGAAAGTTAACAACAACCAAGTACCACGACCAAGTGATGGGGTTCAAATTAATTGGTTTTCAGGACCAAAATCGGACGCTAAAGAATCTAACATTCGAATTCAGAAACGAATGTTAGATTAGTGTGGGCACACTATACCACCAACTAATTCATCATCCAATCAATAAAACAAACCCTTTGATCTTGAACGCCCAGAAAACCCATCTGAATGCCAATGCCATACAAACAACCAAAACAAAAACTCTCACTTTTGGTAATTGAAAAGATGAAGAAATGAAATTCTCAACACCTTTTTGGGGAAGAAAAACGGTTGGAGACCGGAACCCGACTAGGCAAAACGCACAGCTGCAAGCCGTGCAGCTGACTACTCAAAAGAACCATGTCTGTGACAGTCAGAAGAGTTTTTCCGGAGTTTTGAGGTTTCAGAAGAAAGAAACACAACACAAACTTTAAACAACATAAAAGGAAGTTGGGAAAAAGAAACAGAAAAGTGGGGAAATCATGAAAAATTTGGGATTTTCGGGAAATCCAACGTGGACCACCTGGTCCCTCCCCAAAAAGTCCTTTCCTTTCCTTTCCTTTGCCTGCTTGCTTGCAACTACAGTGGACAGTCGTTGTCAAACCTTTTGTCGTCGATTGATCATTAATGCCAGTGGCACAGTGCCACTAAGGTTGTGGATGGAGAAGTTCCAAACAAGAACATCAAAAATCTATTATTTGATGATATTTATGTTTTTTTTCATCTGTTTTTTTTTTTGAGGATTACCAAGAGTGGTTCTTGATTTTCTTATCCCGATTTGATCTACAATCAAACAATACATCAGCGTCTGCCATGAATAAAATATCCGAAAGTTATTAGGGTAAGATTGGTTTCTCCTTGCATTTTGTTTATTCCACATGTTATCCACATTTTAAAAACATTTTTTTTAATTGGGGATATTAGAGAGTGGGTGTGACACACTCCGACCCGAATATTTCGAAGGGTATCGAAATCGAGGCATGTTGGCCGACACCCCAGAGGGTGACGAAAGCCATGTCATGCAGAAGAAGTGAAATTTCTGAATAAAATAAAATCAAAGTTTGGAATTATTAAAATCATGTAGCAGAGTAACCCTTGATACAAAGCATGAGATGTTCAGAGCATAGATAAAATACAGTAAAGAAGTACGAATTATTTCCATTCTGAATATGATGGATAAAACATACTAGTGAAGGGAAGAAATCCTACATTTATCTGGTGCGGAAGTCGTAAATACCAAAATGGTCGCGCTCACCACTAGTCCAGCTATTACATCATGAAGGGGCGCAAAACAGAAGTTATGAGTGGGCAAAAATAAACATTCCTAAAACCTTTGTTTTTCATAACATAATAACCCCTCTTTTAAAATTTAGGTAAAGTTTCCCAAAATCATACTACGTATAGTATGAAAACTGTCTAAGATAAGGTTAAACACCTTTACCTTAACATAATATAAAATTCGTCGTCAAAACAATATAAAGGCAACAAGGCCAAAGGTATGAGTAAATACCAAAAACTTCTCAACACATAACATACTCAACAACATAGAAATATATAATACGAATATGCTCATCGACATATGCAATCACATAAGTCCATGCAAAAAGTAGCTACATGGAACAGGCTGGGTGTAATGGATATATGCTCAGTACTACGATCACGTGAAGCTGGCGATAATCGCGTCACATACGAATCCTAACTGTCTACAATGAATCCAAAGTGAGCATAACGGTGCAGATGTGAACATACACTTGAAGGCTGGTCCTGGCCCGGACGAGTACTAGACACCGGTGAATGCATGTATGATGAGCATATAATATACACATGATCATGCCATTGCAGTTTCACAAGTCTCAACATAATATAATTTCTTTATACTTAACTCATAAGTAAAAGCATGGCATGATAGAAAATAAGTCATGAAATCACAGTGAGAAATAATATAAATAATATTAGTATCTCAAAACAAAGCCCACTCATTAATATGTAGTTGGGTCGTAGCCGCTTTGCCTTGCCTGACCTCTGTACTCATCGTGGTAAGTCTCATCTATATGAGATATCACTATAGTAATGATTAAACTCATAAAGGTTACTAATTAAATTAATAAACGACAATTATCCTTTGTTTGCTCAACACGGACGTCCAAAACACTTCGAAAAATATCATACGTACTGCCTTGAGGTAGTACACGTCGTCACGAGTCGCCTCGAAGTGATCGAAGTCGAAAAACTGGTCCCACGCGCCCACACGTGCGGCTCACGCGTAGTCAAACTGAGCCGGTCAAACTAACGGCGTTAGTTGACGCCGTTAGATTTAACAGAAGATTCCGGTATCTCCGTTAAATCTAACGGAATATTCCTAACAATGTTAAAGGAATATAACTGGTTTGCTGACGTCACGGTCTGGTCGCCGACGCTGGCCAAAACTCGCTGGTTTTTGAAAAAATTTCAAAAATTTGTAACTTCTTCATTTCTCAATCATTTTACACGATTCACATGTCAAAATGAAGCTAGAGAGAAGGGGAACAAGATTATACCGGTTTGGAGTTCAAAAAGTGGTTAGAAATGGCTGAAAATTGGCCTGAAAGTCTCGGTTTACACTTGAGGTCCGATCTACTTTAAAACACATGATTTTAGGATGAAAATCCATCTACTCAACACGAGGATGCTAATGGTGGTGGTTAGAAGTCTCACCTTGGTTGGTATTTTTCAAGAAACTCGTTGGAAAAGTCCGGTTCTTCCGTGTGCGATTTCTGTGAAACGGTAGGGTGTTTGGGCAACTTGCACCTTTGAACTCAGTGAGTTACAACGAACAAGATGGTGGTAGTGGTTTGGCTCGGTTTGAAGGAATTTGTGTGGTCACTGTGCACTGTGCACTTTTTCACGAGAGGAGAGAAGAGCAGGAAAAGAAGAGTGAGGGGAAAAAGAAAGAGAAGTCTCGGGGAAAAAGGAGAAAGAGATTTTTCCCAAATTAGGCTGGGCAACTGGATCCCGCCTAGTACACGCACCAGTATATTTCCATAACAGGAAATAATATTTAAACGTACTTAACGTTTCTGTTACATGTCGGATTTTTGTCCCGTTTGCGCTTACACGCTCGTAGGAAAGAGTACTACAAGAATACAACAAGTAAGAATTCAAAATTCATAAAGAGCTCAAACGTCCACGTAGGACTTCCACTTAACCCGTTCAAGGGCATCTTGGTAAATTTACACATTCCGAAAATAAAATACAATAAAATTAGGGACGGGTCGTCACAGGGTGGCATGAGAGTACGTTAGTTTTTTATCCTAACACGTGAATAATCTAACTTTGATACCATGAAGGATCCTAAAATCAATTTAACAGTAGTGGAAGTAGTTCAACTTAACTCCTTATAACCGTGGTTGGCAAGAAAGTTAAAATGCCTACTTCGATGGAAAATGATCCAAGTTTAATTTTTTTCTAATATAAATCGACTTTATATGAACCAATGAAACATGGAAATTTGATGGATGGGATTGACATGTCCTACATCTATACTATTATTATTATTTTTCTAAATATAGGAGGTATCTCACCACACATTGGTTACAAACTAATCTCTCTTCCCATGCAGTCTTGGTATCGCATGAAGTTATAGCATACTTTTGGCACCCAAATCAAAATGGTATGCCAAAACAAAGTCAGCGTCTCCAAAAAATGCATATGTGGGAGTACAAATTAGGATTCAGAACTCCAACTCTTTGTTCCTTTTCTAGTAGACCAATCCCTTGGGGTTTCTATACTACTATTTAAGAGAATGTCAACCATTTCTATATGAGTGAACTCGTGACGAGAGACTAATGATGACTTAGTAAAGGCAAAGTGACCATGGAGAACAAAGACAACATAAGAAGCAATGAAAGTGGAGCAGGTGGATGCTAAATCCAATTGTACTGACGTGGAATCTATCATCCAAAGTCGTGTGGTCGAAAAACTTGAAATAAACCACTCAAGAGAAACATGGCAATATTGTTGTACGGAATTTGGTGCAATATGTGTACCAACGAATTGTGAAGAGTGAAGTAACAGCATTCACAAAAAAAATAAAAATAGAAGAATTACCATTTCTGTTTATTATTCAGCACTTCTAGTTCTGGTGTCTTTAATTATTGCTTGTCATAAAACTAACGACGATTATAATGTTATTAACGACAACTATCTATAACAACGAATTTTGAGTCATGAATCATGAATCTGGTTTCTGTTTGATCTTTCTGTATCCGAGTGGACAAAGCATTATTTATCCTGTTCCTGACCAGCTAGAGGCATGCGGCTCCAACAAAAGATGAGTTGAACAGAACAACATGTACAATAAGTGCAATCCCACATCGGCAAACACTTGCTAAACACAAGTGATTATAAGGCGTTACACTGAACATTATTATATCGCTGAGCTTAGTAGTATGGGTTTGTAACTAAGCACGGCATTAAAGTGATTGGTGGTGATGGAGCCCAAGTCAGGTGGGTAAATGTGTTGCCGTCTACTTCATAGACCTACTGTTTACGAGGTCCGTGAGGTCGTATTAAGCACGCCCTTCGCTACTTGGGTTAGTAGGGCACATTGCATTTCCAGAGGTATTATATTGACATAGAGTTTTAAGAGCCATAACACATTTTTTTATCTTCCACACACTCCTTTCAATTTCCAGTCGTCGTATCGAATGAATTGTAGAGGATCAAATGAGAGAAATTAACAGAGTGTGTGTAAAAGGTAAAAACGGGTATGCGGATAACACCACTCTAACAAAAATAGGCCATATATATATAACTAGTTACAACTAACATTTATGTTGCAGAGCCTAGTATAGCGTGTGTTTGTAACAAAACACACCATTAATTTGGTGTGTAATAGGCATATTAGCAGCTTCTCGGGTTAGTAGGGCACCCCACTCCCTATGGTTAGTAGGGCGCCCCACTCGCTTATAAATAGTTACAATTAACATGTATATCGCCGAGCCTAGTAGCGTAGGCTTGTAACTAAGCAGGGCATTAAAGTGATTGGTGGTAGTGGACATTGAGCTAGGTGGGTAAAGGTGTTTGAAATCTGTTCACGAACCACCGTTTACGGAATGTGAGGGCGTGCTTCGTATTAAGCACGCCCTATGCTACTTGGGTCAGTAGGGCACCACACTCTCTACGGGTGGGTAGCAAACAACAAAGTGAATCAGACCGGGATGTGATGAGATTCAACAGCCAACGGCTGCCCAGTTCCTGCAGACGATGATGCTTGTACCTAGTGTGCTGCCCGGCACAACTCCTCATCCTACAACCACTTTTTTGCATATCGTCCTAAAGTTTTTGCTGTTTGTGATTTGGAAGGAAC
Organism: Gillenia trifoliata; assembly: GCA_018257905.1. NCBI lineage: Eukaryota > Viridiplantae > Streptophyta > Magnoliopsida > Rosales > Rosaceae > Gillenia > Gillenia trifoliata. The sequence goes on along the minus strand of CM031083.1, from coordinate 15,916,164 downwards.
ATGAATCAAACATGCACTGCAAAATGAACACGCAAAACTGAAAGATACGAAGAAAATGTATTGAAATATTCACATCTCACCATCTCTTGATTTTTAAGTAGATTTTTAAAATTTTTTTTGAATATCGTTGGATAAGGAGATTCGAACTCGGCATTTCTTTAAACATTGTGAAAGAGACTACTGCTGAACCAATAGCTAATTGGTCTCTGAGCTGTTGAGTTTGAATTTTGGTTCCAAATTATTCATTTACTACCACTTGCACAGTGATATTACCAATCACATGTCACCATGATAAAAATATTACAAGTAAGAACAAATGTGCCCAAAAAAGTTTGATACACGTATACTTGGATTATTTAATTTACAAGTACATAATATTTACTTTTGACAATTGCTCTAAAGAGTAAAGCATCATTTACCCACACGTAAGAATTCGACTCTAATTTTTATCTTTTTCGAACAAGATAAAAGCCAAAAAGAGAAAACAATAAAAGATAACCTTAATACGTCGCGATTCATCTTGCTCTTACTGGGAGAGCCGATGATCAATCATCGGAGATGTCGAAAAACAAATCATCACTCTTACACAAGGCATAGACAATGTAAGCATACTCTCATTTACATATATAAAGTAAAAGGCTTTTTTGACTATATTTTCTGAATTTATTTTTAAAACTAAAATGCCCTAATGATATGTTGGAAGCATGATTCATGAATCATCAATTTTCTGTTTAATCTTGTTGTACATGTATATGAGCACAGAGCACAATTTTATACCGATCCCATAGGCATATGTGGTCTAAAGAGAAGTTGCATTTGCTTGACAATTAAGCTGATAAATTCCCTTATTGAAAAACATTTGCTTGACACAACTACTTATAAGTAGTTACAATAAACATTCATATTGCCTCGAGTGCAGTAGCGCATGCTTGTAACGAAGCAGAACATTAAAATGGTTGGTCACTGATTGAAGTCCAATCTAGGTGGGTAAAGGTGTTTGAAATCTGTTTCACCACCATTAATTTGGTGTGTGAGTCATATTACACACGCCCTATGCTTCACAAGATAGTAGGCACCCCTTTCGCTATGAGTTGGTAGCAAATTAACCACAAGTATTCGACGGGGCGTGATGGGACTCAACAGCCAGAGGCTACCTGGATCCCGCAGATGAAGATGCCCTACCCTAGCGTGCTGCTTGGTTGGTTGATCATCTCCCGGTCCTACAAACCACTTTTTGCCTATCGTTCCTAAAAGAATTTCGAGTTTGAGCTTCGGAACTCTAGAACGTTAGAATAACATTTTATTTTAGACTTAATTAGTAAAATTACCTTTATCACTACACATTTTATAGAAAGATTAGCCTCTTCGTACGCGCGTTTTTTTATTTATGGGCATTACGCGCTCCTAAATATGTCTCTTCAAAATATAATGGAAAGATATCAACGCAAGACACCTTTAGAGGTGAGTAGCGCCCGAGATTAAAAAATGTCTCTCGCATGCGCATGAGCGCGTGCAGAGAGGCTAGTATAGAAATAGCCTCTTCGCACTCGTAGCGTGCAAGAGGCCTTTTTTTTATCACGGGCCCTACACGCCCCTAGAGATGTCTTGCGTAAGTATCTTTCCATTGCAATTTTCAAGGGATATTTTAATGCGAGAGACATTTTCTTTATCATGCACTTGCCCCTAAAAATGTCTTGTATTAGTTGTTTTTCATTGTAATTTTGAAGATATATTTTTAATGTGTTGTGCAAGAGAAAGTCTTTTTCTTTATCATGCACGTCCTAAAAATTTGTTATGGATTTTGTTTTCACTTTGCGTAAAGTAATGGTTTATATGTTATTCATGCAATCGTCAAACAACATGGGATTTTGGATGCAAGTTCCTACCCAAAGCCCATAAACAATAGTATGTAGATGTAAATAAAAAATAAGAGTAGATGAAAAACATTAAGTATTGGTAGCAAAAGATAAAAACAACTTAAATGACAAAATATAAAGCCTACATAACAATATTTACATTACTCACAATACACATAAAGTCTACATGTTCACTATTTATTTTTGAAAAGAAAGTTTACATATCGACACCAAAGTTGCAATTTCCACCCATTTGTTTATGATTGTCGCTTCAAATTTTCATTGCCAATCTACAAAAGATAGTGAGAAAATTAAAAATCAATAAAAAATAGTTAATTGATCATTGATAAATGTATACTAAAATGTTATCATTATTAAAGTTGTTACCTAGTATGAATCACTATGGTTAGCTGAAATGAAGCAAGACTTCTTTGTATACCACATTCCGTGTAAATTCACCTTGTTGGCCAACTATGGAGCCATTTTTTACTAACACAGTTGTGGTTGACTTTGAGACACCCCTTGATAAAGCCACATATAATTGTGCATGACTGAAAACGTGATCTGGAAGGTAAATACCTACATGTGGTATTGTTTGACCTTGAGATTTGTTTATAATGATAGTGAAACTTAGTTTCACTGGAAACTGCTTTCTTGTAAGTTCAAATGGAAGCCTAGCAGTATTAGTACTTTTAAGAGGGATTCATAGTAGAAAAACTTTGGATCTGGCAAATTGTCCAGTTAGAATTTCAACATCAATAACACTTCGGTAAGAACCATGACACAATAACCTTGTACCTTTACACAAACCCAATTTCGGATCAATATTTCTTAAGAGCATGATTGGAGCACCTCTCTTCAGAGTTAACTTGTGTGGAGGCAAACCACCAAGTGAGATTGAATTCAAGAATTCTAGCTGATACAAATTCCTTGTGTCATAGTCAACTGAATCAAATGAATACATTGTCTCTTCTAAACCTGGAAACATACTGATTATCTTTTCATTCAACATATCAACATCTTCATTTGTAGGAGTTATCATTGTCCTTTCCACCATGTAGGCGGCATCATTTATATGATCATGTAAGTCAGGGAAGATTTTGGAAATTAATTGATTAATGGAATGCTCACTCTCTCATGGTATTACCATGCATTCAGGTAGTCTTACCATGTCATCCATAATAACATGTTCATTCCCATCACCAGCACAAAGTAAAAATTCTGAAAACTCACGATCATTTATGGATCTCATGTTTTGTTTGAGTTTTAAAATCTTTACCTGTGACCAAAATGATGATTTAACCACACTGGCTTGGATTAGTTCCAACTTGGTTTCTTTCCGGATAACAGGAAGAACTTGTTGAAAGTCTCCTCCAAATATCATTATCTTCCCCCCAAATGGTAAGTCAATATCTGTCAAGTGTTTGAACGTTTGATCAAGTGCTTCAAATGCATGACAATGCGTCATTGTTGCTTTATCCCAAATAATCGCCTTTGCCTTTTGTATTAGCTTTGCTAAAACAGATTGTTTACTGATTGAACACATCGATGATGCATCGAGATTGAGTGGTATCTTGAATTTAGAATGTGTTGTCCTCCCACCAGCCAATATAGTAATAGCTATTCCAAATGATGTTGTTGCTAATAATATGTGCCCTAACCTTCTCAAGCTTGCTAACAATGCGCGATATAAGTAAGTTTTTCCAAATCCACTGGGACCATCCGCCAAAAAAATTGAATTCTCTTATTGTTGAATTGCACCCATTATTGTGTTAAACGCACCTCTTTGGTCATCATTTAGGCGTTCAATTGCATCAAAATCTTATTATGGAATACCTATGGATAGTTCAACTTCAATACATCTTGCCATTCCTGAACTTGATTCAATTTCTCGTCATTTGGGACAAATCAAACACTTTAACATTTTTATTAAGCTGAACCAAAAGTGTGTTCAATTCTCGCAAGAGTCTGTTGATGGCAATTATGAGAGTTATGTTAGTCGTGGAAACATAATCTTTTATCATGAATGGATAGAACTCATCCTACAACGCTCGAACGACAATTGGTTCATAATATACCAATATCGTGACAAATAATCTTCTTAAAGCTGATGGAATCTAAATTGTAGAGGCCTCTAGCAAACATTGTCGAATACTGTCATCTCTTTCTAACAAACCTCGTTGCTCTGCTGCCTGCTTATATGCTGGATGCAAAACACCATCAACTGTTCTCAAGTCTGTGAAGGATGTTGGTCCTCTAATATGATTAAGAAGAATCTGCTGGTAAAATTTTTCGCCTTCAGCAGGTGAAATTGCATATATTTGCCCAATAACATTGTTACGATTCATTCTTTTAGACCATTTTCTTTGAGCTTGAATCCATCTGTAATGTGATGGGATCTCCATGTATATGTAATGCCTTGCTTCTGCATTCACATGATTAAGTGTGAAAAATTCAGTCAACATTATCTTGCCTGTACTCTCGTCATTTAGAATATTTATTATACTCTCGTCAACACGAAATTGAACTTGGTGCAACTGCTCAACTGATGGGTATATTCGATTGATTACAAACTTGAATATCTTCAATAATGCCTCTGGTGTGCAAACACATCTTGCATCTTGAAAGTGCCTTATTTCATCATATTCAGGGTCTAATTGTAGTTCGACTGCCACTCTATTTGGGCCTTTGTAAACATACTTATATAAGTACTTGACGCTTTTTATGCATGCACATATTTCAATATTGATGTGGCAATCATACCTTAGCAGCAACTATGGGTTATATGGAATGACCCAACTATTATCAACCATTATGTTTCCTTATCGATCAAGTGGGACGGGCAGTCAATTTCCTCACCTTTGATAAATTGGATATGAATCATTCCCTTGAATAGTGACTGGTGCAAATGGTTTGGGGTATTTTCTCTTACAATTCCCGAGGTATTTTCTCTTACAATTCCCATTTTTCATACATGGAGATTAGGGGTTTTGAATGCCACATGGGCCATGAATCATATGCTTTCACACCATATTGTAAAGTTGGGGCTCTACGTCTTCATTTGGTATTTCAGCTTTAACAATTTGGCCATACTCATCTGGGTCATTGATCTTCTCATCTTTATTTAATACAACCAACATGTGCACATGTGGAAGACCTTGTTTTTGAAATTCAATAACGTATGCATAAGCGACAACACTGCCTAGTACCCCCTTTTCAATGATATCGTCTTTGAGCTGCTCAAGTTTTGCACGAAATACTCTAGTGAGTAAATCAGGACGATCTTGTGGTGTTTGTCCAGGAAGTAATTCGCTTCTGATTTCTTCCCAACTTGGGCTGCATGTCATGGTAACAAAAAATATTTGGTTTGCCGAATATTTGAACCAATGTCATTGCGTCTTGACATCATTGGTACATGTCATGTGGGGTTCCAACTAACGAAGATGGCAAAATGGTTCTACATCCGATGGTACCTGATTAATTTTCATTTTCGATTAGTAACTATATATTATGCACACTTTCAATTGTATTATATTCCTAAATAACGATGACATAAACGATATATATATACATATACCTACATTGTTTTGGCCTGCATTTAAAGAGTCTTCAAGTCCTTTGTAAAGATCGGCTCAAATTGTGACTTGATTAAAACGCAACCATCTAAGTTTCTGTGATTCAATTTTAATGTAGTTATCTACAACATATTGTTGTAAGAGACGACCTCCTCGAAGCATAAGTGATGATCCACCATGGCATATCTGTAAAAGCAAATTGAATATTTGCTTATAATATTATAGCATTCATCATCATTCATAAATATATACTGAGAAGTAAATTATGTTATTGACACGAACCTATAACATATAGGCATAATAGTCGCAACATGTTATTGCTCTTCCACCATCATCCCGACTATTAACATCCCATCCATATGTACCGTAAGGTAGCAATAATGGATATTGTAACGGATCATAAAATCTGACATAGTCTTTCACGTGAGAAAGTCTTCCACTAATTGTCTCTACCACAATATCCCTTCCATTTGCAAATGTGGCATTATCTCCATCTATTATAACTGCAACAAATTGTGATGCTGATGGTAAACTATATTGATGTCAATCCATTGGTTGCTCTTTTAGGATCAACTTGCAATTCGGCAAATCTTGGCGTTGTTTAAGGCTTCACAATGTATGAACAAAATGATTATGGTGATTCAAGATCTGTTGTATCTTTTCAACCACACTCCTATCTAAAACTTCACTTTCACACATTCGATTTTCAACTTCATGCTTAGTGTCGTATATATAAGCTTGTAAAAATTGTGTTTGCTCCCTTCATTTGGTAAAAGTCCACCAATCTTATGATATAATGCACCTTGAGCAAGAAATGTGTAAATCCCACGACCACCAATATTTATTCTTTCATCCACGTGTACTCCCACTGAAGTGAATGCAAATGCGTGATTGTAGGCTCGAATATTTGCCTGAAGTGTCTGCCCTCAGTTGTTTGGTCACAGAAAATAGCAACCATTTATGGTGGAGACTGTATTAGGGGTAGAACAACTCTTCCTCTCAAGCAACACATATTAACAGTCTCTCGAGTAAACAATTGTGCATAGCAGTACGGACATGTGGTTGGAGCAGGTAATTGGCAACCTAGGATACCCCGATTCTCATTATAATTTCTAGCACAATTGTGGCTTATTCTTGCTTTGTTTTGGCGCACATGACGATTGGTTCAATTTGCATGTCCTTCTTATATTTATACATGAATATTCAACACTCAGCATAAGAATTTTCTTTGTATCTAAGAATATCTCTATATATATATTGAAGATATATATTAAGCTCACTATTGCAGGGAGGAATCGAATGCATCCCATCAAATATTTGTGACCTATCCGAGCGTGCCTATTGTCTTATATGAGTAGGCATTCTAGTAGAAGTTTGCTCATCACGATTCGTGATATCTGAGAAAACGTACTCTTGAACTCGCGCATTCATGCCCATCTTGTTCTAGGAGTAGGTTACGGTGCTCGCAAGCATTGAATGCTCACACCGATCTCACCGTTAAAAGGAGGGAGGAGGGAGGAGAGAGGGGGAAAAGGAGTGTGAGATCGGTGTGAGCATTCAATGCTTGCGAGCACTGTAGCCAGTCCCCTTGTTCTATTAAATACACCACATTATAATGTTGTGAGTTTAAAAAATTTGTTTTTGCTATTTAATATATTTAGTTGTGGGAATCTAGTATGTTTGTAAGACTGCCAATGAAAATAACTACAACATTGAAATTAATATAAGAGTATTGAGCAAAAGAAAAGAAAAATGAGATTTCAATTAACAAAATAGTGTTGTACAAAAATTACGTACTTTTTTTTAAGTGTGAAATAAATACAAAGAAAGAAATTAAATAAATACCAGGAATTTGTTGTTGTATATTACTGGGGCCGACCTCAGCATCATAGTTACACACATGAACTCGTTCTTGTATATTACTAGGATCTGCTTGTTGTATATAATGAAGAGATTTAAAAAATTGGTAATTAGATATTCTTTCTTTTTTGTTGCATAAGTATGGAATAAATTTAAAATTTTGAAATTAAAAAAATTACCAAGAATCGATTGTTGAATCTAACTGGCCCCTGACTTAGCACGATAATCAGATACATGAATTCCTTATTGTATATTAGTGGAGGCTGCCATAGTATGATCATCACTCACATTTGTAATTTCTTGTCGTTTTTCTTGTGCTATTAGACGTCGTCGAGCTAGATATCTTTGATGTTCTTGAGGACTCAATGATTGACGCCATTGTCTTGCACGATTGTTAGGGCGCTCCATAGAAAACTTTATGTAAAAAAAATTAATAAACATAATGAACGTAACCTTGAATACAAACTTTGTGACATTCCACGGATACGAAAAAGTCTATGCAGATGCATACGTAGAGAAAAAAAAAGACTTTATCTACACATAACTATAATACCTGGGGAAAAAAAAGAAACAAGTTTCATGGCACTATTTGATTTATATAGTGTTAATCTAATATGTCATGTCCTAACTCAATTTAAATAAACAACGACAAACTAATTGATGGTTAAGGCTACAATATTAAGAATCAATACCTTAATTCCTCGTCACCTTCTAGAAAACAATTTGGTGCTTTGCTATTTTGTATATCAAAGCACCATTGTTATAAGTAGAGAGTAATAGTAATAACATAAGTACCTTCAAATTAGACAATTTGCCAATACATATGTTCGGTGGGATCCTGATTTTAAAATCCCTGCATCTCTTAGTGCCATTATCTAACAAAGAGTATGAACATATAATTCAAAGTACAAACAAATAATTCAAAATCAGAACATATTTAATCAACTTTATATGTGACAATTTTGTCAAAAACCTACAGTCAGCCACGATGCATCCCACTATAACAAATCTAATTTTCACATTGAATCATATAATCCCACAACAGTAAATAACCTGACACACCTCACCATCGATACCCACGTGGATACCGAGTTTGGGCGTGCTGGCCGACACTCGTAAGTGACGAAGCCATTAAATGCATGACAACACTTAGTTGAAACAAATTAAAATACTATTAAGTTTGCGGAAATCAATGTCAATATGCATATGGTTCAGAGCGTACTAATTTTGAAACAGCGGAAACCAAATAATAAAATAAGTTCCTAGAATCTCTATCTATAACAGGGATGGATATTATTATAGAAACTGAAAAGAAAAGATAAATCCCTACATGGTCGGGATGGATGATCAGAGTTGCCACGCAGATGTCTCGACTTCACCGGATGCACTATCACTATGTTCTGAAGGGGGCGCAAAAACAAAAGGTGTGAGTGGACAAAAAATAAAGTTTTCGAAATACCTTTCTCTTTTCAACATAGTAACCCCCTGTTTTGAAATCCCGTATAATTGTAAAATCATACTATCATAATATGTATCCAAAACGTACTTTATAAGTATAGCAGAAAACGTATATCAATAAACAATATCCGTAGATAGCAAAACATATTTCCAATAGTCCTTTCATCAATTAGGTACCAATAATATGTATATAGGAAAACCAACACAGGGTATATAAGCAATCACCCATGTACGTGCTGAGGAACAGCCTCTCAATCCCCGTACAAGCACTTTACGTTATCCATTAATTTGTACTCCTTGTACCACACACATGTAAGCACTTGCGCCGCAGCGCGTCACACCCGAGTCCTTACGTAGTGGGGCATTTTCCCCATAAACAAAAATAAACGTAAGACAAGCTTGCACTAAGGTATTTACCGGACAATACCCATGGAGTACAGTGCGTGTGACCCAAACATGTGAGACTTGTCCTACGGCCGTGAGACGGTACTACAACGTAGTGAAAGCATACCAAGTGTGTTTGAAAACATACATACATACTCATGTGTCTAGATATAATAAGCAAGATCCCTTTCATAAGTCCCAAATATTTAATACTGCATAAATAAAACCTTCCTTCAAAACTATATATCAAAAATCATTTAATATTTATGCAAAAGTAATATCATAGTGTAAACCATTTCATAACATATATTCATACTTTGGTATATAACCACAATCACCATTTAAATCCATTTCCCAATATATAACCATAATTAAAACAAATATGGTTGCATAAACAATTATCAACATGTATATATATTTAATAATAAATATATATAAATAAAAATGCTTTGAAAACCTTTTAAAACTATATAGAAATCAAATCCATATTCATTTCCAATCATAAAAACCATTTAATAAAGCAAAAGTCCACTCACAGGTGATCGGGAGTGAAATCTCCCTCGGTGTTGCCCTCCTCGAAGTGTGGCGCCGAAGAATTACATATTTAATATTAGGGGAACAATTAGAACCTCCCTAATATAAATCAAAATAGGCCCTATAGAAAAATATTCCAAAAATAATACTATTTTGGCGAAAACGGGCTCGAAAAACGATTTCCGGGGCCCGAAAACCCTACCGCCGCCGCAACCACCGCAAGCACCGCCACGCGCCGGGAAACGGTCGGACGCGCCGCCACGCGCCGGCCACGCGCTGGCGCGTGTTCCCATGCGCTGGCACGTGTCGCCACGCGCTGGCACATGTCCCCATGCGCGGCACGCGCCTGCTGAAGTCACCCCCATGCGCATGCTGACGTCAGCGCCGTTAAAGTTAACGAAATATACCTTTCTGACACCGTCAGAAATATTCCGTTACCGTTGACGGAATATTCTTTCTTCTTCCTCCTCTCGCTGGTCGCTGGAACCGCCGCCTAGTTCGCCGGAATTTCTAGAAAATTTTCCGGAAATGTCCAAAACTTTAAAAATTCATATCTTCTTCGTTCTTTGGCCAAAATCAACGTGCCATATATCAAATTGAAGGTATTGAAGTGTAGAATATAATGGGGAGGGTTGGCTGCATAGCAGCCAGCCAAAATCAACGTGCCATATATCAATTTGAGGCCGGAAAAATGGCCGGAGATAGCCTGAAATTGGCCGGGAAGCTTTGGAAAACCCTAATTCCGTTCTCCTTCAAAACTGCACCAAATTGGACGTTCTTTATATCGATATGAACCTACTCAATCCAATAAAACCAATGGAATTGGTCTCGAGGCTTACCTTGGCTGGGATTGTACAGAAACTTGAATGGCAGTTCGTCGTTTTCGTTCCGGCGTCGGTTTGGACGATTGGGCTCGAGTTTGGAAATTCTAAAATCACAGCCCCGTCCAGAATGACGAGAAGATCGAGATGGTATGGATTTTGGGCAACGGTTCGACGGTTTTGTGATTCGTCCAAAGGTTGGGGTTTCTGTGAGTTTTGGAACTTTTTGGCTTAAAGAGAAAAGTGGGAGAGAAAGAGAGGAAGAGGGAAAAACGTGCAGAAAATAATGGGGAGGGTTGGCTGCACAGCAGCCAGCCAAAAACCCTAATCCCAACTTACGGGGTGGAAATTACTAAAATGCCCCTACACTTTAAAGCTTCGTAAAAAGTTCGTTTCAACTCCAAATTGAGTTCCGCTTGCGTCCACGCGTTCGTATCGATGAGTACATCAAGAATATGTAAAGAAATAAATTTTTACCAGTCGTTCCGAAAAGTCAACAAAAGTCAACATTGACACTAGGGGTATTTTGGTAATTTCACATAAATTTTGGGACGGGTTGTAACATAACCTAATATCCAACCATTGCATTTCAGGCTCTTACTGGTACCTATTTCAGGCTCTTATAGTAGATAACCTAATAATCATGATGAGAAACCAAAATACGCAACCAACATACCCATTTCATAATCTAATTGCTTTTTAGTTTGCTTGCCATTTTTAGTTCTTCAATTTACAGAGAAATAAACCATAATTCAGCATATGAATAAAGTAAAAACGTAAAAGATACTCAAAGTCTAAGTTGAAAGCCATCCATCAGTGATGCATTTACTTCTAAAAGTCAAACACAACCGACTTTTTTGTTCCTTGAAATTTAAAAAGCACTGTCAAAGTAAAATTGCAAAAAATCTAATACAAATGAAAGGTACAATCTATATTAAGAGCATTAAAAGCATCACTCAGGTGTTGCTCAAACTACACCGTATTTTCTCTAAATTATACACCGTAACCTAAAAACAGATTAAACCCTTCATAGAGATGTTGCCAAAACTATACACGGTATTTCCCCAAATTATACACCATATTTCCCCCAAAACCACGAGGATGTTGCTCAAACTACAGGTAAGAAGTGTTAGTGAATACCTAAATTAGAGCAATTAGGTAGTAAATCTTCAATTTAAGCTCTACCATCCCTGCACAATTGACAAAGTACTTCGAAGTGACCATGTAAATTACTTCGAAGTGACCATGTAAATTACAATGCACTAGAACTACCACTCTCTTCTGTAATAAGAATTAGATGCATTTGGAAACAAAAATTGTAAACTAACTTGAGTTGAAAGAAGAATAAAAAAGCACTGTCAAAGTAAAATTGCAAGAAATCTAATACTCGGATGAGTAAAGAATTAAAAGCATCCTCAAACTAAAAGTGCACTCCCCAAATTATACACCATATTTTTCTGATTAAACCCTTCACATGTTCGGTTACGAAAACCACAGAATTAAGGAGTAAATTTAAGCAAAATTTAATAAAAACACAGAAATGTTGCTTAAACTACAGGTACAAAGTGTTTGTGAATACCTCAAGTAGAGCAATGTTATTCAATTTGAGATGGCAGTAGGATTTCTCTGCTCTCAGTCAAACATTAGGTAGTAAATCTCCAAATTAAGCTCTACCATCCCTCCACAATTGACAAAGAATCAGGGAGCGATGAAGAAAGATCAACAAAACTAAACAAAATGAATAGGATTAAAAAATTGAATGTTAGTCGTACTATAGATTATAACGGCTGTCAATTAGGGAAGGATGAAAGGGGATGAAGAAGAAGCACCCAAAAAAAAATGACGACGTGAGAGAAGGGTCTGTGCAGTTGAGTTCGGCTCTCCCTTTTGTATGAACTATGCAGAATGAGTAACCCGTTCTCGCCTCCTGAACGTGTGGTAGGTTGCGGTTTCCATCGTACAAAACTCTGCAACCGCTGCAACTGCTTGTGGACTGTGGAGAGTTCGTTGGGTTTATGTTGTTTCAATCTGGATACAGTACTTGTAGAATGAGTAACCAAAGGGTCACAATAAATCTAAAAGTGTGGGTGTGTTTCATTTAACGGTCGTAAACTCTCATTCTTGATATGTGCGCATACATTGTCCGCACCCAAGCAACTCTGAATATTGTAATTTGATTTTTAGTTTGTGTATTACTATTTTAACCCTATTATATTTGTGTATTAGGATTTTTACCGTATTATATTGGAATAATTTTGTGTTGACTTTTTTATTAAGTGAGGGTAGTATTGGGATATTGTTGACTTTTTGATTAATCCCTTTCCCCTAGCACCATACTTGCTCTCCCTATGCGGCCCCTTTGTCTATCAAACTTCTAATCCAACCAGCGCACACTTACTATCAAAGAATTTGGCAATACCACAGTAGTTGAAAACCCGAAATCTCTCAATTCGCATTACAATCAACAGTTCACAATTTCGAGCACTACCCAGTTCCCAAATACTTAGGAATCAGATGAAGATATAAAATCTACCAAGAAACAAAGCCTGAAACTTGAAAGTTAAAAACAACCAAGAACCGCGGCCAAGTGATGGGGTTCAAATTAATTGGTTTTCAGAACCAAAATCGGACGCTAAAGAATCTAACATTCAAATTCAGAAACGAAGATGCAACTGGAAGCAAAACGCACAGCTGCAAGCTGTGCAGCTGACTACTCAAAAGAACCATGTCTGTGACAGTCAGAGGTGTTTTTCTGGGGTTTTGAGGTTTCAGAAGAAAGAAACACAACACAAACTTTAAACCAAGGTTTGAAATTGCGTCGCATAAGGCGTCGCGTGAGAGGTTTTGCTATGCAATGTCACGTTATATAGCGATTTCGCGTAAGTTATTAGATACTTGCATAGCGTAACATAGTAATGAATAAATATAAATATATATATATATATATATATATACACACTAACACCAAAACACATATAATTTTACAATAATTTCGCGTAAGCTATTTGTGCAATCATATATCACAGATTCACAATATATCATATTCATATCTAATCAAAGTATCAAACTGAATATAAACAAAATTGCACATAACCTAAATAATAGTAATATTGTAAGTTTGTAACCAATTCACGGAGGCTTGTGATGAATCAACTCTACACTAGGGCACATGTTTAATTTCTCAAGAAAATGGAGAGTGTGCAGCTTATCAAATAATGAAAGACCGAAGATTGTAGTTCTTTTCCACCGCCCCTACTGGAAAACAAGTAAAAGGGGTGGAGAAAAACTAGGATTTCCCAAAATTGGGTATTTTTGGGCTTAAATTATTATTATTATTTCTTTAAATTACAAATATCAAGGAATATAACTTGTCGCATATAATATCGCATACGATATTAAAGACTTCTGTAAAATTTTTGCGTTATGTCACAAAATTCATACCGTGACGCGACATATAGGGCGATACCGCGCATTTTTTCAAACTTTGCTATAAACAACACAAAGTTGGGAAAAAGAAACAGAAAAGTGGGGAAATCATGAGAAATTTGGGATTTTTCGGGAAATCCAACGTGGACCACCTGGTCCCTCCCCAAAAAGTCCTTTCCTTTCCTCTGCTTGCTTGCAACTACGGTGGACAGTCGTTGTCAAGCCTTTTGTCGTCGATTGATCATTAATGCCAGTGGCACAGTGCCACTAACGTTGTGGACGGTGAAGAATCCAAACAAGAACAGAAAAAATCTATTATTTGATGATATTTCTGTTTTTTTTTTAGAGGATTACCAAGAGTGGTTCTTGATTTTCTTATCCCGATTTCATCTAGAATCAAACAATACATCAGCGTCTCACGTGAATAAAATATTCGAAGCTTTGTACCTCTTATAAAGTGATTGGAATAATAGAATCATGTATAGGAAAATTAGACTCAACCTTGAATTTGGGCTTTAAGGGTGTGAAAATTAATTAATAATTAATATATAATTAATATTAATTAATTGTCAAAAGATGGGCCTGGGCCTTGGGGCTCTTGGGCTTGGGCTCTAATAATTAAATCCATTAAATAATTAATTATTTTTAATTTCGGATTTAATTTTTCTTCTTCCAACAGACTCATCTTTTCAGATGAAGTCTGAATTGACAAAGGAGCACCAGAGAGCAAAACACCCTTTCGAACAGATGCCTCCCAACAAACACACCCCATCCTCATACCTGTTGCGAACATGTATCCATACTCTATATATTCATCAATTTGCATGCCATTTATTCATTCAGAAAATTCACATTAAACTTCCTGAAAACCTAATTCATCAAACTGAGAGAACTACATTTGATATTCCCCAGAAGTCTATTTTCCGGTGCTGGAATTTTGACTTAGATCGTTGAATCCTTGTGAAGCAGACGTCCAACGAACTACAAGCACAGAGTAGGGACGAAATTCTGTTTCAAGGACATTGCGGTACGCAAGCCTCGATCTTAGTTTTTCTTAAAATAATTTTGTATTGTTTATATACTACATTCTGTATTTATTTATTAGCACAAATAAATTTGTCAATGATTGTTGAATTATTTCCAACAATTGGGAATATTAGATAGTGAGTGGCGTTAGAGTACGTCATTTCTTGATCTCAACACGTGAATAAACTAACTCCGATACCATAAAGGATCCTAAAATCAATTTAACAGTAGTGGAAGTAGTTCAACTCAACTTCTTATAACCATGGTTGGCAAGAAAGTTAAAATGCCTACTTCGATGGAAAATGATCCAAGTATAATTTTTTCTAATATAAATCGACTTTAAATTGACATGTCCAACATCTATACTACTATTTTTCTTTTAAATATAGGAGGTATCATCTCACTACACATTGGTTACAAACTAATCTCTCTTCCCATGCAGTTCTGGTATAGCATAAAGATGTAGCATACTTTTGGCACTCGAATCAAAATGGTATGCCAAAGCAAAACCAGCGGCCCCAAGAAATGCATATGTGAGAGTTCGAATTAGGATTGGGAACTCCAACTCTTTGTTCCCTTTCTACTAGACCGAACCCCTTGGGGTTTCAATACTACTATTCAAGAGAATGTTTGTCAACCATTTCTATATGAGTGAACGCGTGACGAGAGACTAATGATGACTTAGTAAAATCAAAGTGCCCATGGAGAACAAAGACAACACAAGAAGCAATGAAAGTGGGGCAGGTGGTGGATGCTAAATACAATTGTACTGGCGTGGAATCTATCATCCAAAGTTGTGTGGTTGAAAAACTTGAAATAAACCACTCAAGAGAAACATGGCAATATTGTTGTACGGAATCTGGAGCAATATGTGTACCAATGATCTGTGAAGAGTGAAGTAATAGCACTCACAAAAAAAAAAAAAAAGAATTACCATTTCTGTTTATTATTCAGCACTTCTAGTCTAGTGTCTTTAATTATTGCTTGTCATAAAATTAACGCTGATTATAATGTTATTAACGACAACTATATCTAATAACGAATTGTGATTCATGAATCATGAATCTGGTTTCTGTTTGATCTTTCTGTAGCCGAGTGTACAAAGCATTATTTATCCTATTCCTGACCAGCCAGAGACATGCGGCTCCAATAAAAGATGAATTGAACAGAACAACATGTACAATAAGTGGAATCCCACATCGGCAAACACTTGCTTCACACAAGTGCTTATAAGGCGTTACACTGGACATTATTATCGCCGAGCCTAGTAGCGTGGGCTTGTAACTAAGCAGGGCATTAAAGTGATTGGTGGTGATGGAGCCCAAGTCAGGTGGGTACAGGCGTTGCCATTTGCTTCATAGACCTACCGTTTACGGGGTCCGTGAGGTCGTATTAAGCATGTCCTATGCTACTCGGGTTAGTAGGGCACCCCACTCTCTACGGGTGGGTAGCAAACCAATTAAGTCGATTCCACCAGGATGTGATGGGGTTCAACAGCCAACGGCTGCCCAGATCCTGCAGATGATGACGCCTTTACCTAGCGTGCTGCCCGGCTTGACTCCTCATCCTACAACCACTTTTTAGCCTATCGCCCTGGAATTTTTCAAGTTTGAGTTTGGCATCGTAATCTACATTATGGCGATGACTGGATTAAAACTTTGGTACAAAAAGAGGAGCACAACAGAACTTTGGAATGTTATAATTGCCTTTTGTTGCAAAAATTTTTAATGGCTTTATTTATTTTACTTTTTATTTTATATAATAAGAAAAAAGTTTAACAATGCTTTGTATGCTAGAAGCTAACACACAATTTAAAAACCCTATAATGTAGTCGTAGTATGAATAAGTAGGGATCGTTCTAGGCCGAGGATTAGAGGGATTTGCTAACCAGTTAAAACAAACAAAAACCAAACTAATTAAAACAAGTAACAAACGAATGGGGGGATTTTATTTGAAACAAAGTTAACTAAAATTAAAATTGAATTCAACATATCTTTAATCATTGTGAAAGAGACTACCGCTGAACCAACAGCTAATTGGTCTCTGAGCTATTGAGTTTGAATTTTGGTTCCAAATTCTTCATTTACTACCACTTGCACAGTGATATTACCAATCACATGTCACCATGATAAAAATATTACAAGTAGGAACAAATGTGCCCAAAAAAGTCTAATACACGTATACTTAGATTATTTACAAGTACATAATATTTACTTTTGAGTCTTTGACAATAGCTCTAAGGAGTAAAGTATCATTTACCCACGCGTAAGAATTCGACTCTAATTTTTATCATTTTCGAACAAAATAAAAGCCACAAAGAGAAAACAATAAAAGATAACCTTAATACGTCGCGATTCATCTTGCTCTTACTGGGAGAGCCGATGATCCATCATCGGAGATGTCGAAAAACAAATCATCACTTTTACACAAGGCATAGACAATGTAAGCATACTCTAATCTACATATATAAAGTAAAAGGCTTTTTTGATTATATTTTCTGAATTTATTTTTAAAACTAAAATACCCTAATGATATGTTCGAAGCATGATTCATGAACCATCAATTTTCTGTTTAATCTTGTTGTCCATGTATATGAGCACAGAGCACAATTTTATCCCGATCCCATAGGCATATGTGGTCTAAAGAGAAGTTGCACTTGCTTGACAAGTTAAGCTGATAAATTCCCACATTGGAAAACATTTGCTTGACACAACTACTTATAGGTGGTTACAATAAACATTCATATTGTCTCAAGTCTAGTAGTGCGGGCTTGTAACTAAGCAGGGCATTAAAATGGTTGGTTACTGATTGGAGCCCATCTAGGTGGGTAAAGGTGTTTGAAATCTGTTTCACCGCCATTAATTTGGTGTGTGAGTGATATTATGCACGCCCTATGCTTCCCAAGATAGTAGGGCACCCCATTCGCTATGAGTGGGTAGTAAATTAACCACGAGCATTCGACAGGGCGTGATTGTTACAGCCCGTCCCAGGATTTCTAGTATATTATTTCTTGAAGGTGTGAAATGACCAAAATGCCCCTGGTTACGGGCAATGGTTGACTTATGGTTGACTTTTGTGTTGTGACAATTACGACTTTTTCTCAGCTTTTTCTAGTTGTACTTGTTGTTACGAGCGCGTGGACGCGAACGGAACGAAATTTGAAGTTCGAATGAAGATTCTGTGGAGCGTTAATTTTCAGGGCATTCTCGTAATATTTACGAGGATGGTATTTTGTAGTTTGGGCTTTGGGTCCAGTGGTCCCCATTCCTTCCCAGTGTTCTTCCTCACTCTATCATTCTTTAACTCTCTCTCTCACATTCTCTCCCTCTTTCCCATTCCTTTTTTCCCCGACCGACCACCACAAAACCACCACCAAACCTTTGTAGATCGTGACTTCAAATCACCATCACCGAACTTTGAGTGATTTGGGGATCACTGTGGTACTATTGCATGCTCGATTTTGTTGTGAAATAGCTCAGATCGAAGGGGGAAGAACCCATTTTCAGGTTGAAGTTTTCGAGCCGTTTTCCGGCCGTGATTAAAAAATGTACCTTGCACGCGCGTGAGTGCGTGCGGAGAGGCTAGTATAGAAATAGCCTCTCCGCACGCGCGGCGTGCAAGAGGCCTTTTTTTTTATCATGGACGCTACACGCCCCTAGAGATGTCTTGCATAAGTATCTTTTCATTGTAATTTTCAAGAGATATTTTAATGCTAGAGGCATTTTCTTTATCATGCACTTGCTCCTAAAAATGTCTTGTATTAGTTGTTTTTCATTGTAATTTTGAAGATATATTTTTAATGTGTTGTGCAAGAGAAAGACTTTTTCTTTATCATGCACGTCCTAAAAATTTGTTATGGATTTTGTTTTCACTTAGCGTAAAGTAAAGGTTTATATGTTATTCATGCAATTGTCAAACAACATGGGAATTTGGATGCAAGTTCCTACCCAAAGTCCATAAACAATAGTATGTAGATGTAAATAAAAAATAAGAGTAGATGAAAAACATTAAGTATTGGCAGCAAAAGATAAAACAACTTAAATGACCAAAATATAAATGAATATTTACATTACTCACAATACACATAAAGTCTAAATGTTCACTATTTATTTTTGAAAAGAAAGTTTACATATCGTCATCAATGCTGCAATTTCCACCCATTTGTTTATGTATGACATCAACCAAAAATAGTTAATTGACCACTGAGAAATGTATACTAAAAGGTTATCATTACTAAAGTTGTTACCTATTAGGAATCAGTATGGTTAGCTGGAATGAAGCAAGACTTCTTTGTATACCACATTCTGTGTAAATTCACCTTGTTGGCCAACTATGGAGCCATTTTTTACTAACACAGTTGTGGTTGACTTTGAGACACTCTTCGATAAAGCCACATATAGTTGTCCATGACTGAAAACGTGATCTGGAAGGTAAATACCTACATGTGGTATTGTTTGACCTTGAGATTTGTTTATAGTGATAGAGAAATTTAGTTTCACTGGAAACTGCTTTCTTGTAAGTTCAAATGGAAGACTAGCAGTATCAGTACTCTTAAGAGGGATTCTTGGTAGAAAAACTCTAGATCCGGCAAATTGTCCAGTTAGAATTTCAGCATCAATAAGATTTCGGTAAGAACCATGACATAATAACCTTGTACCATTACACAAACCCAATTTCGTATCAATATTCTTTAAGAGCATGGTTGGAGCACCTCTCTTCAGAGTTAACTTGTGCGGAGGCAAACCACCAAGTGAGATTGAATTCAAGATGACACGCCCCGACCCAGATGTCTAGGTGGACACCCAAAAATCGAGGTGTGCTGGCCGACCACCCCGTAGGGTGACGAAAGCCATTTGAAGAAAGGAGTATAATTTAAGGTAACAAAGAAAAATTTGAATAAAATAAAGGTGAATGTGCAGGAGTGTGTGTGAACCAAATGAAATAATAACAGAGGAACTAAATTTACAGAGTAGAAAGTACTAAAGTCACTACGATTACTAAGAAAAGATTCCCTGTACTAAAGGGGAAACATGCCATCGCGTCCCGACGTCAAAAGCTCCATAGTTAACTAAAACTTGGAGGGGCGCAAAACAGAAAAATGTGAGTGGATAAAAACAATAATTTTCTAAAACTTTGCTTTTTGAAAGTACTAACCCCTCACTGTAAAAACCCGTCATAATTCTCAAAACCATACTACATAATAAGTATGAAAAACACGGTAAAAGTGAAAAATCAATTATTTTCCAAAACGGATAAATAACCATAAACTTCAATATAAAATCTTTCAATAGAAATCACACGTGGAATTCAATACATGAAATCCAAGAATAACACAAGGTTCCATGGCACCAGTGAAAGCAGAAGTCACAAAATCACGGGTAAACAACAGAGTACACTCAGTAGGTGATGCAAACACACGAGTTCATGCAAAGATATAACCAAAAATGGGTAAATAACCGAAAACTTCGAAGTACTTTGTCAATATAAAAGCTTTCAATAGAAACCGGGTAAATAATCGAAAACTTCGATATAAAAGCTTTCAATAGAAACCAACACGTGGAATTCAAGAAGTGAAAACCAAAAGTATCGCAATCTTCCATGGCATCAGTGAAAGAAGGTGAATCATAAAATCACAATTAAACAACAAGGTACGCTCAATAGGTGATACAAACACACGAGCTCATGCAAAGATATTCTGCCATGATCAGGCTAGGTGTAATAATCTACGCTCGAGTATTACATACACGTGAAGCTAGCCTCGTATCTTAAAATGGGGTATAATGTAAAATATATCGTTTCTAAAGTAAGATGAGTAATAAAACGTTCTAAAGTGGTATTCGCAAATACCGTAAGATGAAATACCAATAATTCGCTAAAGCATTTGAATTTCTAAAACCAAGTAAGGTAACAAGGCATAACGGAAACTTGTTTCACAAATATACGTAATATAATTTTAGAAAAGAAAAGCCCACTCACAGTGACTGTAGTCGTAAATCCATTGCTTGTACGCTCTCTGCAGTCCTTAAGTTATCACTCCTAAAGTAAAACAACCACATTTAGTAAACTAATCAAAAACAACGAAGAATACGGAGTACGGAACTCAAATTAAGAGTTTCGGTGTCTGAAAACTCAAATATGCTGTCACGGGCAGCCGCGCACCACCTCACGCACCGTCACGAGCCGCCGTACGGTATAATGCGCCGCCACGCGTAGGTGCAAGGCCACCACGCGCAGTCACGCGCCGGCACGTGCCCTCACGAACCCACACGCAAGTGCCGTTAACTTTAACAGAATATTCTAACGGCGTTAGAGATTATTCTATTAAAGCCGTCAATTAGGAAAAAGAATATACCTTTGGAATATTCTCGGCCTAGACCAGGTTTGGACCGGGTCTGATTCGGCTTGCTGACGTCACAACTGGTCTAGATGGGGTTTGCTGACGTCAGCACTCTGCAATGCTCGCCGGATTCTGGAATTTTGGCGGGGATTCTTCATATCATCACCGCGCCTCGGTCGTTGCTCTGCCGTCAGTTTTGATTGCATGTTCAGGGTCGTGGAGTTGAGACGAAGCCGTTGGTAATAGCCTCGAGGATCGATTCCTAGCCATTTGGCCGGAATCTCCTCGTCGGCCACGGTCAACTCGCCGAAAAACATGAGCAGAGGTCTCTACACTCAATCATGTCATTTCGCACTCAAATTAAGCATGCAATACATCGAACATACTCAAAACATCACAAGGAGTAAAATGAAGGTATAATCGAAGCTTACCAAGGTCGGAAACAGTGAGAAGTTCGTTGGAAACTTCGACCTGCTTCAGAGTTCAAAGAAACCGTACCTGTGGTTCGATTTTCAAGAAATAGGGACCGAGGGTAGGTTCACCAGAGAGAGAAGTCACAGTGGTGAATGTTTGGTGGTTTGGCTCGCTGGAGAAAGGTGGCGGAGCCACCGGGGTTTTTGTGTAGCTCGGGAGGGAAAGAAGGCTACGCTGAAGGAGAGAGATAGTGTTTGCAGAGTGAGAGAGTGAGGGAGAACACGGGGAAGAATTACAAGAATGCCCTCGAAATTAACGTCTTGTAGAACCTCTGTTCGAACTCCATATTTCGCTCTGTTTGCGTCCACGCGTTTGTAACGACGAGCACAACAAGAAAAAGCTAAGAAAAGGATAGTACGTTTCACGACACAAAAGTCAACAGAAGTCAACTATTGTCCAACCAAGGGAATTTTGGTCATTTCACACCTTCGGAGAATAAAATACTATAAATTCCTTGACGGGCTGTAAGACAAGAATTTTGGCTGATACAAATTCCTTGTGTCATCCTCAACTGAATCAAATGAATACATTGTCTCTTCTAAAACTGGAAACATATTGATTATCTTCTCATTCAACATATCAACATCTTCATTTGTAGGAGTTCGCACTGCCCTTTCCACCATGTAGGCTGCATCATTTATATGATCATCTAAGTCAGGAAAGATTTTGGAAATTAATTTATTATTGGAATGCTCACTCTCCCATGGTATTACCATGCATACAGGTAGTCTTACCATATCATCTATAATAACATGTTCATTCCTATCACCAACACGAAGTAAAAATTCTGAAAACTCACGATCATTTATGTATCTCATGTTTTGTTTGAGTTTTAAAATCTTTACCTATGATCAAAATGATGCTTTAACCACACTGGCTTGGATTAGTTCCGACTTGGTTTCTTTCTGGATAACAGGAAGAACTTGTCGAAAGTCTCCTCCAAATATCATTATCTTCTCCCCAAATGGTAAGTCAATATCTGTCAAGTCTGTGAACGTTCGGTCAAGTGCTTCAAATGCATGACGATGCGTCATTGTTGTTTCATCCCATATAATCGCCTTTGCCTTTTGTATTAGCTTTGCGAAATCAGATTGTTTACTGATCAACCACATCGATGATGCATCGAGACTGAGTGATATCTTGAATTTAGAATGTGTTGTCCTCCCACCAGGCAATATCGTAGCTGCTATTCCAGATGATATTGTTGCTAATACTATGTGCCCCAACCTTCTCAAGCTTACTAACAATGTGCGATATAAGTAAGTTTTTCCAGTTCCACCGGGACCATCCACGAAAAAAATTGAATTCTCCGATCGTTGAATTGCACCCATTACTGTGTTAAACACACCTCTTTGGTCATTATTTAAGCATTCAATTGCATCAAGATCTTGTTGTGGAATATATATATGGATAGTTCATCTTCAATACATCTTGCCATTCCTTAACTTGATTCAATTTCTCTTGTCATTTGGGGCAAATCAAACTCCTTAATGTGTGATTTTTCTTATATAGACATGTTTCGAAAAATGAATTTCCGATACATAAAGATTTTTATTTACATACGTGTTAAGTGCGTTCGGAGAGGTTAATAACTAATGAAAGCAAAAGTGGTCATGGAAAACAAAAGCAACAAGAAGCAATAGAAGTGTGGCAGGAATATACATCGTCCAAAGTTGTGGTGTGGTTGAAAATATTGAAATAAAAGACTCAGAGATGACATTGTTACACATTATTTGGAGCAATATTTATATGTTTGCTAATGATCTGTTGGAAAACCATGAAGTAAAGTTTTCAAAACCTAATGAACAAGGTGTGCTGTGCGAGTCTGCGACAACCATAATCACGAGTTGGGATTCATTAAATATCAAATCTTCAGTTTTTTATCTTCTTGTATCTGATCGTACAAAACAATATTTATCCTGACCAAATACAGGAACGAGTTGAATCACCTTGGACTGTATGCAAAATTGAAAGATACAAGATGAAGAGTGTATTGAAATCTACTACCGTTCGTTAACAGAAACTGGGGATTCTAATGCTAAACTTGATGTGCCTATCTCGTGATTTTGAATTTTTTTTTTTCCTTTCTAAAAGGAGATTCGAACTTGGCACATTTTTAAACATTGTGAAATGTAATTCCACTAAACCAATAGCTAGTTGGTCTCGTTCATCTCTCGAGTTTCAATTATGGTTGTAAATTCTTCTTTTCCTACCACTTGGACAGTGATATTACCAGTCACATCTCACCAGTCACCATCATAAAAATATTACAAAAAGGAACATGTGCCCCAAAAAGTCATATACACGTATACTGAGATTATTTTATTTAGACTTATTTACGGTTGTCCTTCCTAAAATTTATATTTTTTCTCACTTTGTCCCATGAAATTCATTTTTTCTCACTTAATTCCTCATAAGTATATTACCTCTCTCGCTATGCCCCATTTCTGTCCAAGTCTGTCAAATAAACGTTAAACCTTCTCATTTTAAATGCGAAGTTTGCAAAATTTTCTCTTGATTTTGAGTGGTTTTTTTATTTTGATAAATCCATGAAACGTGCTTTGAACTTGACACCACGTTCAATAGTCTAAAAGAGAATACCGCTAAACTAATAGCTAGTTGGTCTCATAGATCTTAAGTTTGATTGATTTTTGGTTCCAAATGATTCTTTTCCTACCACTCAAACAGTATTTCCCAGATTTTACCGGATCAAACTTCAATGGCACGTATCATTCAATGGTACATACTATTGAATAATTTAAGATTTATTTGGAACTTACTGCAAATTAATCTGAAAATTGTACATACCACCCAAGATTTTTCCGATTTTACCAGTAACATCTCACCGCGATGAAAATATAACGAGTAGGAACACACGTGCCCAAAAAGACCATATACATAATATTTATTTAAATGATAATTACTTAGACAACAGCTCTAAAGAGTAAAACTATCACTTACCCTCACATTCACGGTAAGAATTCGACTCTAACCTCTCTCTTTCCTGAATGAGATAAAAACCAAAAAAAAAAAAAACCCTTGGTTCATCGCGATTCATCTCGGCCTTACTGGGGGTGCCGATGATCCATCATCGGAGATGTCAAAAAACAAATCATCACTCTTACACAAGGCATAGACGATGTCCACCATAGTTGGCCTTTTTGAAGGATCTTTATGCAAACAAGCAATGGCAACAGTCACAACATTCACTATGCTCTCCATTGAGCATGACTCCAAGAAAAGTTCATTGTCCACCCACTTCCTGAGTTTCCTTGCCTTCTCTTCCTCATTTCCCTCCAAAATCCTACCAGCACTTGCCCACAAAACATTTCCATCTTCATCAATCGCCTCCTTCCCCGAAACGAGCTCTAATAAAACCACCCCAAAAGAGAAGACATCCATTTTCGTGGATACAACCCCGTCAGCTAGATATTCGGGTGCAATGTAGCCTTGAGTTCCAACAATGTGCATTGTTATGGCATTGCAACCAGTCTTTGCTAGCCCAAAATTCGCTATTTTGGCTCTCATGTTCGAATCCAAGAGAATGTTGCTGCTCTTGATGTCTTTGTGCACAACCCTCGGCCTAGTGTGCTCGTGAATGTATTGGAGACTGTTTGCAACGTCGATAGCAATTCGCAGCCTTGTCTTCCAACCCAATTTTTCATTCTTGTTTTCATGCAGCCATGAATAAAGAGAACCATTTTCGACATACTCGTATACTAGATAGCAACAATCATCCTCCGGGTCTATGCAGAAGCCCTCTAGCTTCACCAAATTGCCATGGTTTACCTTCAAAATTCGAAAGCCATTGTTTTGTCAATTATAATTCAAACGTGTGCACATAATGGCATACTAATCATGTTTCAACAGTAATCAAATTACCCTTTGCAAAGTAGTTAAAACGTTTGCTAACAACAGTAAAGGAAAATAACTTTTGTAGAAGTCATTTATGTGAAAATTACAAATCTTGGAAGTCATCCGAAGTCTTTTCAATTAGAAGTATGAGAAGCAATTTCACATGCACCCTAATTGAAGTAAAATCTTCAATGTTCTTTTCTTTTTCCGGACAACACAATAAATATTCTAAACTACTCTAATTTAAAATCGATTCGTCTTTGACCTCACCCAACCTATTATGATACCGTAAAAAGAATGACTAAAAAACAAATTGTAAGGGCACACATTTGGAAGTTTCTGCACATGGTTCACTTTGTTATCTTTCACCTAATACTTCATTTGACTTTTGATTTACAAGACGATATTCTAATTACTCTCTAATTTACGAGAGGAGAATTCAAACTTCAGTAAGATAGTGTAAACACTATCCTAGCCAACTGGTTTAACCCCACGCTTCTACTTTATTTGACTTCTTTGACAGCCAATAAACACAATGTTTGATTTCATTTTTTATCCTTTTGGGATCTGTATGATAATACATCATCTATGGCTTACATTCAAAGGCTCTACATTTTGAATATTCAAATGTATGAATATCCATTTTTTCTGTTTGAGCATATTCAATAAAATGGACCCCGACCGTGACACCACTGACGGCAGACATTTTTCCTAGCATTGTTTTCTTCCTAAGTATGCTTTAAACACAATTAATATTTAAAGCTTCCTGCCAAATTAGATATACTATTTTAAAAACCTTAAAAACGCTAATAAGCAGACAAGTCACATTGCCAGATTACCTAACCATAATTTATTTTAGCACTAATTAGTTGTATATTTGCAACAGATCAGTATTCTAATCAGGTTTCTTCACAGCTTTCCTACTCTGAATCTTTTTATGTCAACCTTTGGCTCAAACAAAGTCTGCATCTTCCATTATTTGTGCAATTTTCTCGATAACCTACTAGCACTCAGTGTCGGCACATATTTGGCTTATTCGATTTAATCCAACGGTCTTTAGTTACTCAGTTTAAGTTGTTGGATAAAATCTGAACAGTCAAATATGTGTCAACACTGAGAGTGCATGTAGGCACTCAAGAAAAATCGCTATTTGTGACCTTGTTCTTGTCCCTCCCAGCCAAAACATGCTTACGAACAATAAACTTCACTAATTAATAATTAAAAGAAAACAAACTTCATAAATGCCATGTTTTTGCTTAAGTAAGCAGTTTTGGTTAAACTGAAGGAGAAGAATCATTCAAATGAGCTGACATCGCCTACAGTTTCTTTTATATTTGATTCCTGTTGGCTTGATTAAGATTCGATGATTTTTGGCCAATGGAATTATTGACATACTTGTTAATGAGCAAGTTTTTACGGCAGAGCAATTCAAATTTGGATTACCTAATGTTTTGCTCATGTTGTTGACAATGTGTTCATATCCAAAACAACGTTTGTTTGGGTTTCATTTACTTTGTTACCTTTTCAATGTGAGCCTAAATCCTAGAAAAATGTGATTTGGCCATAAACAAACAGGGGATGCTAGCCGGACTCGCTCCATAACTAGTTGGACTTAAAAACGAGTCCAACTAGTTTGTTCGAGATCCTCTAAATGCAAAGATTGCCTAGGAAGGAATGTATTAGCAAAAGAAAAACGAGGAGTTGCGATTTTCACACTCCCAATTCTTCCTTGTGCACTTCCCTTTGTTTCTGTCCATTAATTCTCATTTGATTAGTCCTAAGGCTAAAAAAGAAAAACGAGGAGTTGCGAAAACCGCTTCCCTCTCTCACTAACTACGGAGCCTGGTTTACATAGTTTTGTAGAAAAGTCCTTGTTTCCATGTGAACTTGTGAAGCTAACAAATGCTAAAGTGTGTGCCATATGCGAAAAGATCAAAACTTACCAAACACCCAGAAATCTAACAACGAAAACAGAGAAAAAAAAGAAGGTGAAAATACCTTTTGCAAAATCTTGAGCTCCTCGCAGGCGTTCCACTTCATCTTCTTAATGGCATAGAAATCTCCATTGATGGATCCTTTATACACAGACCCTTCAATCAAGCTACTCTCTCTGAACCCATCTGTGGCCCCTCTCAATTCTTCAATCCCAAACACTCTGTACTTGTCCAAGCAATCCGAAACATCCGCCATCAAACTCACCTCCATTTCCTTCGACCTCTTCGACCCCTGCTTGCTCCTGTACAGAACCTTGTTCTCCTTCTCCTCATCTCCCTCCCCTCCAATCTTCTTCTTCAGCAATCCGTCTCTGTAAATCGAAAACCCCATGACGAAAATCAGCAGAAACCCGGTAATTCCCAGCCCAATTGCCAGCCCTGTGATCACTCCTTTCCTCTCTGTCTTCCCAGAGGGTGGAGCAGAAGGAGCAACTGTGGGTTGGGAGAGTACCGGAAGGCGAGTTACCGGCACGAAAATCGTGTTGAATGGCTGGATGTTGTTGCCGTTTAAATCGGTTATGGACTTTGCTTGCACCCCAAACAATGAAGCAACGGTGGAGATGTTGTCAGAGGGCTGGAAAACGTACGAGATGAGGTAATTGGCTTGGTTTCCGACCTGGGTTCTGTTGGGGCACTTGCAGAAAATCGGAAAATAGGCGGTGACGCCGATGGTTAGGTTGGTGGCGACCAGATTAGGGTTTACGAGCTCGACGGACTGGTAGGTGGTGAGGTTTTGGAAGTTGTGGGTGGAGACCTGGTAGAAAGTGTCGCCGGATTTGATGGTGAAGGAGATATTGGCGTAGGAAATGGAGATGGAGGAGTTGGGGGAGTTGCAGGAGCAGGAGAGGGGGACGAGGAGGGGCTGGCCGGGGACGAGGGCAGCGGTTGGGGAGGAGATGTTGCTCGGATTGGAGATCATGAGGCGGCTGACTTGGAAGAGGTCGCCGATGGCGGCGAGGTCGAGGAAGTCGGGGGAGAGGGCTCTGTAGAAGGCGTAGGTCTGGCAGGGGTAGGTGGTTTGGTTGGCTGAGCAAGTGTATCCTTCCGTGCTCGAACCTTGAGCTTCTGCATGGCGGAGGAGGAGGTGGCAGCTGAGGTAGAAGAACAGCAGGGCAGAGGAGGCGGTCTGAGTTTTGGTTCTCATTTTTTCTGGTTCTTTTGTTTTTACTCTGAATGGCTTCTGACTTATTTACATACATACATACATGTATGTATATATATATATATATATATATGTCGGCGGTTCGGATCGGATTATCAGAATTGGAGAACTATTGTAGTCAAAGATGCTTGTATGGAGTTTAGTCTATTTTCTGTCGTCGATTTCTTTGCTGGTCCCACCAGGCAATTTTTTCCAACTTATACAAATTTCTAGTCAAGCAGGTCAATGGGTGTAGCCATCACTCCATAATCCTCTAAACCTGTTTTCTTCAGATCAAGTGGGAATAAAAGATTGGATTTCTGATAAGAGCATTAAGCGCAATCTATTGTATTGATAGTAAAGCCTGTAATACTCCGGGTAGGTCTGACATACATACGTTTGTCCGAACAAATCGGTTCAGACAGTATTCATTTGTCATTAGAGGGTTAACAATTACTTGTGAACACAGGGGTGACAGGATAAGTGGAAAGGGGAGCTGGAAACTTCTGCTGGTTGAGAAAAGACAAAATATCCGTGAGGAAATTCAAGTCATGCATTGGGCTGCTTGAGGGTAGAAAAAGGCAACATAGTTGTCATGGGAGAGGTCGCACAACAGAAACCTTAGTGGGCGAGCCACCATATTCATACTTCTGCAAAACATGAGATTAGGTTTGCAACCTGACATTTCCATCCAGTGTTTGACTAACTCTACATAGTATGTTTTAAAGGTCATGGCACAATGTTGACTTCAAAAGCCAAATGAAACACTGATACCAAACAGATAGACATTCCCATAATTTCTAGCCTTGTGTTTCTACACATGATGATTTGGAGGATGTAAAACGATTTATAGGACAATTCAGCCTCGTTTGATGGGTAGGGTTTGTTTGGATTTGATAATTCACTGGATTCAACGAATGTTTAATGAAGAAGTGAAGCTAAAAGATGAATTAGTCATGAAGAGAACTTATCTATTTCAATCCTACCATTTTTGTGGGGATTCGGAGGAATAAGTTTTCGTCACGATTGACCTATCGTTTATCTTCACTTGGACAAACTATACAAGTGGTCATCCACTTCTTCATTCAGTATAATCTATCGAGTTATCCAATCTAAACAAATCCTAAACACCAAATGAGGCCGGACTCTTCACAAATAAGCCCCTTATATCCTCTTTTTGAAGAGAAAAACTCTTGGACCTAACTATTGATGCACTCGACTGTTATTGACAATTTTGAAGGGGATTTTTTTTGTTATTTAATTTTTGTAAGTGTTTTTCGCTAACATTATTAGCTGTTAGAGAAACTGAGTTAATTGAGTAGACATTCAACTGCTACATGCAGCTACATTATTTCGTTTACACACCATCCAATAACATATGACAAAATAATATATAAACACGAAAGTCAAAAAGGCAATGCAGAAAGAAAGGAAAAAAACAGAGAATTTGAGAATATTGAAAGAGGACTGAATTAATAGCTATATACCTTTCATGCTCAAGTTGATTGAGAACTTGAGAAATCCCATATTATGGTGGAATTTACAAACCATGAATGATTATCTCTTCATTATATCTTCCTTCTTCACGGTCACAGTGAAATCCCACAGATCTCCATACTTCTCATTGAAATCCCATATGTCCATGGTGTTGTAGTCCGCTATCAGCTTGTCACGCGCTCCCCTCTCCATGTTGTATATCTGGGGTTCAAAGTTGTGGGGTTTATCCGGCTTATCCATCTCAATGATGCAAAACACAATCGTAAACAGACCGGCTCCGATGTACAAGTACTCCCCCTGAAAAAACAAAGCAATTGGGATATGATTTTTTATGATTATGATTCGATGAACAAGATCATCGCGCGATGAATCTGAAGAAATTGGCATTACCGGAGCGTTGAAATACATTCCAGCAGCAATTGCAGGGAGAAAAAGCCATGATATAAGACCTGCCGAAACGATCAAAACAGATGCAGTTCATTTACTTTACAATATGTGTTAGGGAATTATCAAAGTCCTGTTGTAAGCATTCATACCCTGAAAACCCGTAGGGGTTTCGACTGCTTCAATGTCTTCTGCTACTGATCCCCAAAAGCTTCCTGGATCAGAGAGTTAGAAGAACAAATCACGATTCTGGGAAACAATAATTTGCGCTATTCGTTTTCGTTAAGATTTTACAAGCTAAACTCAGCTACTTTGTTTTTATTGAAGTTAACACTGGATTGAGAAACACTGCAAAATTAAATTCATAGCTAGTAAATTAATTCTTTAAAATTTTATCCACACTTAATTTTTACAGTACAAGCAGCCCAAAACTTCGTTATCAATCGTAACAAAAATACTATAAGCGATATTCCACACTAAATTAATCTAAATTACAAAAGGGAACATTCAAACTTAGGTGTAGATGAAGACATTGTTCTAGTCAACTTGACTAAGCCTAGATCTACAACATAGTATATATATGTGACACATCAATTAGACGAAATCATATATGTATGTGCGGTTCTAATTCATAATTTAACAACATAACATGTCAGATTAACCGCCTAATTGCACTAACTAATAGAAATAGGGTACCTTTCTTCTCTTCGCCTTCGTGGTAAGTGTGGTGCCCATCATACTCCCCGAACTTAAAATCATCCTGCAAATTAACCACACTTAAATTAATCACTAATCATGGTAAATTCATACAATCACATGAATTTTTACACAGTGAGTGTTTGTAGTTTATACCATGCTGATACTGTTGGTCTCCCAACGGTCATGGGGATCTTCACTGAGATCGGGCTCAATCTCCGCGAACCCGGCTGCATTCAACCTAGTACTCAACCTTCTCTTCCCCAAGTTTCCGTTCAATTCGAAGGTCCTGCAAGTCTGATCACTCCGAGAAACCCTAACCCTAGCTTCCGATAGCTTCGAGCACAGTTTGGGAACTGCGTGGGGAGGGACAGCCGCGAGTGAGGAGCACACCGCCATTTCTGGTTTGGATTATCTTCGATTTTGTGGCCGTTGTGTGGCGCTCAAATGCGCGCTTGTTCTCAGTAACGGTAAGGCATGACAAAAGTCACTGGCGGTGCCCTTCAATCTTGAGAATGACGAATTACAATTTGCCACGTATTGAGAAAGGAAGATTTCTTTGTTTTTGGAACGCGCGGCATTCTACAATTGGTCATTGCAGTGTTTGTGTCGCAGGATGCAGTAGCTAATTGTTTGATCACTTTTTTTTTTGATAATGAGTTTGATGGAGTAGGCTACAGTGCTCGCAAGCATTGAATGCTCACACCGATCTCACCATTAAAAGGAGGGAGGAGGGAGGAGAGAGGGGGAGAAGGAGGGTGAGATCGGTGTGAGCATCTAATGCTTGCGAGCACTGTAGCCAGTCCCGAGTTTGATCACTAAGAGTTTGGTCTAAAATTTGGATGCTTGTTGGGTTCCTGTCAATGTTTATTAGTGATCAAAATGTAATAAATACACGATTCATCGTTAATATGTTATTTGGTACACTATTGATTTATCTTATACATTATGATGACTAAACGACCTTTGATTTTGAATGATTTTGTGTTGGCATGATCTTCAAGTGAAGATTAAAAAACTTAACAGTTCCGATTATAAAATTTTTATGACAAAAATACATTATTTGCAAGTAAGGGAACAAGTTCATCCCCACAGAGGAAATGCAAGTATTAATCATAAATGTGGGGCCATGAATTTTCTAGGCCCGAAGTAAGGTGGATTAGAATACGTATACCTCAGAAGTTTGGTCATGGACTTAACAGCTCTGCCAGTCAGAGTAAGGTGCTCAAACGGATCAGTGATGCCACTACATTTGTTGTACTCCAGAAGAGTAGGCGAAGTCCGATGACTTTACCGAGATCGATCATGCTTGTTTCACAAGACACGAAAGCCAGATTCGACTAAGAATTTGATATGTTTCCTATAATCTTAGAGATTCCTACAATTTAAAGACTCGCATGCGCCACAAGCAATTACACTTCTAAAAGGAAATAATCTCTATTACTATATTTCCTCTAGGATTCTCCCGGTTTAATATGGATTCAATATTTAAAAGGTCTCTCTCGACTACTATAAATACCCTCACCCAAGCATATGCTTGGTAACACAACTAATGTAACTAACGCAATCTATATATACTTAGTTCTTGACATATTCTACCCATTGCTTTAGTCTTAATATTGCTTACTAACTTAACCGCTCTGAGAGTCTTTGAAGCAAGCACCATAGATCATTTACTCGCTGTTCTCTTTTCTTATAGATGGCCGTATTTGCAAACACTTCTCCATCTTCTATTAAGCAATTTTGGTTCCAACAATAAAGAAATATCACAAATGCTAATAGTCCAGCGATACTACTTGTATTCTAGCTGCGAATGCATTATTTCACTTCTTTCTAATAATGCATATTTACTATATGGCAAATTTCATAATCAAAACTATCTAACTTCTTAATCATTCAAATCGATATATCAAGTTAAATATCCAAACGACAACAAATCGACTAAGGTGAGTACCAAGTAAGATATTCACGATGAACCGTCACTTATTTAATACATTTGAATGACTAAACAATTCTTATTCAAATAATTTTTTGTGGGGATGATCTTTAAATGAAGATTAAAAGCCGAACAATTTCGATTATAAAATGTATACAATGAAGATACGTTATTTGTAAAAAGTGGGATATATGCATTCCCGTAGGAGGAACACAAGTATTATTTTTTAAACGAAATTAGTGTGATGCTACTAAGTATTAATTCCTCTTACATGATCACCTAGGACGGACGTAGCTTCCAAGGACCTTAACCCTTAGCTGCAGAGAATAGAAATGGTGTAGTATTGAAATGAAATGGGCAGTGCATTATTAAGCAGAACCACCTCGGATTGGGTAAGTGTTAACTTGCTTCGTCCGACTCCAAGATTCCCTCCTCCTCTTCCTATTTTGTCTCACCTCCCACTTTTCTTCCCACCCGAGTCCGAGAGGAGGAGCAGTCGCAGACGCTTTCGCTATTTTCTCTCCACGTACTCTTCTCTCTCTCTCTCTACACTGTTGACTTTTAATTGTCGAACCCAAGTTTTTGTGCTAAACTGCTTGATGGGTATTCGTTATTTCTTCCTTTCTTTCTTCATCTCACTTTGCTCGGTGCTTTGATTCATTTGTTTTTGGTTGCGTAGAGTGGAAATCTTTGAATTGTAATTGAATTGAATTGATTTACATGTTCGTTTGAATTCTTGAACTAGTGTGCGATTGTGAATGCTAATTATGAGTTACTGATCAAAATTATTGTCTCTGGATTGATGGAATGGCCATATAAAACAACTAAAAAGGATCATTGGTTTTGGACATAGAAAAAGATTGTAACTTTAATCCACTTTCATTGCCCGAATTCGCGAGTATTTTTACTAGATGGGGTCATAGTATGGGTATGAATGGTTTTGTAAGTGTAGATTGAATTGGAGTAATTTCCAGACCCGGAAAGAGTCTTCATAGTTTTCTGTAGCAAACTCTTACAAGTGCTATGTGGCAGTATTGAATGTGTGAGTTTACTATTTGCCAATTCCAGTTATGTAGAATTTGAGGTGGCAGATTGACTTGAAGAAATTTCATGTAGCTGTTATCGACGTTGATCAAAGGAATTAAAAGTAGCATCCTTTTTTCATGTTAAATAGAATTTGAGGTGGCGGATTGCTTGTTTCTGTGTTTGGAATATACCATACATCTGCTGTATTCGGTTGAAGAAAAAGAATGACATGCTAATACTCATTTGTTTCACTAAAAAAACAACAAGAAAATATAGTTTCTTTTATCTTTTCGTTCTGGGAGATTATGCTGCTTTTTTATGACCAACGCCATTGACCGTTTGAGTTAGGAGCTACTATATACTTTCGGTGCTCCTTTGACATCAGATACTGACAATATCTTACGTGCAATCTACTTGTAGTAAAAGATTGTCAACACTTTAGCCATGGGCAGTTCTAAAGATGGTCCACTGAAGGAGATGCCTCTGTGGGTAGATGCAACAACTGAGGAAGAATATGCTTCACAGTCTAGGTTACTTCAAGACTTCACTAGTATTTCCAGCATTGACAAGGCATGGATTTTTAAACCTGAAAGCGTACTTCATTTCTCATTCTTCTAACATGCACGCCCTTATCCTTACATACAAACAATGATTCATATATATGTACATTACATACGTAAGGAAGTATATAAACATATGTACTTCCTCTCTAATTGAAATCCAAAGACTTTTTCCTAATGAGGATATGCACATTAAACTTTGGTTTCAGGAATTGGGTCTCAGGCAATGTTTTCAATTGGTCAACCAAATCTTTTGGCAAACAAGAGGAAGAAATTCATTCTATCCTCTCATATTTCAAGAGAAAGTAACAATTCTGTAAACTTCCAATGGTCCCCATTCCCTGTTGGAGATGACGGGAGTCTCACTTGTTCCATCCCCGTCCGGAGCAAAGCTTCTTGTAGTTCGGAATCCCGAGAATGAATCTTCCCTGTCAATTTGAAATTTGGGGTCGAGGTCAAGTGGAGAAAGCACCCCACATCCCCAATCTGTTCATGGTTCAGTATATGCTGATGGATGGTAAATATCATGAATGCAGTCTTCCATACATGATATTTGATGTTAGCCTTGTGTACTGACGCTTTTTTTGCTTATGTATTTAGTGATAGTAGTAGAATTACACCTCAGTTTTGGAGCATCTATCCTTTCATGTGTATCTAGATTTTCTCCAGCATAGACGAAGTTCAAACTTTCATTGATACAGGTTTCAGGAATTTCTGGGAACGCCGATGAAACTCTCATTGCTTATGTTGCTGAAGAACCAGCTCCCTCCAAGCCCACATTTGCTATAACAGGCTACAAGAAAGGTAGTTCCACTGATAAGGACTTCGGTAACTGGAAAGGGTCAAGGGATTGGAAGGAGGAATGGGGGAAACCTATGCTGGAAAAAGGCAGCCTGCACTTTTTTGTCATCAACATTAAAAAGGTCTTTGTACAATTGGTTTAGTTTCTATTAGTATCAGGATTAGAAGTAAGGAGATTTCTCGCTTGAATGGCCAACTAACTTAAATATCCTATGCTGTACAGTGGAGAGGCACAAGCTGTCAAAGGAATTGAAAAGTCTTTGAGTGTTGGTCAAGTTGTATGGGCACCACCAAAGCAATGTCGTACCACCTTGGTTTTTGTTGGGTGGTCAGAAGGTATCAGAAAGCTTGGTATCAAGTACTGCTTAACAGGCCCTGTGCATTGTATGTGGTCAAGGCACCAAATTTTGGAATCAGAAGCCGATGGATCTGAACTCAAGTGAGCTGTTTGTGCAATACTTTTGCTTGGATCTTCAGCTTGTTAATTGTTTTGGAGATTCTTGTGCTTCTACATTTAGTATAACTATTAATTCTTTTAACTGTTCTAGGGCTAGTTCAACCGTAAGATTTTCCTGCTATAAACCTGACTCAAAGCATAAGTAGTGCTTTCTATCCACGGTTCAGTGTAACTGTTTCCTCATCAGACACTTAGTTCTGTGTTTGTGTGCACTTTACCAGGGTCTGTAACATCATGCAGTACTTAAATTTAGTCGATGATATAAGCTTTGATGTTTGTTACCTCTCTTTAATTCCCTAATTCGAAATTGATATCTTAATATTAATTGAGTTTGATGAACATTTGAATCGAATTGTACAGATTGTTTCAAACATCATGTAGGATGACTGATTCTGATTGTATTTTGAAACATGATCAATGTAATTTTGGCAGCCGAGATGGAAAATTCCTTTGTTTTTATCGGCAAGAAGTTCTGTGGATTCTGGGCACATTCTGCAACAGATTCTCTTCACAATAGACTGGCCAGTGGATGGAATGCTATCCTCATCTGCAAAATTGTTGATGGTGAGATTCTTCATTTATTCTCTGTTGTGCAATCCACATTTCATTTCCTGATCGATAATTTGAAACTACTCAGTTGTGTGCAATTTTTTGTTTGAGTCCTTGTGTATGTATATTATGAACAAAAGGTTCATTTGTTAGCATGTGCTTATAAGTAAGCATTAGGCGTTTTCCTTTGTAAAGGTGCAAACTCATACGAGTTCGCATTCCAGAACTTTTAGGATGGGAATCATGGTTCAGCTTACTTGTTTTGGTTGGACAACAATGTGCTGTTTTGCTATGATCATAAAATGTGCCTTTTTTTTTTTTTTTGAAAAAAAGGGGGACCACAATTTGAACTCTTAGCTTGATTATCTTCAACAAAAGGTTTTCATTTCATAATAATAGAAGTTTAGGACATTTTGTTTGAATTTATCTCTCTCTCTGTTTATATAACTGCACTTAATACACTTATTTTTGAAGATTCTGTTGTAATGTGTGCTGAGGATGGTTGCTTCCTGGGCTTTACTGGTCAAGTATCCTTAGTAACTATGGTTGATGGATGCACGATGATCATATCTTCCATCTGGGGCAGCTGTCAAGTGATACTTTCAGGAATGTTTTGAGGTAATCTATACACCAATCATAAGGACTTCGCATCTGCATTTGGGTTGTTACCATTTAACTTTTTATAATTCTGATCTATGAAATTTATATGGAAGTACAGTGGAGAAGTATCACTATCAGCCCTGCTGATTCAAATTCATGGAATGTTCTTACACCGGATGGGGACAATATCATTGCTGGTAACATAAACTGCCATTTTTTTACTGATAATTACTTGGAAATGTTTACTGAATCATAACAAAATTTCACTTCATGATTGATTTCTTAGTTCAGCAGTCCAAAGAGGATGTACCTCATATCAAGGTACGGTTACCTGTTGATAAAGAAAGTAAAAGTACTGCATGGAGTTGGTTAAATGTATCAAGCCCCACAAGTGAATGCTCTGAGAAGGTCCATCAATCTGCTTTTCTATATATTTCCACATATCAAGATTATCTTCAAAGCCTGTTTTACTCATGTTTCTCCTTGCTATAGGTTAAATCTTTGCTCTCCTCTCTGCAATTCATATACTGAAGGTTCCCGTCAGGATGTTTCTGGCAGCGTAACAAAAGGTATTATAAACCAATTTTCTATCTGGTGTATAAAAATAATTGATTTTAAACATCCAGTACTGCTTAAACTCTTCAGGTGCTGCCAAACCAATTGAAGCTATATTTGTGTCTTCCAAAACAAAAGAAATGATTCATTTGACCCATTAATTGTAATCTCCTACCGGAGGCCCGCACTTTGTTTCCATTGTCAAGCTTTTCAAAGTCCTTTAGCATTTCTCTCTTCAATTGGGTTCAACTTGTTACTTGTAAATTATAGGTAAGCTATGATTCTTCTTTTCTCCTTTGATTCTGATTTTTCATACCAGGTTCAAAGTCAATTGTTCCGCTAAATGTATTTGATGTTCAACCAATTGTGCTCCAATTTTGTTGTTCAAATCGTTATGAGATTGTGTGAAAGAAGGAACCGTTTCTTTTAACTTATATCATCAGCTTTTGTCTTGCATTGTTCTGACATGTTAGTTTATCTCAGAGGTTCACTGGGGTTTGGTGAAGAAGCACTTCAGTCCCTTCTAGGGAAAGTTGGGTCCCAGGTGCTTACCTATTTACCTTTGAGTCGTTTTCAGCAATCTTACTTTTGTTATCCGAGCTGGCATTCTGCTTTAGGAGAGCCTACTCTTACCACTCACTTGTTTAGGTAGAGCCCTATGTTGTGGCTGTTT
The DNA here is from genome assembly GCA_018257905.1 of Gillenia trifoliata. Lineage (NCBI taxonomy): Eukaryota > Viridiplantae > Streptophyta > Magnoliopsida > Rosales > Rosaceae > Gillenia > Gillenia trifoliata. The sequence continues at coordinate 15,877,689 of CM031083.1, read as the reverse complement.
TATATTATTTTGGTATCATACACAGACAAACATTTATGAAAATATATCTAGACATGCTTATGTATGCTAAGAATTTACGTTGTTAATGTACCTGTATAACTAGTATTTACTTTATGTATCTGCTTTTGTATTTGTAGACCCTAATCTCTGAGTTTATTTTGCTACAGGACGTGGATGATGTAATTGGTGGCTATCGATCATGTCATTGACATGGGGCTTGCCAGTCCATCAAAAATTGCAGTTCTTGGTGGTTCTCATGGCGGCTTTCTCTGACAACTCACTTGATTGGCCAGGTCTGGTAGTTTTGTAAAAAGCATGACTCTTATTTTAGTTGCTTTGAGGCTTTCTCGCTAAAGCTTTGTTCTTTTCAGGTATTACAAAAGGTTTTTATTTTACTTTTGAAGCATCTATTACTATGCACGTTGGTAGATGAGTTCTTTTTAGTTATACTTGAGAGTTGAAATAATATTTTCTCTATGCTGCAGGCACCAGAGAAGTTTGTTGTGGCAGCAGCAAGGAACCCTGTCTGTAACCTCGCATTAATGGTCGGTACAACAGACATCCCTGATTGGTGCTATGTGGAGGCCTATGGAAGTGAGGGCAATAACTACACAGAAGCACCTTCTGCTTATATCTGACTCTCTTGCACAGCAAATCTCCTATTTCACACGTCTCAAAGGTGCTTGTTTAAGCTTCATATATCTATTACTATATTATTTATTTGCTCTGATTTTGAAGCTTACTAGAAATATGGTCGAATAGAAGGAAAATGTACAGAATGATTTAAAATTCTAAAACCAAAAAAATGTCAGCATGACCGTTCCTCCCAACATTGACTAACTGCATGCACTTTCCACCTTCAAGCAACTGCACAGCTATGCAGGACATTGGGCAATTTAAAAATATGATATTTTCATTTGCAAAGTGCTATGCTGTGTTTTGTCACTGCATGATGTGAAGCAAAATATGAATGAAATAAGAACAGAAATAGAAAAGATTGAACGGTGGAAAATTCTTGATAAACCCATGGGACAAGAGTCTAGGAAGGGCCATGATGAATGCAAAGGCTTAATTCTTGAGAGTGGCTAATTCAAGGGAATCAATTCGAGGGCTTGATTGTATCCAGATCTTCCTCCTCCTGGGATCACTTTTGGTTGGACCAATACTGTGGTTTCTCTGTTACTCCACGGGGCTAAAGTTTTCCTTAATATTGAAATCAGCATTTAGTCAAGAAGCAAAAGAGAAAATTCTCTCTGCATAGAAATTCAATAATTTAAAAGGATTTTATCTAGTAAGAAGTTTGCTATTTAACTCTTTTAAAGGATCTTATCTGCAGGTCAAAACGCCCACCCTTTTCTTTTTGGGTGCTCAGGACTTCCGTGTTCCAGTTTCTACTGATTTCAAGTAAGTTAATATGTTCTCCTAATGAACTAATACTTTTCTCCTTAATAGTTTGACAACAAAACAAGTGCTTGGATAATTGTTTTCCTTTGGCTGCGTTGCAGTAGAAAGTGAATCAATCAAGCACAAAATACAAAACAATTGGAATCTGTAAACTTATTCTTTAGCTTCATCCCAAATGACTTCCTTCCTCTCAAGGGGTGCGACGATTTTGACTCATAGACGTTTACATGATTGGAGTGATGTGAGTAGAAAAGTGATTTGGATGTTTATTATTCGTAGTATGCTCGGGCGCTGAAGGAGAAAGGTTCCTGTCAAAGTCATTGTGTTTCCTCATGATACTCATGCAATTGAGAGGTAAACTTATGATCCAAATGTGCTAGTGCACTGTAGACACTCACTAGTCACTTACTACAACCGAGGTCACAAAGTTTCATGCTTGGATTTCCCATCTGATACGAATTTGTGTTTGCAGGCCACAATCCGACTTTCGAGAGCTTTCAACATTGGTGTCTGGTTCAAGAAGTATTTGTCGTAAATGAGCAGCCATTTCTCCCATAGTTCGACTTGGAGAGCTTTCCTTCTTAAGATGGTTGCTTTTATGGGCAGTATAATCTTCAATCTGATGAAAATTATTTTCCTTGAAAATTTTATGAACTTCAACTCAACTACATATTATTTATCACTAATGGGTTATTTTGGATTGAATGTCGTATTTGATCCATGCGTTTTCAGTTTGCCCAATTTAGCCCACATGTGTTTGCATCAGAAGCCAATGTAGGACAACTGGCCAAGCAAGATTAATTAAGTTGTTAAATGAAAAGAGCGGATAAACCATGTTTGAATTGCAAAACCTCACAATTATACATTTGGTTAGCAGTGATTAGGGGAAACCAATTCGTTTGTTCTTGAGCTTTTTATTAATTTAGTTTTCTCTAATATCCCATCCAACAAAGCTTCTCGTTCCAACACTACACTTGTGTTGATAAACGATATAAGAGAAATGAGGTTAAATTTACACATAAGCTATAGATACCTTGAATTAATACATATATAATAAGCACCAAGTACAAAATTGAATGACAATTTATATGACTACCAGTCATGCTAATGGGCAATGTAATCTACAAGTCATAGTCATTAGCAACCAAAGTGGGCCCACCTGAATGCATGGGTGTATAGAGCGGAAGAGGTGATAGATATAAGACATCGTCATTTTGATGTTCTTGCTTTATTTTAAGTCATTCTCTTACCCAAAAAAAAAGTCTTGTAAAAATGGTCACAAGTGAATATTAAACTAAGCCAGCTCGGATTAGTGCGCTAACTTTGTTTTCTTCATCTCATATTACTTAACATTTAGGTGTGTACCTAGAACACCGTCACGTAGTTATTTCACTCAAATTATAATATGTATTGTTTAATGAGACATAAGCAAATACATATTACTTTGTCCTCTATCCAATTTTATAACAGATGCAACCAAATCTAAGGAAGCAAACACAAGCTAAGGTGATAGGACCTCTTCAACTCATGAATACACTTGAAGAATGAAATCAAAGTTGGCTTTTGAAATCACAAAGAGAACAACATTTGCAAGCCAAACCTCAATCCTTACAAGCTCAGCTATTCTCTACGTAAGCTCTCTCTCTATCTCTCTCCCCTTTGTATATATGTGCTCTTGTCACTGACATTCTGTTGACTTTTAATCATTCAATCCAATTTTTTGTGCTAAACTGGTTGATGGGTGTCTATTATTCCTTCTTTTTAATCTCTCTTGCTTGGTGCTTTGATTCATATTGCTACTCAGTTGTTCTGGCTCCTTTCTTTTCTTTCTTCTGTTGGGTAAAGTTCAAATCATCGAATTACATGCTTTTTGGAAATCTTGGAAGTTCAACTATTGTACGATTGCGAATGGTAATAATCTTGGTCAATGGAGTGGCCATACAGGATATAGCTGCTGAGCAAATATTGAAACTTTCTATGTTACTAACAGACTTCCAATTAATCCACATTGGCCAAATTGCAAGTGCCGGCATTTACTAGATGGAAGGATTCTGCTGCTGAAAGAATAACATGCCAGTTCTAATTTGTATAATCAAAAGAAAAAAATAAGAAAATCAAGCTTCTTCCGCGATACTTGCTGCTTGTTGTTTTCTTGTTATTGATCTTCCTTAAATCTACTCTGCAGTGGAAGATTGTCAACATTTTTAGCCATGGATCATCAGAAAGATGGTATCCATTGAAGGAGATGTGCCTGGAATAGATGCAGCAACTGAGGAAGAATATGCTTCCCAGTCCAGGTTACTTCAAGAATTCACTAGTATTTCCAGCATTGACAAGGCATGGATTTTTTAAATCTGACAGCGGTACGATTTCTCATTTTTCTCAAAGGCATGTATACATACACACATATGCATATATACATATCAACATTACATATATTCTTCTTTTGGCCAATATCAACATTACATATGCATACACCCAAATTTGCAATGAAGATATTTTCACCAAACTTTTGTTGCAGGATTTGGATCCCAGGCAATGTTTTCAATCAGCCAACCAAATCTCTTAGCAAACAAGACGAAGAAATTCATTCTATCCTCTCATGTTTCAAGAGGAAGTAACATTTCCTTGTAAACTTCCAATGGACTCCATTTCCTGTTGAGATGACGGGAGTCTCTGTAATTATTCCATCTCCATCTGGTGCAAAGCTTCTTGTGAAGTTCGAATCCTGAAAAAGAATCTCCCTGGTCGGTTTGAAATTTGGAGTCGAAAGCTCAAGTGGAAAACGAATTCCACATTTCCCCCATCTGTTCATGGACCAGTGTATACTGATGGATGGTAAATCAATCATGTGTACAAGACATTGTGGCTTTGTCTGTGCATTACTCATCCTTTTCGTTTGTCTACATTTTTCTCTCATGTCGAAGAGGACAAACACCAATGATACAGGTTTCAGGGAATTCCTTGGAACCCTGATGAAACTCACATCGCTATGTTGCTGAGAAACAGTTCCTCTGCCGACATTTACAGGTCAAGGATACAAGAAATGTAGTTCAACGGATAAGGACTTTGGTAACTGGAAAGGTCAAGGGATTGGAAGGAGGAATGGGGGAACATGCCGGAGCACAGCAGCCTGCACTTTTTGTCATCAACATTAACAGGTCTAGTTACAAGTGTTCGTTTTTATCAGTACCGAGAATGCAAGTAAGGATTTCTTCTTAGATGGCCACCTTATTGAATTCCTCTATGTTGTACAGTGGAGAGGCACAAGCTGTTAAAGGAATTGACAAGTCATTGAGTGTTGGGCTGTTGTGTGGGCGCCACAAGTTAGAGGCCTACATCAGTATTTGGCTTTTGTTGGGTGGTCAGAGGGTACCAGAAAGCTTGGTATCAAATACTGCTATAACAGGCCGTGTGCATTGTGTATGCGGTTAGGACACCAACCAATCAGAGGCTGATGGACCTGAACTCAAGTGAGCTGCTTTTGTGCAATGCATACGGTCTCTTGTATTTTGGAGATTCATTGTGCTTAGTCATATGATATAACTAGAAGTTCCTTTTACTTTTCCAGAGATTGTTCAATCAAGATTCCTTTGCAAATCCTACCCAATGCATAAGTAGTGCTTTCGATCCACGGTTCAGTAACTTTTTTCCTTTTGTCGTAGATTTAGTTTTCTGGCAGGTTACACGTTGTAGGTTTGTAATCTCATTAGTTGCTTAAATTCGTGTACAATATATCTGGTGGAATACATTTTCTTCATGTCAAGGGGATACATTCTCTGAAGTGCTAGACTCGATAGAACCGAAACATAATTTATTTATCTTTTTGCCACTTTCCGCCTATCTTTAGGGATTCAAAAACTGAAATTGACATTCTGATAAACACGAGTTTGATGAACAAAGAAGATGTGGATTTTCCTATTAGCTTGCAAACGTTTTCTACTAAATGTCTCGATTCTATCTCAAACATGACCTAGTGGGATTATTTTCAAAAATTTCGTGATGGAAAATTCCTTTTATTTTTATCTCGCAAAAGTTCTCGTGGAGTCTCGAGCACATTCTCGCTACGAATTTTCAGCGTAATAGATTGGCCAATTGACGGAGTGCTTTCCTCTATCCGCAAAATTACCATGTGGTGAGCTTCAATTTTTATCACATAAGTGATAAGCATTTTCTTTGTAAAGTGCAAACTCTTTCCTTTTTTTTTTGTTGCATGATAATCGCTCTTTGTACTTCCCACTATTTCCCGAGGTATCCTCGATTACAATCGTATGTGATCATAACATATGTACTTTTTTGAAAGAAAGGTGTGGAGCATCCATCGAAGTTAAAGGCTTATAGTCAGAAGCTTAATTATCTTTAACAAAAGGTTTCATCATGAAGCTGGTATCACACAACATAATACTTAAGATTTAAAGCCTTCGTATGAGTTTTATTATCTCTTTATCTCCTCCTCCTGTACGCTTTCTTTTGAAGATTCCCGTTGTAATGTCTCGCCGAGGGATAGTTGCTTTCCGGGCTTTGCACTGCTCAAGTATCCTTAGTAAACCATGGCTTTCGATGGACGACGATGATCATATCTTCCATCTGGCGCAGCTGTCAAGTGATACTTTCGTGAATGTGTTGAGGTAACTATAGGGATTCATCATATGACGCTCTTGTTACCTTGTTATTATAATAAATCATGATGCATTTATATGAAATTACAATGGAAGTATTACGAATCAGTCCTACGATTCAAGTTTCTCATGGAATGTTCTTACACCTGACGGGGACAATATCGTTGCTGGTAACACAGACTGTTTTCTTTTTTTCTACTGATAACTAGATGGACAAATTTACTGAATTACAAAAAAATTCACTTCATGTTTGATTTCTGAAGTGTCTAGTAGTCCAGTCGATGTACCTCATATCAAGTACATGGTTATCTTGTTGTTGATAACGAAAGTACAAATATTGCATGGAGTTGGTTAAACGTAGCAAGCCCCACAGATGAATGCCCTGGAGACGGTCTGTCTATTTTCTTAGTACCGTATGTTATTACTGTGATTATCTTCAAAACTTACGTTTGTTTTACTCATGTTTCCCTGATACAGGTTAAATCTTTGCTCTCATCTCTTCGATTCAGTATAATGAAGATTCCCGCCAGCGATGTTTCTGATAGTCTAACGAATGGTATTACAAGCCCGTTTTCTTTCTTGTGTCTTAGGAAATAATTGATTTTGACATCCTGCATAGTGATTAAACCTTCAGGTGCCACCAAACCTATTGAAGCTATATTTATATCTTCCAAAAACCAAAAGAAACGATTTAATTTGACCCGTTAATTGTGTTCCTTCACGGAGGCCCGCATATTGTTTCGTTGTCAAGCTTTTCAAAGTCCTTAGCATTTCTCTCTTCGATTGGTTTCAGCTTGTTAATTGTAAATTATAGGTAAGCTGTATTTCTCCGGTTTCCTCGTTCTGATTTTTCGAAGCATTTTGATTTTATCATCCCCTGCTTGAAAATTACCTTTTTAGACATTAGCTTTATGCTATCAGCTTTTGGCTTTCTATTGTTCTGAAGTGCTGGGTTTATCTCAGAGGTTCATCAGTTTGTGAAGCAGCACTTCAATCTTCCAGGAAAAATTGGGTCCAGGTAATCTTACATACATAATACACACACACACACACATATATGTGTATATATCTCCGTATATGCTCAATGCATGTTAAGCATTTACTTTACTAGTATACAAATATAAATGGTATTTAGTTTAGACATCGATGTGTTCGTTGTGTTCGAGGCCCTATGACTTAGTATCTTCTACAGGACGTGGCAGATGTGGCTTCCGTGGCCGTAGACCATGTCATTGATGGGGCTTGAAATCCATCAAAAGTTGCACTTCTTGGTGGTTCTCACGGTGGTTTTCTCTACAACCCACTTGATTGGCCAGGTGTGCTATTTTTGCAAAAGGACGATATATTTTCCATTTATGTATACATGAACATACACGCAAGAAGGACGATTTTTAGGTGTACTTATGAATTCGGTAATCTTGTAACTGAAATGCTGTAGGCACCAGATAAGTTTGTTGTGGTATACCAAGGAATCCTGCTTGCAACCTCGCGCTAATGGTGGGCACAGGACATCCCCGATTGGTGCTATGGAGGCTCACGGAAGCGAGGGTAAAAATAGCTTCACAGAAGCGCCTTCAGCTGAGCATCTGACTCTCTTTCACAGAAAGTCTCCCATTTCACATGTCTCAAAAGGTTTATGTTTTGTATTTTTGTGTTTAAGCTTGTTTTCTGATTAATTTACTGAGCCTACTCTGGACTTTAATTAATCTCATATGTTATTTGCAGGTCAAAACACCCACCCTTTTTCTTTTGGGTGCTCAGGATATTCGTCTTCCGATTTCTATTGGATTGCAAGTAAGATAACACGTTCCTGTCCTAAAGAACTAGACATTGAACACTTCGATTAGGTATACTTTAAAGGTTACCTAATTGCAATGGTGTGAGTAGAAAATGAATTGGATATGTTGATTGTTCGTTATGCAGTATGCTCGGGCGCTTAAGGAAAAAGGAGTTCCTGTCAAAGTCATTGTGTTTCCTCACGATACTCATGCAATTGACAGGTAAACACATGATCCAGATGTGCTTGTGCATTGTAGTCACTAGTCGCTTGCTACAACCAAAATCGTAAAACTTCATGCTTGGATTTCAATCTGAGATTTCAAATTTGTGTTTGCAGGCCACAATCCGACTTTGAGAGCTTTCTTAACATCGGTGTCTGGTTCAAGAAGTATTTATCGTGAATGAGCAGGCATTTCTCCCTTGCTTTTACCGCGACAATTCCCGCCATTGCTGTGTTAATAATGATGAGTTTATGGGCACAAGTACAATCTAACATGTAATGTCTGTTTATTAGAGTTCACTTCTAACCAAGTTCTTCTACTCGAGCTTGTTAAAGATGACCGATCATGCCTTCTGTTCATCATGTATAATCAGGATAATTTGGATACTGAATGTTATACTTTAGAAGGTATGTATTGAAATCAATATGGAAAGTTCGGTTTGGTATCATTCTTGGATCCAATTTTTTGTTTTCGAAACTAATGAGAACTTAACTAAGGGCTGTTCGAAACTAAAAACTTATTTGGAAACTACTTTTTCAGAAAAAAATGAAAACTGAAAACGGAATAATTATCAAACGGCCCCTTAGTAATTTAGCTACATTCATCATTTTTTTAAACTAAAAAATTAGATTCAAGAAGGATACCAAACAGTCCCTAAATTTTTACATATTTTGATCAAGTATGTTTTGGAGAATAAACACAAAGCAACATGAATGTGGCTCTAAGCATGTGCTTATACAAACCATTTTTCTTATTCAAAAATTAGAATTTCTTTTTCTTTGATCCATCCAAGTTTCCAACAACATCAATCAAAGTTCAAACATTCAATTAAACGTTCACAACCAAGCATTCAACCGAAATGTCTTATGGCATTAAGTACAACCCAAATGAAAAAAAAAAAACAAAGTTCAAGTTCAAGTAGCCATATTAAAGTTCATACAAAGTTTAAGTTCAAATCAAAATGCCTTCAACTTCAAAGTTCAAAGTTCAAACAAAAAAAAATTGTTCAACCTAAAAAGCAATGCAACATTGTTCAACATTTCCACTTACCCTTACCCCTTACACCCGTGCTCTTTGAAGGTTTTGGAGGCTTTGAAGGAGTTTTTGATTTTGATGCTTGAAGCCTTTTTGGAACTTGATGAGGCTTTGGAGGAGCTCGTGAAAGGGATCCTTGAGAAGGCCTAGTAGGAGCTTGTGAAGGCGATGCTTTTTGTTGTGGTCGTGGTCCTTGTGTATTAATAGAAATAGAATTACAATCATCAATTAGAATGTCACGGACAATGTCCGGAGGTTCGTCAAACCAAAAGGACTCATGGTCAAAAAAAACAAAGTCAACGTGGCTAATCTATAAGCCGCTAAATTAGTTGTGCGGCGAATATTACATGAACAATACTCAACAAAAGACGTAAATCCCACTTTGATGTGTCCAACAATCATGCTTAATGGGAGAAGTCCTCACACAATCTGCCAACAGCTTTGACCAGCTTTAGTGAGTCACTCTCCAGCACAATCTTGGTATGTTGCTGCTCCAATGCCACTCGCACTCCTTCCTGCTCTGCCAAACACTCCATCATGTCAGGACCTGCCTTTGAGGGACTCGACGAACAAAGCCTCCATGAAAACACCCATTCTCATCTCCATGATGCTTAAACTTATCACTGTTTTGTAGAGATTAATCTTTGCTCCACTCTTCGTGATGAAATAAAGTAACACAATATTTCTTTTTTTTAGTAATTTAGCTTTCTCCAATATCTCACCAACTAATTTAACGCACTGCCATCATTTCACTTGAAATCTTGAGCTTAAATGTTTCAATATCTCACTCAACTCCAACTAATTTTGTCTTCCTAATAGATATTAAAGAAATCAATCAGGTTAAGATCAGGCAATTTTTTTACACCCTCGATCAGGTTAAGAAGTCATGAACACTTTGGTTCAATACTTTATCTATTAAGCATGCAATGAAGGATCTAAAGTCATGCTAATCATAACCATATAATTCGTACAAAACAAATTGGTGTCCAAACACATATTTTGATGGGTTGGGTCGACTCGTATTAGACGAAACCCACCTCGCTATATGGATGGTCCGAATCCCCTTCCATTTCCCAAACGGATATTACGCGCTGCCTATAACTTTCTCCTATTCGAGTCCATCGGAGTCCACCAAGCACACTCTGCACATTCTCTAAATTTGTAACCATATTATTATCATTTTCCTGAAAGCCGAGAGAAAAAAGCTATAGTATGTTTCAGTTTCTGTGAAAACAATGTTTGTGAAGGTCCAGTTGGACACCAGTTGCTTCCCAATTCTGGGTTCCATAAAAACCTCCCCCAACACAGGACGCTCTCCGCTGGACAAACTCGAACTCATCAGCAAGGATAGGAAACAGAGGGTGGTTCAGAGCCCCAGTGGAGGAGGAGGGGTGAAGAAGAAGTTGGGTGAAGTTCATCGACCCACAAATGGCAGGTGTGGAAATGGCGGCGTTGTTCATGAGGTGGAGCTGAAGAAACCCAGTTTTGTGAAGAACCCAGGTGGGGAAAAGAGGAAAAACGCAAAGGGTAGTGACGGTTTTGCGAAAAGCGGAGATTTTGATGGTGGGTTGGGGGCGGGGGTTGGGAATGGAGCGGTGAAGAAAGTGCACTCCACGTGTTCGACGAAATGTGTCAGTTACGGAGGTTGCATTCCTGCAATTTTGAAGGCGTTGGATGAAGTTGAGGATTTGGATGAGGCTCTGAGGCCGTGGGAAGATAGGCTTACTAACAAGGAAAGGAGTATAATTTTGAAGGAGCAGGTTAGTTGGGAAAGGGCTTGGGAAATTTTTGAGTGGTTTAAGAGAAAGGATTGTTATGAGGTGAATGTGATTCATTATAATATAGTGCTTACAATTCTTGGGAAGGCGAGGAAGTGGAGCCGTGTCGAGAGTCTTTGGGATGAGATGAAGGTTAAAGGAATAGCACCGATAAATTCGACTTATGGAACTTTGATTGATGTTTACAGTAAAGGCGGGCTTAAAGAAGAAGCACTTGTTTGGCTGGACAAGATGAACAAACAAGGAATGAAACCGGATGAGGTTACTATGGGGATTGTCGTTCAATTGTATAAGAAAGCAGGAGAGTTTCGAAAAGCTGAGGATTTTTTTGACAAATGGTCTTTAAGTGTATCTTTGAGACAAGACCAAGAGGGCACTTCTACAACAAGTGCTTCTGGATTGCAGAGCTCTTTGCATTCTCACGTTTCTTTGAGCTCACATACATACAATACATTGATTGACACGTATGGAAAGGATGGCCAACTTAAAGAAGCATCTGAAATATTTGCAGTCATGCTTAGGGAAGGGATTGCTCCAACTACAGTGACTTTCAATACGATGATTCACATTTGTGGTAACCATGGCCGGCTTGAAGAAGTTGCTTCCCTTATGCAGAAGATGGAAGAGCTTCGATGTCCACCCGATACAAGAATTATTATCGGTATGAATCTTCTTCAGCTGTAGCAACTTGTTCTCAATAGCATCTCTAATCCAGTGATAACGAATATCAATGTGCTTGGTACGTGAATGATATGCAGTGTTCTTGCTCAAATCCAGAGCACTCTGACTATCACAATAAACGCCATAATCACTTTGCTTCAAACCCAACTCTTGGAGAAACCGTTTCAGCCACAACAACTCCTTGCATGCTTCTGTAGCAGCTATATATTCAGCCTCAGTTGTGGACAAAGCAACACACTTTTGCAACTTGGATTGCCATGAGACGGCTCCCCCTGCAAAAGTAAACAAGTACCCAGACGTAGATTTTCTACCATCCAAGTCACCTCCCATGTCAGCATCTGTAAATCCTTCCAAGGTTGGTTTAGAACCGCCAAAGCACAAGCACATCTTAGAAGTCCCTTTCAAATATCTGAGAATCCACTTAACAGCTTCCCAGTGGTCTTTCCCTGGATTAGAGAGAAACCTGCTCACCACACCAACTGCATGAGCAATATCTGGCCGTGTGCACACCATTGCATACATGATACTTCCTACCGCTGAAGAGTAGGGAACAACTGCCATTCTCCTTTTCTTCATATGTTTTTGGACACGACTCTTTGCTCAACTTGATATGATTGGCTAAAGGTGAGCTTACCGGTTTGGCTGCTTTCATGTTGAACCTTTCAAGCACCCGTTCAACATACTTTTCTTGTGACAACCACAACTTCTTGGATTTTCTGTCACGAATTATCTCTATGCCCAAAATCTGCTTGGCTGGCCCTAAGTCCTTCATGTCAAAGGACTTAGATAACTCTTCTTTGAGCTTTTTAATCATAGAAGCATCTTGACCGACAATCAACATGTCATCAACATAAAGTAATAAAATGATGAATTTACCTCCAGACGATCGTTTGATATAGACACAAGAGTCAGCATGAGTTCTCTTGTACCCATTATTCACCATGAATGAGTTGAACTTCTTATTCCACTGTCTCGGAGCCTGCTTAAGATCATATAAGCTTTTCTTCAGCTTGCACACCAAATTGTCTTTACCTTTGACTTCAAAGCCTTTGGGTTGCTCCATGTATATCTCCTCTTCTAAATTGCCGTGGAGAAATGCAGTTTTAACGTCTAACTGCTCGAGCTCAAGATCCATGCTTGCTGCCATACCAAGGATAACTCGAATAGAAGTCATCTTCACCACCGGTGAGAAAATTTCATCAAAGTCAACTCCTTTCTTTTGACCGAAACCTTTGACGACCAAACGAGCCTTGTACCTTGTCATGTTGTCATCTCTTTTTAATTTGAACACCCACTTGTTTTTCAATGCTTTTCTGCCTTTTGGAAGCTCCACCAGCTCATAAGTATCATTCTTTAATAAGGAATCTGTTGATGCACAAAATCGAGTGGACTTTGGAACAACGTAAAGTGTCAAGGTGAGATGACCCTTCGCTAGATTGTTCAGGTCATCGAGTGAAGATAATGTATGATATGATAGAGATAGGGAAGCAAACACGAGATGTACGTGGTTCACCCTAAGTTGGGTTACGTCCACGAAGGTAAAGGAGTTCTCATTAATAATGTAGAGTTTACATAATACATGGGTTTATGCATAATCATCATTAGTGAGTTCTAATAAAGGATTAGAGGGTCTAAGATCATGAGAGCTTAATTGTGAGAGAATGATCTCCTTTTATAGTTGAGAAGAGTCCCATGTTTTCGTCCGCGGTCGATGTGGGACTCTAGGAACTTTCTCTGGTGTTGACACGTGTCATGTCGTGATTGGCCTTTTGGTTGGAGAGAAACTCATGTGCTTCGGCGGGGGCGCCTCAGCACGAACCCTTCAGTAGGTCTCTGAAGGTGCGAAGTTGACCGGTGCTTGGTAGTTTCGGGATTGGTGAAGTATGGTACAAACAGTGCTCCCCCAAGTTCCCGAGTGAGGAAAGACTTCTCGGTTGGGGACTTGTAACATTCAAGTGACCTAAGTAATCACGAAACTTTCAAGTACCGAAGTGTAGTAGCATATATGGGAGTCCCCCCAAGTCTCCGATCGAGGAGGGTTGCCGAGTGACGGGTCTTGATTTTTGTCAAATTGTCGAAGAATCAAAAATTTTGAAAATTTTCTTGCCTTCTCCGTCTATGTACAGTAGCCCAAGTTTATTTGTCATTGAGAAGTCCAACTCCTTGATTTTCTGTTGAGAGCAACCAAGCCCAAGGTTTGAGCCCATCACCAATTTTATCAAAACCCCCCCTCCTTTTTTTTTTTTTTTTTTTTTTTTTAGGCAGACAGCTGCCCTAGGTTTTTTGAGATTTTTTGGGGGAGGGTTCAGACCCAGTTCACACCCTATGCGGCGCCCATCTCATCTGCCATGGCTGCTGTTTGTAGCAAATTGCAGCAGTCAAGTAACCAATCATGTGGCACTCAAATTGCAATAAAATAGCCTAAAACTCATTGCCGTGGCTGCTTGCAGCAATCAAACAGGTTCCTGCTCATTAGAACACAGCAAGAAGTCCAGGAATCTGCAGTTCTTGCTCGGGACTGCACCGTGGAGGTGCAAGTGAGAGGCTGCTGTCTGTGGCGCAATGGAGGTCTGAGGCGCGGGTTGGATCTGCAGCGAGGTAGGTCTAGGGCGTGGCTGCTGTTTGGGCTGCAACAGTCGCAGCAGGCAGCGGTTTGGGTCTGCGATTTGGGTCTGCAAAGGTTGCCGTGGCTTGCTGCCTTTGCGTGGCTGCTGCCTGGAATTGGTTGCACCGGGCAGCAGGGTACTGCAGTGGGATGCGGTGAGTTGGGTCGGGTTTCTGGGCAGCTGCCAGCTTGCTGTGGCTGCTGTCTTGGCGTGGCTGCTGCCTGGAATTGGTTGCAGCGGGCAGCAAGGTACTGCAGTGGGCTGCAGTGAGTTGGGTCGCAGAAGGTTGAAGACGACAACTTGTGATTTTTCAAAATTTGGAGCTGTCAAAATCTGGGGCTTTGGTACAATATCATGATCCATCTTATCATGTGAACTTCTTCACTGTATTTACGCTACCAAATAATTGCAGTGGCTGCTGGCTGTTGGTTGTGTTTGAAGGATTCGAAGATTGTGAGTTGCTGCAACAGGCAGCAGTTTGTCCACCAGAAATTACTTAGTAATGTAGGTAAAATTGCTCATGTCCACTCATTCTTCACTGGGAGATATTGTCGTGGCTACCTGCTGTGTTTGGGTTTTTCAACCCAATTTTTTATAATGAAGATGAAAAGCTGACCTTTGATTATATTAAAATAAAATTCTGAAGTTGTGTGTTGAAATAGTTGATGTTTGTCATAATTTAATATAGAGGAAAGGAGATTCTGCCAAATCATTGCATATGCCACTGTCTTTTTGTTAGTGTAAACATATCTTGATTTGTTAAATAAAATTTTTATGTGGGAGAAACCACATAAAAAGATTTTGCTTCGCACACTTGTGATCATCAATGTGCGAAGCTTTGTTGAAGAACAAGAGCGCTGCACCTCATCCTCAATCGCCATGTTCATAGTAGCCAACCGGGTTAATGATATTCAAAATTGTTCAAGTGTTCTCGGCTACACTTAAAACCATCCTTGTACTTCACATTGATGAGCTCCTTTCGATCAAGAAGACTTTCCTTGGGCTTCAGGGTCTTCTTCTCGAACAAGTGACTCAAGCTTTCTCAGTCTAAAACTCGCGGCATTGGTTTCATTGTATTAATATGGTGAAAACACTATCGTCCACCCATTGCCTAATCTGTGCCAATTGCCTTGCGATTCATCTTCTTCACTCCTGGCATTCCATACGCTACCGCTTAGCGCATCTCCTTCAATCAAGCCTGCATGCGCATCCTGCACATATGAATGTCCTCCATCCTTGGCTTCCATGTTACCCAATCGAGCCGCGAGCCTGATCATGCTGCCACTTCCTTCCATCTCGTGAAGACAAGCCAACCCGGCCTCGATACCACTTGTTAGGAAATGCCTGGCATTACAAGATAGAGAATGGACAAAGTAAAGCAGAGAAACGGACACCAAGAACTTACGGGTTCTAAGTAATTTATGCCTACGCCCACGAACAACGATCAATCTTCACTATATGAAAATGAAGAGTACAACAAGAGTAGTCTTACCAAGCCACGTGCAAGGCTTCTCTGATAAATACAAGAAAGTATAAACACACACTCTCTATCTCTCTAGACTTCACTCACACAAGCCTGCAGTTTCAACACTCTCACCTCACTCGAGCGGAACTCCTGGGCTGACTCGATCCTTTGCTACTCACTCTTGGTTGCTTGCTTACAACACTACACCCATATTTATAGGTGAGGGCTTGGTATTCTACTAGTCTAGTCCCTTCTACAAACTAGAACTAGTTTCTAAGTTCTAGAATATTCTACCATCCTCTAACTTAGATAATTCTAGACTAGCCACAAATTGTAGCCTCTAGATCTTTCCATTTGCAACCAAGGAAGCTAGTACTCTCTAGCTTCTTCCATCAACTTAATAACATGCTAGAATTGTCTAGCATGCTCCAGCCACCTCACTTGCTTACTAGAATAATCTAGAGCATTCATCATGGGTTGGACCATATACCAACAGAAACAGTATGGTAAAGCATGTCAGCTGTTTGATAGCATGGACAGTCATGGTATAGTTCCGGACAGATGTAGCTATAGCTCTCTCATACAAATTTTGGCTAGTGCTGATATGCCACATATAGCAAAACCCTATCTCACGAAGATGCAGGAGGCAGGATTGGTAAGTGATTGCATCCCGTATTGTGCTGTGATATCAAGCTTTGCAAAATTAGGACAACTGGAAGTGGCAGAGGAACTATACAAAGAGATGGTGAGAAAGGGACACTTCACTGCGTTGGGATATTTCGAAATCAAAATCGCCATTGATGACTTCTTGCACTCGTGTTCCTGCAACTGCCACCGCTGTTAATTATATCGACTATGAGATATGTATATATGCATATGCGCAGCAGCATCAGTAACCAGTGTGGATTGGCTAACTACCTTTCTGTTTATATATATATATATTGTTATTACAGCTGTATGTACTCATGAATATGTTACGTAGTACTTAATAAATAGTTCAATACGTACGATATTAATATATATATTCCAAAATCGGAGCTCAATCTTAATCAAAACTTACAAGTTAATAAATAAGGGGTACCAAAAGCACTTTTATTAAAAGCGCTTTCAGTCATTTTAAAAGCACTTTCAAACGTGTCCTAACTCATCTTTCAGCCTTGACAATCAATGATTAAGCATTACATAATGCTACGGCTTGTTAGCAAAGTGTAATAATGTGGCCTGCACTTCGAACATTACATACCAGATAATAGTGCAGGAGAGAAACACTTGCTATATCCCGACGATATATCAACTCTCTCTCTCTCTCTCTTTCTTGCTGATAACTTTACGATATATCCTTGTTACATGAGAGTTTTCGCAATGTTGCAGTGTGAAAAGTACTAAATTAATTAATACAGAGGTTGTTTGGTATTGAATTTGAAATGAATTTATAGTTTTGAAAATTTTTTATTTAAAAATATTTCCAAAGAAGTTCTCTCTTGAGTATGAACGAAACTCATCTGTTACAAACTATTGCTTATATATAATGTATACATGCAGTTTCTTGATGTCAAATATATATGATCAGGAGCTGCCCTATTTTTGGTTTCTGCTGCAGTGTGTGTGTGTGTAATCTTTGTCCTCAAGGAATATTACATTCAAGAAATTAATTGAGTGGTCTTGAAAAATTGAAAAATCAATCCTCCCGAGTTGCATATATATTCTGGCAGTGCAGGAGATCTAAACCCTTGAATTAAAGCTTTGTTTTATACTGATGATAGATATATTAGCAATTGGCCGCCTCACCTCACCAAAAGTTAACAACTCCTTACCCAAAACGTGTGTTAGGAAATGGTTTCACAGCTTTGCTAATATGTTTCTTAAGCTAAGATATGCATGGGACACTGAATAAAGTTAGTTTATGAAGAATGTTGAGCTTCCACCAAAAAATTAATTGGCGACATGTGGAGTATTCCAACTTATTTATAAGTTTGTTCAAGGTCTTTTGACTCCATTCTCCTATCAATATAAGATTCATTTTCAACAATTTGTTTGAATCACAAGGTAACTTCAGTTACTTATACTCTGTAATTTGTATTGACTGTATTGTACACGAACTGTGGTTTTCACTAGATTAAAAAGCTACATGTATACAATTACTTTGCAACAATTTTTAAATTCCTTCAAACGGTTGATGTTGGAGCAGAGTTTTTGCAAGGTTTTTTACTACATCTCCGATGTTGAACAACGCTTCACATCATCACACGCTTCCTCGTGTGTGGTGATACTACTCAAGCTAAACACTTGGAAAACAAATATTAGGTAACGTGAAGCACGCATGACCATTAGACTTTCAAACATGAGTCAATCTGCTCTAATACCATGAATGCAATTAAAGTTCCACTATAAAACCAATTAGTAATAAGAGAAGTAATCTAACTCTTTATAAGCCATTACGTGTTTTCTTAACTTTTTAACGTGAGACAACACTTCACATTCAATTGGTTTCAAATACTTAGTTGCGGTATTTTGAGAAGTAAAATAAAAAATCATTCACCTTTATACAAGTACTTGAATATAGTAAATTATCTTTTTCAATCCAATCCTGAAAAACGAATGAGACGTGCAAGTACAACTACATGTGTTGATGGCAATGGCATGGAAATCATCTTTGGCTTCTATTTACCCACAAGTCCTTGCAAAAACAAGTTATTGATAAACCGCACCCTAGCTAGGCCTAGTACCTACCCTTTCCATTATAAAAAGAGAATGGGATTACGATACTATCCCCTCCCATTTGGGATTTGGAGTACAAAACAAAATCCCCTAATATGTTCCCTTGATCCCTTGCACAGTAGCATTAACCCCCTAACCACCAATTAATCACTAATATTTAAATAACAATTAAATAAAAACCAATGGGTTTAGCCCAGAATCATTCAGACAAAGAATTACGTGGCAGTCTAGGGTGAAACGCAGCTTCCGAAAAGCCCCTTCCCCCACACGACTTATGAGACGCCGCGCCTACTGCTCACTCCCCACTCTCACACTTTGCCCTTTGCCCTTTTTCCCCCAATTCGCCCTCCCAACTCCCGCGAAATTACCCACCCGCCCAGATCGCGCTCGCAGGGCTCCTCCTCCTCCTCCTCCGGCGGCGAAATTCCCGCCATGAACGCCGCCACGACGACGTTCCGCTCCATTCTCGAGAAGCCCCTCAACCAGCTCACCGAGGATGACATTTCCCAGCTCACCCGCGAAGACTGCCGCAAATACCTCAAAGAAAAATGTCCTCCCTTTCTCCTCTCTTTTTCTCTAATTTAAAAATGGGAGTTTTTAGTTTAAATACCAAATTTAAAATAATTTTAAGTTAAAATACCATAGTTTTAGTTTAGCTACTAGTTGAAAAGTCAAACTAATTTGCTAGGTAAAATGACAATAATGTCCAACCCTACCATCACAAAGTTTATAGCCATTAACTTTCCCAATGAATTGTAAAAAGCATGAGTATGAATTTTTTTAAAAGAAATTTTTTTTTATTACGTTAATCGCTTGGGGCGTAGGGTCTAGTTTCCGGATTTTGGGCTTCGCCCAAAACCCGAGACCTACACCCTAAGCCCTAAGCTCCTCCCAAGGACATTCTAAAACCCTAAACCCAAAATGATCAACTCCAAACCTTGACCGACCTTTTAAAATCCTAAACCTTCAAAGTTAACCCCGAGCTCTAAAGACCTTATAAAATTATGAAATAAATAAACTTGAGGACAATATGGTAATCTCTCATATCTTTTATTTAGTCATAGGATCACTTGCAATAAAGTTTGTGGCTTATTATAAAATATTTAATTAGACTTGGTATTTTTTCTTAAATATGATATTTTTCCTTAAAATCTATACCCAACTTGGTATCTAATATGAATTTACCTTTTAAAGAAGGGAGTAAATGTGGTGGCCACGTGTCCGTACAGGAATGCGGCGGCCCTCCTGGAACAAATCGGAGGCGATCCAGCAGGTTATTTCCCTCAAGGCGCTGCTGGAGGCCAACGACGATTCCGGCGCCGGAGCCCTCAGAAAGATTGTCGTTTCGCCTCATACGACCACTGCCACCACCCAGCGCGTCAGTACTTTCTTATGTGTTTGTTTCCCGATAAAATAAAAACGGGAGAGAAAATTACTGTATTTTTTCCTTTAACACTTGTTTGATTGCAAGTTTTCTGTCTACAGGCGGCGTCGAATTCCGCCGATTCAGCTAAGGAAGCGAGCGCCGATGTCCAGGCTTCGGTGTCCGCGGACGAACCGGCGCCGTATCCGAGAAATGAACCGCCCAAGCCGGTTCCCGAGGACCCGCCGGTCGATGCGGATACCGCGGCCATCAGTCCCAGGTTGATCTTTCTTTGAAACTCTCTTTTAGCTTGCTATCATGACCTTGCATTGGCTGAATTTGCTGATTGGTGAAGTTTGACTTATGTTAAGCACAATGTGGTAGTGAAGTATTCTAATTTAGCTTAATTGAAGCAATTTTCGGGATAAACCTTTTTGAAATTAGTATACCTTTTTGTATTCGGTTGGAGATTATGCTGTTTTTTTTTATGACCAACGCTACTGACCGTTTGAGCTAGGAGCTACTATATACTTTCGGTGCTCCTTTGACATCATATACTGACAATATCTTACGTGCAATCTACTCTGTAGTAAAAGATTGTCAACACTTTTAGCTATGGGCAGTTCTAAAGATGGTCCATTGAAGGAGATGCCTTTGGGGGTAGATGCAACAACTGAGGAAGAATATGCTTCACAGTCTAGGTTACTTCAAGACTTCACTAGTATTTCCAGCATTGACAAGGCATGGATTTTTAAACCTGAAAGCGGTACGATTTCTCATTCTTCTAACATGCACGCCCTTATCCTTACATACAAACAACAGATTCATATATACGTACATTACATACGTAAGGAAGTATATAAACATATGTACTTCCTCTCTAATTGAAATCCAAAGACTTTTTCCTAATGAGGATATGCACATTAAACTTTGTTTCAGGAATTGGGTCTCAGGCAATGTTTTCAATTGGTCAACCAAATCTTTTGGCAAACAAGAGGAAGAAATTCATTCTATCCTCTCATATTTCAAGAGAAAGTAACAATTCTGTAAACTTCCAATGGTCCCCATTCCCTGTTGAGATGACGGGAGTCTCTGTATTTGTTCCATCCCCGTCCGGAGCAAAGCTTCTTGTAGTTCGGAATCCCGAGAATGAATCTCCCTGTCAATTTGAAATTTGGGGTCGAGGTCAAGTGGAGAAAGAATTCCACATCCCCCAATCTGTTCATGGTTCAGTATATGCTGATGGATGGTAAATATCGTGAATGCAGTCTTTCCATACATGATATTTGATGTTAGCCTTGTGTACTGGACGCTTTTTTGCTTATGTATTTAGTGACAGTAATAGAATTACACCTCAGTTTTGAGCATCAATCCTTTCATGTATCTAGATTTTCTCCAGCATAGACGAGTTCAAACTTTCAATGATACAGGTTTCAGGGAATTTCTTGGAACGCCGATGAAACTCTCATTGCTTACGTTGCTGAGGAACCAGCTCCCTCCAAGCCCACATTTACAGACCAGGGCTACAGGAAAGGTAGTTCCACTGATAAGGACTTCGGTAACTGGAAAGGTCAAGGGGATTGGAAGGAGGAATGGGGGGAAACCTATGCTGGAAAAAGGCAGCCTGCACTTTTTGTCATCAACATTAAAAGGTCTTGTACAATTGGTTTAGTTTCTATTAGTATCAGGATTAGAAGTAAGGAGATTTCTCGTTTGAATGGCCAACTAACTTTAAATATCCTATGCTGTACAGTGGAGAGGCACAAGCTGTCAAAGGAATTGAAAAGTCTTTGAGTGTTGGTCAAGTTGTATGGGCGCCACCAGTTAATGGCTCACATCAATCTTTGGTTTTTGTTGGGTGGTCAGAAGGTATCAGAAAGCTTGGTATCAAGTACTGCTTTAACAGGCCCTGTGCGTTGTATGTGGTCAAGGCACCAAATTTTGAATCAGAAGCCGATGGATCTGAACTCAAGTGAGTTGCTTTGTGCAATACTTTTTGTTGCTTTTTGTTTTTTTGGATCTTCTGCTTGTTAATTGTTTTGGAGATTCTTTGTGCTTCTACATTTGATATAACTATTAATTTCTTTAACTGTTCTAGGGCTAGTTCAACCGAAGATTTTCCTGCTATAAACCTGACTCAAAGCATAAGTAGTGCTTTCTATCCACGGTTCAGGTAACTGTTTCCCTCATCAGACACTTAGTTCTGTGTTTGTGTGCACTTTACCAGGGTCTGTAACATCATGCAGTACTTAAATTTAGTCGATGATATAAGTTTTTGATGTTTGTTACCTCTCTTTTAATTTCAATTCGGAAATTGATATCTTAATATTAATTGGAGTTTGATGAACATTTGAATCGGAATTGTACAGATTGTTTCAAACATCATGTAGGATGACTGATTCTGATTGTATTTGAAACATGATCAATGTAATTTTGGCAGCCGAGATGGAAAATTCCTTTTGTTTTTATCGGCAAGAAGTTCTGTGGATTCTGGGGCACATTCTGCAACAGATTCTCTTCACAGAATAGACTGGCCAGTGGATGGAATGCTATCCTCATCTGCAAAAATTGTTGATGTGGTGAGATCTTCAGCTTTTATCTTTCTGTTGTGCAATCAACATTTCATTTCCTGATCGATAATTTGAAACTACTCAGTTGTGTGCAATTCTTTGTTTGAGTCCTTGTGCATGTATATTATGAACAAAGGTTCATTTGTTAGCATGTGCTTATAAGTAAGCATTAGGCGTTTTCCTTGTAAAGGTGCAAACTCATACGAGTTCGCATTCCAGAACTTTTAGGATGGGAATCATGGTTCGCTTACTTGTTTTGGTTGGACAACAATGTGCTGTTTTGCTATGATCATAAAAAATGTGCCTTTTTTTTTTTTTTGAAAAAAAAAGGGGGACCACAATTTGAACTCTAGCTTGATTATCTTCAACAAAAGGTTTTCATTTCATAATAATAGAAGTTTAGGACATTTTGTTTGAATTTATCTCTCTCTCTGCTTATATAACTGCACTTAATACACTTATTTTTTGAAGATTCCTGTTGTAATGTGTGCTGAGGATGGTTGCTTCCCTGGGCTTTACTGGTCAAGTATCCTTAGTAATCCATGGCTTTCTGATGGATGCACGATGATCATATCTTCCATCTGGGGCAGCTGTCAAGTGATACTTTCTGTGAATGTTTTGAGGTAACTATAATGACCAATCATATGACTCTCGCATCTGCATTGGGTTGTTACCATTTAACTTTTTATAACTGATCTATGAAATTTATATGGAAGTACAGTGGAGAAGTATCACGTATCAGCCCTGCTGATTCAAATTCATGGAATGTTCTTACACTGGATGGGGACAATATCATTGCTGGTAACATAAACTGCCATTTTTTTACTGATAATTACTTGGAAATGTTTACTGAATCATAACAAAATTTCACTTCATGATTGATTTCTGAAGTGTCTAGCAGTCCAGTAGATGTACCTCATATCAAGTACGGTTACCTTGTTGATAAAGAAAGTAAAAGTACTGCATGGAGTTGGTTAAATGTATCAAGCCCCACAAGTGAATGCTCTGAGAAGGTCCATCAATCTGCTTTTCTATATATTTCCACATATCAAGATTATCTTCAAAGCCTGTTTTACTCATGTTTCTCCTTGCTATAGGTTAAATCTTTGCTCTCCTCTCTGCAATTCAGTATACTGAAGGTTCCCGTCAGGGATGTTTCTGGCAGCGTAACAAAAGGTATTATAAACCAATTTTCTATCTGGTGTATAAAAAAATAATTGATTTTAACATCCTGTACCTGCTTAAAACCTTTCAGGTGCTGCCAAACCAATTGAAGCTATATTTGTGTCTTCCAAAACAAAAAGAAATGATTCATTTGACCCATTAATTGTAATCCTCCACGGAGGCCCGCACTTTGTTTCATTGTCAAGCTTTTCAAAGTCCTTAGCATTTCTCTCTTCAATTGGGTTCAACTTGTTACTTGTAAATTATAGGTAAGCTATGATTCTTCTTTTCTCCTTTGATTCTGATTTTTCATACCAGGTTCAAAGCTTCGAATTGTTCCGCTAAATGTATTTGATGTTCAACCAAATTGTGCTCCAATTTTGTTGTTCAAATGTTATGAGATTGTGTGAAAGAAGGAACCGTTTCTTTTAACTTATATCATCAGCTTTTGTCTTGCATTGTTCTGACATGTTAGTTTATCTCAGAGGTTCACTGGGGTTTGGTGAAGAAGCACTTCAGTCCCTTCTAGGGAAAGTTGGGTCCCAGGTGCTTACCTATACATATTTACCTTTGAGTCGTTTTATAGCAATCTTACTTTTGTTATCCGAGCTGGCATTCTGCTTTAGGAGAGCCTACTCTTTACCACCTACTTGTTTAGGTAGAGCCCTATGTTGTGCCGTTTTATACTATTTTGGTATCATACACAGACATAAACATTTATGGTGTAAATATATCTGTATATGCTTATGTATGCTAAGAATTTACGTTGTTAATGTACCTGTATAACTAGTATTTACTTTATGTATCTGCTTTTGTATTTGTAGACCCTAATCTCTGAGTTTATTTTGCTACAGGACGTGGATGATGTACTGGTGGCTATCGATCATGTCATTGACATGGGGCTTGCCAGTCCATCAAAAATTGCAGTTCTTGGTGGTTCTCATGGCGGCTTTCTGACAACTCACTTGATTGGCCAGGTCTGGTAGTTTTGTAAAAAGCATGACTCTTATTTTTTAGTTGCTTTGAGGCTTTCTCGCTTAAAGCTTTGTTCTTTTTCAGTGGGGTATTACAAAAGGTTTTTATTTTACTTTTGAAGCATCTATTACTTATGCACGCTTGGTAGATGAGTTCTTTTTTAGTTATACTTGAGAGTTGAACAATATTTATGCTGCAGGCACCAGAGAAGTTTGTTGTGGCAGCAGCAAGGAACCCTGTCTGTAACCTCGCATTAATGGTCGGTACAACAGACATCCCTGATTGGTGCTATGTGGAGGCCTATGGAAGTGAGGGTAAAAATAACTACACAGAAGCACCTTCTGCTGAGCATCTGACTCTCTTGCACAGCAAATCTCCTATTTCACACGTCTCAAAGGTGCTTGTTTAAGCTTCATATCTATTACTATATTATTTGCTTGCTCTTGATTTTGAAGCTTACTAGAAATATGGTCGAATAGAAGGAAAATGTACAGAATGATTTAAAATTTAAAACCAAAAAAATGTCAGCATGACCGTTCTCCCAACATTGACTAACTGCATGCACTTTCCACCTTCCAAGTAACTGCACAGCTATGCAGTGACATTGGGCAATGCGAGTAACATGATATTTTCTATTTGCAAAGGCAAGCTGTGTTTTGTCACTGCATGATGTGAAGCAAAATATGAATGAAATAAGAACAGAAATAGAAAAGATTGAACGAATGGAAAATTCTTGATAAAACCCAAGGGGCAAGAGTCTAGGAAGGGCCATGATGAATGCAAAGGCTTAATTCTTGAGAGTGGCTAATTCAAGGGAATCAATTCCGAGGGCTTGGATTGTATCCAGATCTTCCCTCCTGGGATCACTTTGGTTGGACCAATACTGTGGTTTCTCTGTTACTCCACGGGGCTAAAGTTTTCCTTAATATTGAATCAGCATTTAGTCAAGAAGCAAAAGAAAATTTCCTTCTGCATAGAAATTCAATAATTTAAAAGGATTTTATCTAGTAAGAAGTTTGCTATTTCTAACTTTTTGAAGGATCTTATCTGCAGGTCAAAACGCCCACCCTTTTTCTTTTGGGTGCTCAGGATCTCCGTGTTCCAGTTTCTACTGGATTTCAAGTAAGTTAATATGTTCTCCTAATGAACTACGCCTTTTCTCCTTAATAGTTTGACAACAAAAACAAGTGCTTGGATAATTGTTCTTCTTGGCTGCGTTGCAGTAGAAAGTGAATCAATCAAGCACAAATACAAAAACAATTGGAATCTGTAAACTTATTCTTTTAGCTTTCATCCTTAAAATTGATTTCCTTCCTCTCAAGGGGGTGCGACGATTTTGACTCATAGACGTTTACATGATTGGAGTGATGTGAGTAGAAAAGTGATTTGGATGTTTATTATTCGTAGTATGCTCGGGCGCTGAAGGAGAAAGGAGTTCCTGTCAAAGTCATTGTGTTTCCTCATGATACTCATGCAATTGAGAGGTAAACTTATGATCCAAATGTGCTAGTGCATTGTAGACACTCACTAGTCACTTACTACAACCGAGGTCACAAAGTTTCATGCTTGGATTTCCCATCTGATACGAATTTGTGTTTGCAGGCCACAATCCGACTTCGAGAGCTTTCTTAACATTGGTGTCTGGTTCAAGAAGTATTTGTCGTAAATGAGCAGCCATTTCTCCCATAGTTCGACTTGGAGAGCTTTCCTTCTTAAGATGGTTGCTTTTATGGGCAGTATAATCTTCAATCTGGATGAAAAATTATTTTCCTTGAAAATTTTATGAACTTCAACTCAACTGTTACATATTATTTATCATTAATGGGTTATTTTGGATTAAATGTCGTATTTGATCCATGCGTTTTCAGTTTGCCCAATTTAGCCCATGTTGCTAGCCAATGTAGAACAATCTGTCGAGCATAAGATTAATTAAGTTGTTTGAATTGCAAAACCTCACAATTAGTTACAATTGTGCTCACAGATGTCACAATCTAATGCTGCCACACGGCAGCCTATCAATAATTTCCAATTTTCCATCACCTTCAACTCGAAAGAGAAACTATACTATACTCCACACAATTTTGAACCATTGTGATAGGAAGCTGATGACATGGCATTGATTTTAACTAAGAAGGCTGTAATTTCTACTTAATTATAATTAGTTAGAAGTTGTTATAGATTTGGTTAGCAAATGGTTCGTTCTCGGAGTGTGTATTCTTGCTCAATTAAGAATTTGTAAGTTTTACCATAAATAATATTTTTCATTCTATCAAAATCTTCTTTGTAATTAGTTAGGTTTGAAAGCGGCCTAACATATTGCCGCTCAATTGTATTCCAACGTATGACAAACATAGCAAAATTTTAAAATTGACGACCATGGGAGAGACATGTAAAAACAAACAATTCCATACTCCAACATTGAACGCTATCTAATTGCTAAGTCAAGAATATAGATTTTAGAAATTTCAAATGGAAACCTTCTTTCTCTCATTTGATAAAAATGATGGGTATTGGAGTAATATATTCCTACTAGTTTATGACAGCAGAGCGAGAAACAAAACTGTAATGATAATGAATATTTCAGTTTGTTCTTGAGCTTTTTATTAATTTAGTTTTCTCTAATATCCCATCCGACTAAGCTTCTGTTCCAACACTACACTTGTGTTGAGAAACGGATATAAGAGAAATGAGGTTAAATTTACACATAAGCTATAGATACCTTGAATTAATACATATATAATAAGCACCAAGTACAAATTGGGGACTGGCTACAGTGCTCGCAAGCATTGAATGCTTACACCCATCTTACCCTCTCTCCTCCCTCCTCCCTCATTTTAATGGTGAGATCAGTGTGAACATTCAATGCTTGCGAGCACTGTAGCCTACTCCTATAAATTGAATGACAATTTATATGACTACCAGTCTTGCTAATGGGCAATGCACTATACAAGTCATAGTCATTAGCAACCAAAGTGGGCCCACCTGAATGCATGGGTGTATAGAGCGTAGAGGTGATAGATATAAGACATCGTCATTTTGATGTTCTTGTTTTATTTTAAGTCATTTCTCTTACCCAAAAAAAGTCTTGTAAAAATGGTCAGCGCAATATTAAACTAGCCAGCTCGGATTAGTGCGCTAACTTGTTTACAAATGCCATGTGAACGTTTAGGTGTCACCGACAGTGTCGCGTGAATTATTTATTTCAATTATAATAAATGTATTGTTTAATGAGACATATAAATACATATTAATTTTTGTCCTCTATCAATTTTATAACAGATGCAACCAAATCTAAGGAAGCAAACACAAGCTAAGGTGATAGGACCTCTCTTCAACTCATGAATACACTTGAAGAATGAAATCAAAGGGTTTTTGAAATCACAAAGAGAACAACATTTGCAAGCCAAACCTCAATCCTTTACAAGCTCAGCTATTCTCTCTACGTAAGCTCTCTCTCTCTATCTCTCTCTCCCCTTTGTATATATGTGCTCTTGTCACTGACATTCTGTTGACTTTTAATCATTCAATCCAATTTTTTTGTGCTAAACTGGTTGATGGGTGTCTATTATTCCTTCTTTTTATCTCTCTTTGCTTGGTGCTTTGATTCATATTGCTACTTCAGTTGTTCTGGTCTCTTTCTTTTCTTTCTTCTGTTGGGTAAAGTTCAAATCATCGAATTACATGCTTTTTGGAAATCTTGAAGTTCAACTATTGTACGATTGCGAATGGTAATAATCTTGGTCAATGGAGTGGCCATACAGGATATAGCTGCTGAGCAAATATTGAAACTTTCATGTTACTAACAGACTTCCAATTAATCCACATTGGCCAAATTCGCAAGTGCCGGCATTTACTAGATGGAAGGATTCTGCTGCTGAAAGAATAACATGCCAGTCTAATTTGTATATAATCAAAAGAAAAAATAAGAAAATCGCTTCTTCCGCGATACTTGCTGCTTGTTGTTTTCTTGTTATTGATCTTCCCTACAATCTACTCTGCAGTGGAAGATTGTCAACATTTTTTAAATATGGACGGCTCTAAAGATGGTCCGTTGAAGGAGATGCCTCTTGGAATAGATGCAGCAACTGGAGGAAGAATATGCTTCCCAGTCCAGGTTACTTCAAGAATTCACTAGTATTTCCAGCATTGACAAGGCATGGATTTTTAAATCTGACAGCGGTACGATTTCTCATTTTTCTCAAAGGCATGTATACACACATATGCATATACATATCAACATTACATATATTTTCTTGGCCAATATCAACATTACATATGCATACACCCAAATTTGCAATGAAGATATTTTCACCAAACTTTGTTGCAGGATTTGGATCCCAGGCAATGTTTTCAATCAGCCAACCAAATTCTTAGCAAACAAGACGAAGAAATTCATTCTATCCTCTCATGTTTCAAGAGGAAGTAACATTTCTGTAAACTTCCAATGGACTCCATTTCCTGCTGAGATGACGGGAGTCTCTGTAATTATTCCATCTCCATCTGGTGCAAAGCTTGTAGTTCGGAATCCTGAAAAAGAATCTCCCTGTCGGTTTGAAATTTGGAGTCGAGCCTGGGCGGAAAACGAATCTACATTTCCATCTGTTCATGGACCAGTGTATACTGATGGATGGTAAATCAATCATGTGTACAAGATACATTGTGGCTTTGTCTGTGCATTACTCATCCTTTCGTTTGTCTACATTTTCTCTCATGTCGAAGAGGACAAATTTTCAATGATACAGGTTTCAGGGAATTTCTTGGAACCCTGATGAAACTCACATCGCTTATGTTGCTGAGAAGCCAGTCTCTCCAAGCCGACATTTACAGGTCAAGGTAAGAAATGGGTAGTTCAACGGATAAGGACTTTGCAACTGGAAAGGTCAAGGATGGAAGAGGAATGGGGGAAACGTATGTCGGAGCACAGCAGCCTGCACTTTTTTGTCATCAACATTAACAGGTCTAGTTACAAGTGTTCGTTTTTATCAGTACCGAGAATGTATAAGGGGATTTCTTCAGATGGCCAACTTATTTGAATTCCTCTATGTTGTACAGTGGAGAGGCACAAGCTGTTAAAGGAATTGACAAGTCATTGAGTGTTGGCCAAGTTGTGTGGGCGCCACAAGTTAGAGGCTCACATCAGTATTTGGTTTTTGTTGGGTGGTCAGAGGGTACCAGAAAGCTTGGTATCAAATACTGCTATAACAGGCCGTGTGCATTGTATGCGGTTAGACACCAACTTTCGAATCAGAGGCTGATGGACCTGAACTCAAGTGAGTTGCTTTGTGCAATGCATACGTCTCTGTATTTTGGAGATTCATTGTGCTTAGTCATATGATATAACTAGAAGTTCCTTTACTTTTCCAGAGATTGTTCAACTGAAGATTCTCCTTGCAAACTTAACCCAATGCATAAGTAGTGCTTTCTGATCCACGGTTCAGGTAACTTTTGTCCCTTGTCAGAGATTTAGTTTTCAGTGTGTTTACACGTTAGAGGGGTTTGTAATCTCATTAGTTGCTTAAATTCAGTGTACAATGTATCTGTGGAATACATTTTCTTCATGTCAAGGATACATTCTCTTGAAGTGCTAGACTCGATAGAACTGAAACATAATTTATTTATCTTTTGCCACTTTCCGCCTCTATCTTTAGATTCACAAACTGAAATTGATATCTTGATAAACACGAGTTTGATGAACAGCAGTATGTGGATTTTTCTGACAGTTGCAAACGTTTTCTACTAATGCCTGATTCTATCTCGAAACATGACCCGGTGGGATTTTTCAGCCCAGATGGAAAATTCCTTTTATTTTTATCTGCAAAGTTCTGTGGAGTTCTGGAGCACATCTGCTACGAATTCTCTTCACAGAATAGATTGGCTAATTGACGGAGTGCTTTCCTCATCTGCAAAAATTACTGATGTGGTGAGCTCTCCTTCACTTTATCATATAAGATAAGCATTTTGTAAAGTGCAGACTCTTCCTTTTTGTTGCATGATAATCGTTTTGTACTTCCTGGATTAATCTCTGAGGTATCTCGATATAATCATATGTGATCATAACATATGTACTTTTTTGAAAGAAAAAGGGTGTGGAGCATCCATCGAAGTTATAGGCTTATAGCTGAGCTTAATTATCTTTAACAAAAAGGTTTCAGTATCATGAAGTTGGTATCACACAACATAATACTCTCGAACATTTAAAGCCTTTCGCATGAGTTTTATTATCTCTTTATCTGCTCCCTCCTTGTACGCTTCTTTTTGAAGATTCCTGTTGTAATGTCTGCTGAGGATAGTTGCTTTCCTAGGGCTTTACTGTTCAAGTATCCTTAGTAAACCATGGCTTTCTGATGGACGCACGATGATCATATCTTCCATCTGGCGCAGCTGTCAAGTGATACTTTCTGTGAATGTGTTGAGGTAGCTATAGGATTCATCATATGACGCTCTTGTTACCTTGTTATTATAATTAAATCATGATACAATTATATCAAATTACAGCGGGAAGTATTAACAATCAGTCCTACTAATTCTAGTTTCTTGGAGCGTTCTTACACTAGACGGAGACAATATCATTGCTGGTAATATAAACTTCTTCTTTTTTTTTTTAACTGGATAACTAAATGGACAAATTTACTGAATTACAAAAAAATTCACTTCATGTTTGGATTTCTGAAGTGTCTAGCAGTCCAGTCGATGTACCTCATATCAAGTATGGTTATCTTCATGTTGATAACGAAAGTACAAATATTGCATGGAGTTGGTTAAACGTAGCAAGCCCCACAGATGAATGCCCTGACACGGTCTGTCTATTTTCTTAGTACCGTATGTTATTACTGTGATTATCTTCAAAACTTACGTTTGTTTTACTCAAGTTTCGCCTTGATACAGGTTAAATCTTTGCTCTCTCATCTCTTCGATTCAGTGTAATGAAGATTCCTGTCAGCGATGTTTTTGATAGTCTAACGAATGGTATTACAAGCCCGTTTTCTTTCTTGTGTCTTAGAACATAACTGATTTTGACATCCTGCATATGATTACAACCTTCAGGTGCCACCAAACCTATTGAAGCTATATTTGTGTCTTCCAAAGCTAAAAGAAAACGATGCACTTGACCCGTTAATTGTATTTCTTCACGGAGGCCCGCATATTGTTTCGTTGTCAAGCTTTTCAAAGTCCTTAGCATTTCTCTGATTGGTTTCAGCTTGTTGATTGTAAAATATAGGTAAGCTGTATTTCTCCGGTTTCCTTCTGCCTTGATTTTTTCGGCTAAAATACTTGATTTTATCATCCCCTGTTTGAAAAAGTTGCCTCTTTAAGATATTAGCTTTTTATGTTATCAGCTTTGCTTCCATTGTTCTGAAATCTAGTATATCTCAGAGGTTCACTGGGGTTTGGGTGAAGAAGCACTTCAATCTCTTCCAGGGAAAATTGGGTCCCAGGTAATCTTACATACATAATACACACAATAATACATATATATGTGTGTATATATCTCTGTATGTGCTCAATGCATGTTAAGCATTTACTTTATTAGTATACGAATATAAATGGTATTTAATTTAGACATCGATGTGTTCGTTTGTGTTCGAGGCCCTGGATCTCTTGGGGCATCTTCTCTACAGGACGTGGCGGATGTACTGGTGGCTGTAGACCATGTCATTGACATGGGGCTTGCAGTCCATCAAAAGTTGCACTTCTTGGTGGTTCTCACGGTGGCTTTCTCACAACCCACTTGATTGGCCAGGTGTGCTGTTTTTTGCAAAAAGGACGATTATTTTCCCATTTATGCATACATGAACGAACATACACGAAAGAAGGACGATTTTAGGTTCGGTAATCTTGTAACTGAAATGCTGCAGGCACCAGATAAGTTTGTTGTGGCAGCAACAAGGAACTTGCTTGCAACCTCGCGCTAATGGTGGGTACAACGGACATCCCCGATTGGTGCGCAAGGTGGAGGCCTATGGAAGCGAGGGGTAAACAGCTTCACAGAAGCGCTTCGGCTGAGCATCTGACTCTTTCACAGAAAGTCTCCCATTTCACACGTCTCAAAGGTTTATGTTTTGCATTTTAGTTTGAGCTTGTTTTCTGTTAATTTACTGAGCCTACTCTTGGACTTTAATTAATCTCATGTTATTTGCAGGTCAAAACACCCACCCTTTTTCTTTTTGGGTGCTCAGGATATTCGTCTTCCGATTTCTATTGGATTGTAAGTAAGATAACACGTTCCTGTCCTAAAGAACTAGACATTGAACACTTCGATTAGGCATTTAAAGGTTACCTAATTGCAATGGTGTGAGAAAAATGAATTGATATGTTGATTGTCTGTTATGCAGTATGCTCGGGCGCTTACGGTGGTAAGGAGTTCCGTCAAAGTCATTGTGTTTCCTCACGATACTCATAACGACAGGTAAATACATGATCCAGATGTGCTTAGGTGGACAAATACTAGTCGCTTTGCTACAACCAAAATCGTAAACTTCATGCTTGGATTTCAATCTGAGATTTCAAATTTGTGTTTGCAGGCCACAATCCGACTTTTTGAGAGCTTTCTTAACATCGGAAAATTGGTTCAAGAAGTATTTATCGTGAATGAGCAGGCATTTCTCCCTTTGCTTTTTAATAAGTGACAATTCCCGCCATTGCTGTGTTAATAATGATGAGTTTATGGGCACAAGTACAATCTAACATGTAATGTCTGTTTATTAGAGTTCACTCTAACCAAGTTCTTCTACTGAGCTTGTTAAAGATGACCGATCATGCCTTCTGTTCATCATGTATAATCTGATAATTTGGATACTGAATGCTTTATACTTTAGAAGGTATTGAAATCAATATGGAAAGTCTGGTTTGCATCATTCTTGGATCCAATTTTTTGTTTTCAAAACTAATGAGAACTTAACTAAGGGCTGTTCGAAACTAAAAACTTATTTGAAACTACTTTCAGTTTTTAGAAAAATGAAAACTGAAAACGGAATATTATCAAACGCCTCATTTAGCTACACATTCATCATTTTTTAAAACTAAAAATTAGATTCAAGAAGAATACCAAACAGTCCCTAAATTTTTACATATTTTGATCAAGTAGGTTTTGGAGAATAAACACAAAGCAACATGAATGTGGCTCTACGCATGTGCTTATAAATGTGTATTCTCGATGCAGAAGAGTTGCAATAAGTTAAATTCTGTTAGTCTCGCACGGGGCCTAATTTATAACCAAATTCTTTTTACTTAAACTTGTTAAAGATGGCTGCCCATGCCTTCTGTTCATCATCATGTATAATCTGGTTGGTGAATGATATATTTTACAAGTTACTCATTCAAATCAATATGGGAATTTAAAACTTTCTTTTACATATAATTTGCTACTATTTGGAGTTGAAGTCCAATTTTTTTATAACTGTGATGTCCAGAAAAATCAGTTATACGTACACGCCTGCCCCACTTTTAGATGAGAGATTTTTCTAAGTAATGTGATTCCACGCAGATCTACATGCATATCACAAACGGAGAAAATGATATATTTTTTCAGTTGTCCTCCGCTTATTGTATGACGTGGAGAACTGAATACCGAAATTTCTCTTTTCGCATAATGTTAAACTTTCCTCGTTTTCAAATAGAGTTGTTCCTCTCCTTTTTTCTTTTTATTTTATTGGAAACGATAGTAGTATTGAGAATCAAATAGAATTACAATCATCAATTAGAACGTCACTCTGGGACAATGTCCTAAGTTCGTCAAACCAAAGGACTCATGGTAAAAAATAAAAGTCAACATGGCTAATCTATAAGCCGCTAAATTAGTTGGGCGGCGAATATTACATGAACAAGACTCAACAAAGAGGTAAATCCCACCTTGATGTGTCCAACTATCATGCTTAACGGGAGTAGTGTCCTCACACAAGTCACAAAGAAACCTTTGACCAGCCTTTAGTGAGTCACTTTCTCAAAGACAACTCGGATGTTGTCGTCTAATGCCACTCGCATTCCTTCCCCGCTTCCGCCAAACACCTCCACCATGTAAGGACTCCGCCATGTGAGGGACTCGATGAACAAAGACTTCATGAAAACACCCATTCTGGCCCCATGATGCTTAAACTTATCACCGTTTTTGTAGAGATTAATATTTGCTCCACTCTTCGTGATGAAATAAAGTAACACAATATTTCTTTTTAGTAATTTAGCTTTCTCCAATATCTCACCAACTAATTCTAACGCACTGTCATCTTTTGACTTGAAGTCTTGAGCCTAAATGTTTCAATATCTCACTCAACTCCAACTAATTTTGTCTTCCTAATAGATATTAAAGAAATCAATCAGGTTAAGATCAGACAATTTTTTACACCTCGATCAGGTTAAGAAGTCAAGAACACTTTGGTTCAATACTTTATCTATTAAGCATGCAATGAAGGATCTAAAGTCATGCTAATCATAACCATATAATTCATACAAAACAAATTGGTGTCCAAACACATATTTTGGATGGGTTGGGTCGACCTGTATTAGACGAAACCCACCCCCTATATGGATGGTCCGAATCCCCCTTCCATTTCCCAAACGGATATTACGCGCTGCCTATAACTTTCTTCTCCTATTCGAGTCCGTCGGAGTCCACCAAGCACAATTCAGCACATTCTCTAAATTTCTAACCATGTTATTATCATTTTCCTGAAAGCCGAGAGAAAAAGCTATAGTATGTTTCTGTTTCTGTGAAAACAATGTTTGCGAAGGTCCAATTGACACCAGTTGCTTCCCGTTCTGGGTTCCATAAAAACCTCCCAACGCAGGGCGCTCTCCACTGACAAACTCGAACTCATAAGCAAGGATAGGAAACAGAGGGTGGTTCAGAGCCCCAGTGGAGGAGGAGGGGGTGAAGAAGAAGTTGGGTGAAGTTCATCGACCCACAAATGGCAGGAAATGGCGGCGTTTTTCATGAGGTGAGCTGAAGAAACCCAGTTTTGTGAAGAACCCAGGTGGGGAAAAGAGGAAAAACGCAAAGGGTAGTGACGGTTTTGCGAAAAGCGGAGATTTTGATGGTGGGTTGGGGCGGGGTTGGGAATGGAGCGGTGAAGAAAGTGCACTCCACGTGTTCGACGAAATGTGTCAGTTACGGAGGTTGCATTCCCGCACTCTTGAAGGCGTTGGACGAAGTTGAGGATTTGGATGAGGCTCTGAGGCCGGGAAGATAGGCTTACTAACAAGAAGGAGTATAATTTTGAAGGAGCAGGTTAGTTGGGAAAGGGCTTGGGAAATTTTTGAGTGGTTTAAGAGAAAAGGATTGTTATGAGGTGAATGTGATTCATTATAATATAGTGCTTAGAATTCTTGGGAAGGCGAGGAAGTGGAGCCGTGTCGAGAGTCTTTGGGATGAGATGAAGGTTAAAGGAATAGCACCGATAAATTCGACTTATGGAACTTTGATTGATGTTTACAGTAAAGGCGGGCTTAAAGAAGAAGCACTTGTTTGGCTGGACAAGATGAACAAACAAGGAATGAAACCGGATGAGGTTACTATGGGGATTGTCGTTCAATTGTATAAGAAAGCAGGAGAGTTTCGAAAAGCTGAGGATTTTTTTAACAAATGGTCTTTAAGTGTATCTTTGAGACAAGACCAAGAGGGCACTTCTACAACAAGTGCTTCTGGATTGCAGAGCTCTTTGCATTCTCACGTTTCCTTGAGCTCGCATACATACAATACATTGATTGACACGTATGGAAAGGATGGCCAACTTAAAGAAGCATCTGAAATATTTGCAGTCATGCTTAGGGATGGGATTGCTCCAACTACAGTGACTTTCAATACGATGATTCACATTTGTGGTAACCATGGCCGGCTTGAAGAAGTTGCTTCCCTTATGCAGAAGATGGAAGAGCTTCGATGTCCACCTGATACAAGAACATATAATATTCTAATTTACCTCCACGCAAAGCATGATAATATAGACATGGCGACAAACTACTTCACAAAGATGAAGGAGGCTCGCCTTGAGCCAGACCCTGTGAGTTACCGCATCCTTTTGTATGCATACTCATTAAGGCACATGGTTAGCAAAGCCGAAGTCCTCATATCAGAGATGGATGAAAGGGGCCTTGAGATTGATGAGTTCACTCAGTCAGCTGTAACTAGGATGTACATAGATGCCGGGATGCTCGAGAAGTCATGGTTTTGGTTCATGAGATTTCATCTTTCAGGGAAATTGAGTTCTGAGTGCTGTTCTGCCAACATTGATGCATATGGAGAGCGCGGGCATATTTTGGAAGCTGAGAAAGTTTTCATTTGCTGCCTAGAAGCAAAAAAATTGAGTGTTCTTGAGTTTAACGTGTTGATTAAAGCTTATGGGGTGGGGAAACAGTATGGTAAAGCATGTCAGCTGTTTGATAGCATGGACTGTCATGGTGTAGTTCCGGACAGATGTAGCTATAGCTCTCTCATACAAATTTTGGCTAGTGCCGATATGCCACATATAGCAAAACCCTATCTCAGGAAGATGCAGGAGGCAGGATTGGTAAGTGATTGCATCCCGTATTGTGCTGTGATATCAAGCTTTGCAAAATTAGGCCAACTGGAAGTGGTAGAGGAACTATACAAAGAGATGGTAAGATTCAATGTTCAGCCGGATGTTATCGTCTTTGGGGTGTTGATAAATGCTTTTGCTGATGTTGGAAGTGTTAAAGAAGCTCTGAGGTATGCTGATGCAATGAAAAAGGCAGGTTTGCCTGGGAACACGGTGATTTACAACTCCTTGATCAAGCTCTATACTAAAGTTGGCTTTTTGAAAGAAGCAGAAGAAACATACAGACTTCTTCAGCCATCAGAGGATGGTCATGCCATATATGCTTCAAATTGTATGATTGACCTTTATAGCGAGCGATGTATGGTTGAGCCAGCAGAAGAACTCTTTGATAGTTTAAAGAGCAAGGGAGCTGCAAATGAGTTTACATATGCAATGATGCTGTGCATGTATAAAAAACTGGGGAGGTTTGAGGAAGCCATTCAGATCGCAAAGCAGATGACAGAACTGCGACTTTTAACTGATTTGCTGAGTTATAATAATGTGCTTGGGCTGTATGCGACGTATGGAAGATTCAAAGAGGTAGTGGCAACTTTCAAGGAAATGATAAAAGCTGCCATTCAACCTGATGATTGTACATTCAAATCACTTGGAATTGTTTTGGTGAAATCTGGGATTTCGAAACAGGCTGTTGGCAATCTGGAAGTATCAGTGAAGAAGGATGCTCAGAGTGGCTTGCGAGCGTGGATTTCAGCCCTCTCTTCTGTCGTGAGATTAAATGAAAGTAATTATCTGTAGATACTCTCCGCTACGAGCGTTTGAGTGATGACCATCAAGCCTTGTAGTCCAATTCCTTGCTGATCAATGGAAGTCAATGAGGGAATTGGGGTGTGGAACTTCAGGTGTAGAAGTTGAATTATGCATGCAAAGTTACATCCAATGTGCCACTCAATGGTACTGAGAAGGGAAATTTTAACAGGATAAAAATGTAGATGACATGTCGGTTGACGGGCGAGAGACAGAGACGTGACCCTGGATAGAGCCGACTGCTTGGAAGAAGAATTGTATAGCCAACTCTACAGGAGTCAGTCTTTGAATCAAACTGAATATTTTGTAACATCCTTGTACAACGTTGTAATATGCTCTTTTAATCATCTGTGGATGTTGTAAAAAGAAGAGCATTGGAATTGTCTGGTTTTGTGTAATTGCCTTGTGTATACTGAATATTTACAGTCTGCTGAGTTTTGCTTGAAATGAAAGAGTTGGCCTTATAGAATACACATATCTTTACAAAAGCATCTCTGTGTGGGAAGATGCATTTCTTTTCAAGTTTACCCGCCGTAAACTTTGCAAACCCAGTATCCAATTGTTGCCTGATTATCACATTAAATCCGAATGTCGGTTAGGCCAGTTGGGGCAGGTAGTGTGCTCGGGATCCAATGAATTATTCGACTAGTTTAGAATATTGTCTTGTCCGGTGAATGAGAAATACTTAAAAATGCAATTTATTTACATATTTATATATTTTTCAAAACGGGAATTCGATGGCCTGTTTGTTTTTAGATTTTAGCTTTCACTTTTTGTGGTGGAGACGTGGTGAAAACGTAAAGGGAAAATGAAGGGTGAAGGTGGGAGTGAGGGGAAGGCATACAACAATAAAATCAATCTGCCTTTGTTTCCGGATTAAACAACGGAAAGAGAAGGGGAGAGTGAAGTGCTGCTGAAACTTGATATGGCAAAGGCGTATGATTGGACTATGGAGTGTTTTGGTGGAGCGGGCAACGAGGGAAGAGGGGTTTGCACTGCCTCTACTTGCTGTTTCTGTGAGGGACGACAAGTCACAAGTGGAAACTCAACAACATATATTTTTCAGATGTGAGTTTGCTCGTGCTTTTTGGTATGCAAGTCCATTGCAGCTGGATGTGAGGAGCATTGTTTGGGCTTTGGCGGATTTGGAAGTGTAGAAATGTTGTACTCTTTTAATGGGGCGGCGCCACAACCAGCAGAGGCCGTGCATCAGCTAATGTGGCAGTGGAGTGAGTTCATGGAGCCACAGCTCCTCCTTGGAATGTTTTAGAGCCTCCATGGCCTTTGGCGTTTGATGTTAATGTATCGGTTCGAATTTGATTTCTAATAAAATCAAGTTATCGTTTGAAAAAAAATTTAAAAAAAACTTCAAATAGTTTTTGATCATTTGTTTTTAAGTTTTTCTTTTGTGCTCATTTCCTTGTACATTTTCTTCCACATCTCCAGTCATCTTTCCTCCCCTATACTATATCATTTGTTCTCCCATCCTCTTTATCTCTAGTTTAAAAATAAAAGTTACCAACTAAAAATAAAAAACAAAATGAATATCAAACAGTCATTTTTTATAAATGCTGATAATAATCAACTTTAATGCTACATATGTTTTAGTCATTAAATTTGATTTCACAACTATTTATATCTTTTATATTTAATTTTAACAATTCATTTTGCGTAACATTCAATATTAAATTACGTAATGTCGAAAAAAAAATTGGCTTATTTGTGAAGAAGAAAATACCATTCCACTGTGGAACAAAGTGGCGGTTGACAACGACACCAAAAAATAATCATTGATTTGGAAAAATATCTAATGATGATATTGGTATATACAGCAAAAAAAATGCATTGCTTTATGGCGTGTCCCACAGCTTTTTGTGTAAATATGCATGCCGCTCTTGCCTTGTAACTCATAGCAGAAACTGCCATTGGCCATTGACTTCAGACCAAAAATTTTTGGGTGCTCCAGAATACGGGGTATTTTGAATTTTTTAATCGTTGGATCTTAATTTTTATATTTTAAAACAAAAATTCAACGATTAAAAAATTCGGAGTACCCCGTACCTCGGGATATGTAAGAAAGACTCTTGCCAGACAGCCACCAAGTGTATTATGTTACCAACTCAAATATCTTCTGTCTTATGACGCTTTGAAGAATATGATGTGCTTGAACCGCCGCTTGATTTTCTCTTCAAGCAACAAACAACGGGCTAATATTGTCTTAGTATTGTATAGTATTTAACACTGTAAACTTTGAGGGGTTGAGATTTCAAACTTACAATTTCAGCAGTTTAGAACTCGTAATATTAAACACTACGTATTACAGAAGTTTATTTTTAAGAAACCACACCCTGCCAATTTCTTTCTATATTATCATTGCAATTTGGAA
The DNA here is from genome assembly GCA_018257905.1 of Gillenia trifoliata. Classification (NCBI taxonomy): domain Eukaryota; kingdom Viridiplantae; phylum Streptophyta; class Magnoliopsida; order Rosales; family Rosaceae; genus Gillenia; species Gillenia trifoliata. Next base: position 15,837,612 of record CM031083.1, on the reverse strand, counting down.
TAACATATATAATAATTCCACTTCTTTTTCCGTATTCAAGATTCTCTTTAATATAACTATAAATCAGGACTTGATGTTGTCGACATGAAGTACTTACATATATTCTTCGAAATAATATTACGGCGTTTCATACTATGTATGCATTTAACTTTCTCACATTCTATTTGTGTTATTAATTCAGGATGCACCTAAGTTTCTCTTCATCGGACCTGATTGGATCATCAGCGTGGATCTCTAAAAACAAAGACAGCAAGAATACAACAACTATTGTGTATAAACGTGTGTATATGCATAATGCATGTTTAGATTGTGGATCATCGTTCAACCTGTTCGTATGAGCCACGAGTTCATACGTAAACCTTTGAGCATGAAATTATAAGACAGGAGGTCGATGATGAAGTGTTGAAACTATTTTTTTTATTAATCATAAATCAGTACCCGTACAAACTACAAGTATCTCAACTAATGTACAAGATCCAAAATCTTAACCCAACATCCTATCAATGAAACAAAAGAATCTAAACCCAACTAATATACCACTAATCGCACGTTAATTAAACTTAATTATCAATGGCCCTGCCTTTGGAAAAGGACTTCCATGCACCGATACAATGTTCTCGGCCTCGTTGTGTACAAAAAGATTAAGTTAAACCATACCCCGTGCTTAATTTCCTCACAACACCCGCAGCCAGCTTACGTCCAAAATAATGTTCACCGCCAACATCAAACGACAGCGTTATGCCACGAAACGACAAGGTTTTCCAACCCAGCTCTCAACTCTTCCCAAAGCCTAACCTCCCGCTCAAACTCAACTCCGCCGCCGCCCTCCGCCATCTTCACTTCCCCAACCACCAAACTCGGCGCAATGTCCATTACCTCAACCGCCATTACCACCCTCATCATCACCCCTTTCCCCACCCCTACACTCACACTGCTCTTCCCTCTCTCTACTCTGTACCCCAGCCTCTCCCCAACCTCCCTCAGCTTCTCCACCACCGTCTCCGCCCCTGCCTCCGCCGTGAACCTCCGCTCCTTCCGAATCTCCGCCTCGAAAAGCCCCGAAAGATCCAACCCAGACGACATCGAAATTATATCGAATGCATTCATCCCGCACGGAACGACGTCGCATTTCTTTACCTCCGCCGCCGGCTCCTCAAAAAGCCCTAAATCAATCGATCTTTTAAACCACGGCTTCTCCATCAACGCCTCGATCCCCAACCGAGTGTTCGGGTTCGGGTCGAGCAGCTGATATATGATCCGACCCGCCGGCTTCGAAATCCAACCCGGAATTTCGTACTCCCGCCTCTGAACCTTCTTATACATGGCGATCAAATTGCTGTCATCGAACGGCAAGCGCCCGGCGAGCAGGACGAAGAGGATGACGCCGCACGACCACGCGTCAGCTTTTGAGCCGTCGTAGCCGCGCCGGTAAACCACCTCGGGCGCCGTGTACGCGGGGGTCCCGCAAGCGGTGTGGAGCAGCCCGTTTTTGAGCTGATCTGGTAAAGCGGAGAGTCCGAAATCCGAGACTTTTAAGTTGCCGTTCTTGTCGAGCAGAAGGTTCTGGGGCTTCACGTCGCGGTGAGCGACGCCGTTTTGGTGGCAGAAGTGCAACGCCGAGACGAGCTGCTGAAAGTATCGACGAGCAAGGGACTCCGGCAATTTACCGTGGCGAGAGATTTTGGCGAACAACTCACCGCCCGTGGCGAGCTCCACGACGAGGTAGATTTTGGACTTGGTGGCGAGGACTTCGTGGAGTTTGAGGACGTTGGGGTGTTGCTGGAGGCGGCGCATGGCGGAGATTTCTCGAAGGATGCGGGGCTCCATGGCGGCGTCGGTTTGGGACTTGTCGATGATTTTGATGGCGACGGCGGTGTTGTCGATGAGGGATTGAGCTTTGTAGACCTTGGCGAAGCTACCTCGCCCCAACAGCCGGCCCAGTTGGTACTTTCCGAGGAGGGCGGTGGGGGTGGCGGTGGTGGTGGAGGTGGGTGGTGGGGTTGGTGGGACCCCGGGGCCCATGGCTCGTGAGTTGGAGGAAGCAATAGCAGCAACGGCAGCAACCCAGAGACTGAAGGACAATGGCTGCTTCTTTGGGCGTTACGTTTTATAGCATATTTTTCGGGAGACTACTAGCTGGCTTCTTAATTTGGGTTTCCCATAAAACCCTTGGTTTTTTTGGGTTTTTATAATTTGGACCTTCTTAAATTGGTTTTCACTCCTAGTCAACCTCTCTTACCCAACGGCCAACACATAATTCATCCCCTTCGTTCTTATTTTTATTTGTATTATAATTTAATGACAATATTAAGTAGGTAAATTTATCATCAAAATAAATATTAAGTAGGAAAAACTAGACCAGTTAGAAATATGAGATTTTTTTCATGTACTGAATTGCATAACATTTTCGGTTACATTTTCTATGTGTGTTTTGATATATACAAAAGTATACATGATATATATAATGAGTCGTCACCATTATATGCTACATATATGTTAATCATATAGTCGATTGTTTACTAGATTCCAAGTCACGCCTAGCTAAGTAGTTTTAAATATACTCTCTTCGTCATATTCACATCAGCATGATTGAGTTGTAGTTTAACTAGTTAAGAGCATCATGTGTTTCGATTCTTCTTCACATAATATCTTGCTAGTAAAGAAGAAAATATCTACCAAAGTTGAAACATTTTATGGTAACTAGCTAAAACCCAATATATGCTAATATAAACATTGGTGTACGTGCTTATAATGTTGATACTGAAAAATGTTAAGTAAACTACAAAACAAAGGAATGAGTAATATACTTTAACAGATTTATCGTTGTTAGAAAACTGATAAAACCAACTCAAAACCAATTGTCAATGAATCTCCAATACTTTTTAAACAAATTTAAGGTTTTTGTTTTTCTAATGTGTGATACTCTTAGCATAACTTCTCACACACATAAATAACACATCTTAAGTGATGTAGGAGTACATTTGGCTATTGTGCGCAACACACCACATATTGAACATAAAATCAATTAAAAATCGATGAAATAACAGTAATACAAATCTTTCATTCTCTAAAATATCAAAATGGGCAATTTGAGCATTGAGGATTGAAAAGAAAGTAACTTTCATCGTGACTTATAGGGCCACAAACATGATGTAAAGCATTATGTGAAAACAAATACACATCAATCTAAACGGCTAAAAGCATTTCCACTAACAATTAAAGCATACAATGCCAAGAGATTAATATTAGTGCCGACAAATCAACCCTTAAACAAAAATTTAATTATTTATCCTCCCTCTCCCTTTTGAAAGCAAAGTAATTGCCTTTTTCTCCCCTTTAAATATTTATATTTAACGGAAGTGATAAATTACTTTCGGGATTAGAGTCTTCTTCTTTAACCTACTACATTTTGTATATAAACTCTCACCCATCTCTCAGTCTAAATTAGCATAGAATATTGGTTGTACTAAAAAATAATTAAAAAAAGTTAAAAATATCCATCTTTTAACATATCACGGACTGGAAAACGAAAGGCACCACCTTCAACAATTTACTGGAAAATCATAATCACAATCACAATCACAATCGTAGATCTTTCATATATCAACGGTCCATAGTTGTGCAAGTGCAAATTGGCCTATGAACTCTATAGACAGTCAAATTAGGTGGCAATACGACCTTTCCTGGTGTCGTTTTTGTCCGAAAGTTTCACGGGTCTTGTGGTGCCTGCTTGCTTAGTATTCAACTCAATTGCGTGGTCAATTTCATTTGAAAAAGGACAAAATGAAAAAGGCCTTTTAAGTAACTTAATACAGTCACTGAGAGAGAGTTCCGGAAACAGCACACCACAAGTAGCCTGGAAGGCCATGAATTTGGGCACGTTGGGATTACCCAAAAATTCTTGGGTACTCCGGAGTATGGGGTACTCCGGAGTACGGAGTATTCCGAATTTTTTAATCGTTATATTTTAATTTTTATATTTTAAAACAAAAATTCAACGATTAAAAAATCCGGAGTATCTCGTACTCCGAAGTATGCAAGAAAGACTCGGAATCACCTAGGCGTCTGCGGCTGCTTCTGCAACCGAAACAACGTCGAATCTCCCTCCTGTCACTCCACTGGGGCGAGGTTGTTGCAGCATTATTGGCCTGGAAATTGTTGTCGTATTATATATGTGCATACAATTAAGTCAAATATGCTTCATTCAATCGGTTATGTTTTGCATATTTTGATTGACAATAATGTGAGAATATTCAACATTAATAAATGATTTGATATAATTAAAATCAATTTAGTTTTTTGGTTCTAATAATCAATTTCTGCCCGTGTTACGAAATCATACAGTATTTTATACACTTCAATTAAGTTTTTGGGTTGTATATTATTTATGCTTTAATAGGGGTGCAACTCGAGCATGTTGGATGATCGACCTATATCCTAATCTAACTTTCACAATTCGAGTTTGGGTTAGATTTGGATTCATGCGAATTTAGTCGGATTTGAGTTTTAATTGGGTTCAGACTTATTTATGTTAGGTTTGGGTTCGCCAATTTTATTGAGTTCCATCTAATATTTTATAAATTTTAAACTAAACAACGTCAATACTAGTTAAAATTCTATTTACATATCACCACGCAAAAGTTAAACCAAACAACTTGATGACCAGTTCTTTTTTTTATAAAGAGAACTGAATTTCATTTCTTGGTACTGGCCTGCGTAAAAAACCTCTAAAAACAAAGAAAAATAGTGCCATCAAACCAATTCTTAATTACAAACAGTGATCTAATTCTTAATTACAATTCTTAATTACAACATCTGCAGCAAGGATTGCAGAGAGCCATAAGGGCTCATCTTCAATCCATGAATTAAACGGGTCAAACTTCTATGGTACATACTGTTGAATAGTTTAAAATTTATTTTGAGTCCACCGCAAATTAATCTGGACCATTCAATGACGGTACCATTAAATGGTACGTACCACCCAAGATTTTTCCGAATTAAACCACTCATTATATAGTCCAAATTTCGCCAGTTCGTGAGTTACCACATTACCCTTTTGTGACTGCCCAACACTCCTGAATGTTCTGAAACTACACTTCAATAACTCAATCTCTTCCAGAATGCATCATGATGTCTCAAAGCTGTAATCCTCAGAATTAATCAGGCCACCACCCCTTTTGCTTCCATTTCCAAAATCACATCAGAGCACTTCCACCCGTTAGAGGAGGGCAAGGGCAAGGGCAGGGGCAAGGGCAACTGATTGCTCTTCAAAAGTAGTGCTTGCCTTTGTGCAACTCCACCTGTTGAGCAAGGGCAAGGGAAAGGGCAAGGGCAAGAAAAAAAATATTATTTAATTCAAATAATTTAAATAATTTAATTTGTTCGTTGAAAATAAAACGATTGTCTAATTCAAATAATTTAATTTCAACTACAAAGCAAACCATAGCATTACAACAACCATAATTAACTAAAAATAAACAATTAATTAAAAATGAACAACATTATTCGTAGTACCCTACTCCTCAGGAATCCAATTGGTGGAGGTCCGTCATCCCTTGGAGCATATGGAACTTCCTCGTCTTGCTCGGGAAAATGTCTTCTCGTGACGGCATCTCGTTGTTTTGTCCAAAAACATTTTGAATTAGGAGTCATTTGCTCGAGGCGTCGGGACATGATTTCCCGATCCTTCTCCTCTTGTGTTTCTTGCCTTTTTAACTCCCTTTCTCTTGCATTTGCTTCATCTCTAGCCTTGTTTAACTTAAACACTTGTCGTTCGTGCTCCCGATTCAGTGCATGTTGGCGAGCCAATTCTTCAACTATTTTTGAATATTCAGTATTTGAAGAACTACCTCTTGCGGCTTTTTTTCTTAGCAGCTTTCCTACCAATAGGCCTCTGGGTTGCTTCTGTCGGTGGTACCGGTTCAATTGGGGTCCCCGATGCCTCCTCCAATGGCGATTCTTGAGTAGTTGATTCGTGTAAAAGAGTCTCATTTAAGACAACATCTGGACCACCAGCACAATTTTGTATTTCGGAGTATGCTTGACAATGCCCCATAATTCGTGCCTTGTGAATGATCTGTTGTTGTTAGCATGATTGAACTACATTTGTGCTTGTAGTTCCTGAAAAAAATAATTGTGAAAAGACATAATAAATTACATATTCAAATGCTTATTTTTTATTAGCTTAAAAAATTGTCAAACAACATAATAAATTGCAATTACCTCATTGGCTCGATTATCGTCACTTCGATATAGGGTTTCCGCTTTTGTGATGGCTTCTTTCCAAGATTTCATCTCTTTATGTGGATGTCGGTACCTACTGGACATAGATTGCTCGGTCCGGGGCGTGCCTTGCATCTTCTCCACAAAAAATGCATGAATCTTCTTCCACATTTTGTCGACCCTCATCTCATTTTCGTTGATCGGGTCATGAGTCACACGCACCCAAGCCTCCATTAATGCAATATCTTCAGCGATCGACCAATTTGCCTTCTCACTCATAATTTTTTTTTTTGTAAAACAAGGATTTGGAAGGTGAAAAACAAATATAGTTGATGTAGGAAAAAAAATATTGAGTTGTGGTGTGAGGAATGAAGAAGATGATTGGGGGTATTTATAAAAAATAAAAAAAATCTTTTTTTTTTTTATAATTTTTTTGAATTTTTAACGGTCAGATTAATCTTGGCCGTTCATTTTTTTTCAAAATTTTAATCGAAGGCACAATCTGGTAAATTTTTTTTTTTTTCCGTTGGAAATCCAAAGGTCCAGATTAACTAGCCATTGGGAATCCAACGGCCAGGAAAACGCCACGTCATAGAGCCATTGGCTCTGGCTGACGTCATCGACAAGCGTGGGTCCCACGCTGACAGTTTGGCCGGCTCACTCTCCCCTCCATGCGCATGTTGTGCACGTGCCTGATTAAAAAAATATATATCAGTGGCTGACGTCAGCTTGCTTGCTAGCGCTAGCTCGGGCACAAATTGCTCGGGCTTGAGGTTGGGCTTGCTTGGGCCCACCTCTTGCCCTTTGCAATTGTAACCGGTGGAGGCCCTAAATTGGGGTTGGAGGGCAATCCAACCCAATTGCCCTTGCAATCCATACATGGGTGGAGGTGCTCTCATGGAAGCCTATATCCCGAGCAAAATTCAGGCCCTCATTTGCCGCTAAAAGCTCTGCCACTTAAAAGTCAAAATTGCCTTGAAGACCAGTTCTAATATGTTTCAACCATGCAAATTTTAAATTAAATTGCAAGACAATACAAAAGCTTCAACCAAAAGAAATGTAAAAACAACACTATCATTTATTATTTGTGTGAAAACCGACAATAAACTTCAAGTATAGTCATCATAAAAGTTATACCTAACTTATATAATATGAAGTGGAATGGGTAATATGTGCATGAGCGAATTCGGGCTAAAAATCGGCTTAGGTTTGGGTTGACATGGGCAGGCAAGGCATCAACCCAATCTAACCCAATAAATGGTGAGGTTGGGTTTGGGTGGGTTTTACTTCATTCTAACTTGCCCATTGAGTTTGAAAATCGAGTTGGGCATGGGCAAATTCGGACTTAACTCGAGTTGCACCCCTATGCTTTAGTGATTTTTTTATTAACGTTGTTTGACTTCTTACATGTATATTTAATTGTAATTAGACTTTTTTTCCAACCACAATATAGGTACATTAAAAGATGGGTGATTTGAGTTAAGCAAGATAAAATTATGCGTAATAGAGAGCCAAATTTAGTTTATGTTCAATTAATTATTTGGAATTGAAAATGTTATGAATTGGAATGATATATGGTTGCTCAAGTATTTGGTGATTTAATACCTATTTGTTCAGGTATGAGATAACTAATTTTGATTTGGAATCCACTATTTGTTTCATTCTTTAAGTGTCAGTAAACACACGGGATATTAATAATCAAAATAACACTACAATATAATGTCAGTATTATTCTCCACTTGTTAGTAAAATGTCTTAGTTTTGGCTCACATAAGTGACTAATTCGACACCTAATTATGACTAGCCCATTACGTGGAGAAACTTTAGAGTTTGGCAACTGGACCACGAGTCCGTGAGGCCCCAAACACAAAAATGCCCACATATCCCACCCACAAAAATGCACACACACCCCAATCCATATAGCGTATAAAAGACTCTCCATTATGTGCCTTAGTTCAAATCTTCTTCTCAATATTGACATATTGTTATATTATATAAACATGCCATTAGTCATCTTATGGCATATTTGGAATGATTCCCACACCAATTCCCTACAAGTAATAGTAGAGTTCTATAAAACTTCTAAAATATTACAAGCCCCCACCTAACTGAGGGAGTGTGAGCCTTTGGCTATGTCATGTTCTATATAATAAATTCAATAATGCTTACATTTTATTTTTGTTGCCCGACACTATACTAATAATTTACATTCAGTCCACATAAGTGACAGTTGAATCTCATTTTGTCGTAAGACGTTTTCTACGACCAAACTATTAATCTATTTGCTTTTGCAGGGTTAGAGAGAGAACGGTTCGTCGCGCATGTTGAACATAAAATTAAACGCCTTATTTATATTTGTGAATGTAAATTTTCGTCGGTTGATGACTTGACAAATTTACACTTGTAAAACCATAAAACACCTTTGATCAATGCCAAGACTACGCGCACCACACAAGTGGGGGGGCTTGGCCAATGGATCTTCGATGCCTAAGTTAGTTTCTCTGAAAAGAAAGAGAATTTAGGGCTTAATTGCATAGCAAAAGCTCACCAAAATGTGGTGAAGATTGAGGTATTTATAAGAGGAGGTGGTCAGCCATGGGGTGTGTGATTACGCCACATGTCGGCTTCCAGTTGGCAGTGAATGTCATCCATAGGATGGATTCCTATGGATGGAAAAATAATTGCCAAAGATATATTTAATAAAATAATATCTTGGAATTATCCCTAGAGAATCTTAATTAAATAGGATGTAGATTTTTTGAATAAAGGAATTAGTCTTCACATGGGAAACTAAGGGAGATAATTTAATAATTAATTCCTCATTAATTTTCTTATAATTATCTCCTTGCCAACGGGCAACGAAACTTGGAGAATCGTAGTCAGCAGCGTAGGGAGTCTTCATGAGTGAGCAGCGCGTATGAAATTTGTCATTTAATAAGGGTAGTCTCGCTAATAAAAAATATTTGTCCATGTGTCAGCACCACAGTTTTTTGGATTATTTTTGGCTCCACAAATGCCCCTACACCTATTGTGCTATTGTAGGGAGTGTTGCAGGTGTAGGAAACCTCATTTAAGTGGGACTGCAAAAATACTTTCCATATCAACACTGGCTTCCCAGCGCGTATGAAATTTGTCATTTAATAAAGGTAGTCTAGCTAATAAAAAATATTTGTCCATGTGTCAGCACCACAGTTTTTCAGATTATTTTTGGCTCCACAAATGCCCCTACACCTATTGTGCTATTGTAGGGAGTGTTGCAGGTGTAGGAAACCTCAGTTAAGTGGGACTGCAAAAATATTTTCCATGTCAACACAGGCTTCCCAGTGGGTGTAGGAAACCTCAGTTAAGTGGGACTGCAAAAATACTTTCCATGTCAACACAGGCTTCCCAGTGGGTGTAGGAAACCTCAGTTAAGTGCGACTGCAAAAATACTTTCCATGTCAACACTGGCTTCCCAGTGGGTCACCCATCATAGGATTACTCTAGCTCAAACTCACTTAGCTTTAGAGTTCTGATGGAATCCGAAGCCAATGAGCTCCCAAATGGCCTCGTGCTAAATGGAGGTGGGCATGTACATATAAGGCATATCACCTCCTCTCCGTTGGTCGATGTGGGATGTCACATTCAAAGTAAGTCTAACTACGAATTGTGAAATTAAGGTTTTTGATTTCGAATTGGGGATGAGAATTAGAGTTTTAATTTCAAATTGAGAATGAATTTCATAATTTAGGGTTTTAATTTGGGATAAATTATTAGGGCATGGGTTGAATTTCAGGGTTTAAGAATTTGATGGTTGCTGTTGTTTCTTGTTTGCAACCGTTGGCTGTTGCTAAAATTCGAATCCTCCTGTAATTTCTCTTTCCTTTTTTTTTTTTCACTTTGATTTTTAGTTTGGAATTTTTGGTTCGGTTACCGAACCGAAACCAGGCCCAGGACTAATAGCTAAGCTAACAACATCTATTGGGACCACGGAGACCAAACCAAATTGTTTTGTGGCTATAATTGGTTCAACTTGTGTGGTTACCTTATTCTTAGTTAATTAAACATGCGTTTGTCTCCTTGTTCGAAACTTTGAAAGTGCCATTTACGACACTTTCAATTATGGGCCATTCTTTTCACTAATTACGTTTAATTAGATCCATGTCGACATCATTGTCTGAGCATTATATCATTGAATTTGATTAAATTAAAACCTAAACTAACCCCAATTTTACCCACAAACAACGGATTTAGCTTAGATATTTTTATGTATGAAAGTTGACTTCAACAATTAAAAACATACATTGTCACTAATGGCAACGTGACTATAACCAAATGCTTTGTGTTTGAGATTAACAATGGTACTGTATACAATTTTTCTAGTTATCCAACAACTTTAGTTGCCAATGTTTGTAAGGTAGTGTGTGTAAAGAAAGAAGATCTTTTATTATTTCTTTCTTAATGAAAAAGGAATACAACTCAGCTTATATATATTTGTCTAATTAGGCTTAGTAACTAATTATACTTAATTTAATCTCTTAACACAGAGATTAGTTACAAGACTGTTATAACCAAAAATACAGCTGTACAAGCTATTAACTATGAGGTATCCCTTTACACCCCCTCAAGCTAATCGGTGGAGCACCCAGAGAAAGCTTGGACTGTAGATACTGGAACCGTGTCTTGGACAGGGATTTTGTATGAATATCTGCAATTTGATGCTCAGTGTTAACATACAAGACTTTGATTAAATCTGCAAGAACAAGCTCCCTGATATAGTGATAATCAATCTCAATGTGTTTTGTACGAGCATGAAACACATGATTGGAAGCCAAAGAGATGGCAAAAATATTATCACACCATAAGGTAGGAGTGTGAGAGAGTGGAAAAGTTAGATCTTTGAAAATCTTACAAATCCATGTGATTTCTGCAGCAGTAAGAGCAAGAGATCGATATTCAGCCTCAGTTGAAGATCGTGCAACAGTTGGCTGCTTTTTAGCACTCCAACTAATGAGATTAGAACCCAAGTAAACATAATAACTAGATGTTGATCGTCTATCAAAAACACATCCTGCCCAATCAGCATTTGAGAAAGTTGTAAGCTACAGAGAACTCTTTTTAAACCAGAGGCCTTGATCTACAGAACCTTTGAGAAACCTTAGAATGCGTTTGACTGCTTGTAAATGAGTATCTCGAGGACAATGAAGAAATTGACACACTTGGTTTACATCAAAAGAAAGATCTGGCCGTGTCCAGGTGAGGTATTGGAGAGCACCAACTATGGACCTGTACTCCTTTGGATCAGACAACAGATTGCCGAGATGATCTAATTTGGTAGTGCCAAGTGGAGTGGCACAAGGTGTACACCTTTTCATTTTTGTCTTAATAAGAAGATCCATAGCATATTTTCTTTGGGACAAAAAAATTCCTTCAGATGAGCGATGAACTTCAAGTCCAAGAAAATAGTGGAGAGGTCCGAGATCTTTAACAGGGAACATGGAACTGAGCTGGTGAATGAATGCTTGACAAGAATAGGCATTTGGTCCGGTGACAATGATATCATCCACATATACTAATACAATCACAAGATGAGGAGAGGTATGCACAAACAAAGAACAATCTGATTTAGAATTTGCAAAACCAAGTGAGAGTAGTGCATGACCAAGTTTGTCATACCAAGCCTGAGGGGCTTGTTTTAAGCCATAAATGGACCTATTTAGCTTACAGACAAAGGAAGGTTGAGAAGCATCAACAAAACTAGGAGGTTGTTGCATAAACACCTCCTCTTTCAGTGATCCATGCAGAAACGCATTGCTAATATCCAACTGATTTAGAAACCAATCATTCTGAACAGCAAGAGTTAATAAGATGCGAATAGTTACTGGTTTAAAAAACAGGACTAAAGGTTTCTTTGAAGTCAATACCCTCTTGTTGGTGAAACCTTTTTGCCACAAGATGAGCCTTATATCTGTCAACTGTGCCTTCGGGGTTGCGCTTAATGCGAAATACCCATTTGCAACCAACAATGTTTTGATGAGGAGAAAAGGGTACAAGAGACCAAGTGCCTGTGTTTTGGAGAGCTTGAAATTCTTCTAAAATTGCTTGATTCCAGTGAGCATGTTTTGATGCTTGCAGATAAGTGGTAGGCACAAAGTTATCTATAGCAATGGGATGTTTGGTTGCTGAGAGCGCCTTTGGTTTAAAAATACCTGCTTTGGACCGTGTAACCATATGATAAGAATTGATAGGTATATTTGACTGGTTTGGAGAGGAAGAACGGGATGACAAAGGTTGAGAGGAAGACGGTAGAGATGAAGCAGGTGATGAAGATGTGACTGGGAATGAGGAAGACATTGTAGAGGGTGCTGAAGTATGTGAATAGATAGGAAACAGAAGAGTAAAGGCTGGAGAAGAAGACGACTCTGTGTTTTGTGGCATTGAAGAAGAAAGAAGGTTTTGTGCATCGTGAAAAGGGAAGTGCCTTTCATTAAACAGAACATGTCTTGAAATATAAAGGTGCTAAGTTTGAATATCTAAACATCGATATCCCTTGTGCTGAAGACTATAACCAAGAAAAACACAATGAGTGCTTTTGCCTTCCAGTTTGGATGAAGTATATGGTTTAAGCCAAGGATAGCAGCTGCAGCCAAACACCTTTAATCTTGAATAATATGGAGATTTATGAAATAGAAGTTCCTAGGGAGATTTGTCCAGTTGAGAAATTGGTAATCTGTTGATGAGATACAGGGCAGTTGAAAATGCTTCAACCCAGAACTTGTGTGGAACCCGAGAAGAAGCCAAAAGAGTCCTTAGAGTCTTTGTGAGATGCATGTGCTTTCCTTCTACACATCCATTCTGTTCTGGTGTATGAGGGCAGCTATATTGATGAGAAATACCATTGCTTGATAGAAAAGAATTGAACTCTGAGCTGGTAAATTCACCCCCTGAATCTGATCTCAATACTTTGATTTTATTGCTAGTCATATTTTCTACATAAGCTTTGAAGGAGACAAAAAAAGAGAACACCTCAGATTTATTTTTCATGGGGAACAACCAGGTATATTTTGTAAACTCATCCACAATTAACGAGTAAAACTTGTAGCCATTGGCAGAAATAATTGGAGCTGGACCCCAAATATCACAATGGAGTAATTCTAAGCTAGTAGAAACAGAACTTGTACTAGAAGAAAAAGACAACTTGTGATTCTTGCCTATAGCACAATCTGTGCAAAAGAAAGATACAAGTTTGTCACCACTGTGAGCAAGACTATCCTTATTTAGTATTCTCCGAAACATAGCAGAAGACGGATGACCAAGTCTTTTGTGCCAAGTTTGCAACGATGCTTTAGTACTGATGAACGCAGAATGTGTAGCAGGAACATTGGAAAGACCTTGAAAAGGATAAAATCCGTCTTTAACTGGGCCTCGAAAAAGCGTCCTCCCCGAAGAACGATCCTTGATTTTAGAACCATCAGAATCAGGGGTCAAGGAACAATAGTTATCTTTCAAGAATTGATAGGCAGAAAGCAAATTGAATTTCATCAGTGGAACATGAAGAATGTTACTCAATCTGAAATTAGCAAGTGGTGTTGAAATTGTAGAATTACCAGTGTGATGGATAGCCATACCTTGTCCATCACCAATATACACCTTGTCTTCGCCAGAGTACGGATGTGGAGATTGAATAGTAGAGATGTCATGAGTAATATGAGAGGTGGCACCCGAGTCCATCAACCAAGTAGTTGGAGATTGTGTAGAATTGGTGTGAGCAGACATAGCAGCTAACTTTGCTAGAGGAATTTTTCCAGCAAAAGCAGGGTTCATTCTCTCATAACAATCAGAGCTTCATGATCGAAGGAGTTTCAAATTTGGCAAGGAGTTCTGCCACCAAAATTATTGCGACTACCACTAGAATTATTGCGATTTCCAGAGTTGTTCCTGTAATTGCCATGAGTTCCACCAGAATTGTAAAATTGACCACGAGAATTGTTGAAATTCTTATGAGAATTACCACGGCGTTGAAAAGAACCACGACCACGATTGTTGTGAGAAAACTTTGGTAGAGGATTGGGGAATGACTGATGAGCCGCATAGGCTTGAGGAAAGTTATAGAACTGTGGTGTAGGGAGGAGTGGAGGTTGATACTGCGCATCAAAAGCCTGAAAAGGCTCAGAAGCAGAAGAGTTCACACCTTTTTTCTTGCGATGCATAAAAACCTCCTTGTTAATCAGCAATCCATGAAGTTCATCTAGTGTTGTGGTCGAGAGTCGGAGCATGATAGAGTCAATGAAAGACTAATACTAATCAGGCAATCCATTGAGAGTAACAACAATTAAATCATGATCAGATACAGAAGCTTCAGCAGCCATTAACAAATCAGCAAGGCCTTTGATTTTTTGCAAATAATCAGAGATAAAGAGATCGCCTTTGTGCACAGAGTGAAGACGAGAACGAAGTTGATGAATGTGAGCGGCAGAGACTCCACCAAATCGATGCTCAAGATTCAACCATAGATCGCGAGCCGATGTGACACCAACTGTGAACGGAATAATATCCTCAGAAAGCGTTGAATTCAACCAGATCAAGATATTATGATCTTTTTCATACCAAATCTCGACAGCAGGATTCAGAATATTGTGACTAGATTCATCAAGAACGTAAGGCGGCGGACAAACTTCAGAGCCATCAACAATGCCGGTCAGTTTGTATAGTCAGAAAATCGGAGCAAAGAGAGCCTTCTAGACGAGGTAATTATCCCGCTTGAGCTTTGTAGGAACCATGCAGCTAATATTCTGAACAGTTATGGAAGAAATTGACGAGATCGAAGAAGAATTGGAAGAATTAGGGTTCATCGCTGCAAAATTGGGGGAAGAATTTGCAGGATGAGGGGGAACAATTTCAGGCTGTACATGAGAGGAAGTCGAAGACGCCATGGCCGAAGATCAAAGAGCGAAGAAGATCAAGAGGCGAAGGTGGTGGCGGTGGCTGAAGATCATAAATCGAAGGATCGAGAGGCGGTGAAGCTGGATGGCGGTGATACGATGTAAAGAAAGAAGATCTTTTATTATTTCTTTCTTAATGAAAAAGGAATACAACTCAGCTTATATATATTTGTCTAATTAGGCTTAGTAACTAATTATACTTAATTTAATCTCTTAACTCAGAGATTAGTTACAAGACTGTTATAACAAAAAATACAGCTGTACAAGCTATTAACTATGAGGTATCCCTTTAGTGTGTTTGTCATTTTGTATTAAAGTAATTTAAAATATATCATTACAATAGTTTGAATCTCGCTTCACACACTATCACACATATTGGTTAATTTAGTTAGTTATAACAATGTGTTTTTTTTTTTTTGTGGTGTATTGATGATTCTTATTTATATCCCACGCATGCCAGTCATTTATCCCTTTCTTATCTAGCTAAATTAAAAATCTTATCATTTACCACCTAGACTTTATTTTTAGTGTCGATGTACCACTTTTGTCATCTATGTTAGAAGTTTCATCAAAACTCAATCATATTTTCTATACGTGAACACTTTTTTCATATGTATTTTCACCGCTCCAAAACCCATAAAGAACCTGGGGTAAAAATGTAGTTCACTGCATCTTGTGCCGTAGTCTAGAAGAGATTCTTGTGTGAGGAACCCATAAGTGGTGGGTCATGAGGTGCTGTAAGAGGGAGATGTGGTAATTACATGAGGTAGTGAATCTCAAAACAAGAGGTGGTGGGCTATGAGGAAGGGTTTTATGTATAAAGTCCGCACGAACACATGATACGGGTGTTGGACTTAAGACTTTCACCGTTGGTTTTAACTCTTGGTTCCTCTCTATATGCTGGCTGAATAGAGTAAAATTTAGTTATAGGAAGTGTAAGATATAGCAAGAACTGATGTGTGTGGAAGTTTATGGGTAAGTACCTCTCAAAAGTCCAAAACTAATCCTCCCACGCATGCATGGTTAAAATATCTTAATTAAGAAAGTATTATTAAAATCAAGTTGGTAGTTTTATAATCTAGTTTAACCCTAGCCAAGCATTGTAACAATGAAATTACTTGTTTATTAATTTGGACCATTAACGTCGCATAATTTGGATGCTCACCAAAGAGAGCATTAGATTTGCAAATCTCTATCAAGTTTAGTAGAACCCTAATCCAAGTCTATATCACGTTATTGACAATGGAGCGCAGGATTTAAGACAATGACTGCCATGTTTATAATTTTCGAAGTTAAATGCATTGCAGCCATGGAATTTAAACCAACCACTGATTCGGCTTAGGCACTAAACAGCTCTATGTAATTAACAATTTCTATCACTTTGTAATATTTTATATGAAATTAACAATTAGTAGGTACACGAAGACACTTGCTAACCATGGTCACAATCAGAATGGTACTGTGGTAGGGACTAGGGAGTAGCCGACAACAGGCGGTTAGAAATATTTAGGTAGACCTATAGGTGATGTTTGGTGGACTAACTAGTTTTTAGTGCAGCGATACGATCACGAACTGCCTTAAAGTACTGTTCCATGTCCAAAAAGTCTTCAATACTTAGCATCTCGGGTGCCAACAAATACCTTTGGTTTCACTTGATTCGAACCATCTTAGTCGAGCCACTGCTTACAGCCCTTCGTCATGATCCGTCAAGGGCAAGGGATCGCGGTTGGGTCTAGAGAGAGTGTGACAATCAATTACACCGAATTATTAAAAAAGAATGGACAAGAAAAGTAGGAGCTAAATTTCGAGGGTTACAATCTAAAAATACGATTCCACATGAGGACAATTGCCCTCATAAGTAATGGGAACTGGAAAGCTGGCTAGTCCTCAAAAATGCTTGTTAAGGTTGGGGCTTACAATGTACCCTGTAACTCACAAACGAATGTTCTTCGCTTCGAGCATCAATCAATCTATCATATGTCATTCTATCATTGTCTGATTTCTAGTTGTCTGATCACACTCGAAATTATGTATCTACTTATCGTATTTTTGCCTCTTCTCAATAGTTCCGTAGCAGGTTTTTAAGGACAATGACTTAATCCAATCACATTTTTCAAAGATATTGGGAAATAGTTTGCAAGGCTAGCCGGTTAAATGGATAAGTCGTGTAGCAAAAGATCTTTGTTCATGACTATTACCTAGTTCGTTTTCACCTTGCTGCCTTCGTCTTTCGACTTGAGAACTAGTTTAGTCTTCTTTAATAAATAAATATTCAGTGAGTGATTCTTTTCATCTTTTTATTTAGGTTCCCTTACGGTCATTGTTAATTCTGCCTTCTTTGTTAGTTAAAGTATTGTCCCTAATGTATAATGTATAATATAATTTGGTTCATTTATCCCGATTTAACCTATAATTTTTGTAATTTACGGATCATAACTTAATTACATTACTTTTTCCACGAAATTAGTAATTGAGTAATTGCTGCAATTCAAGGACCATAACTTAGGCACATCACATTTTTCATGAAATAGTATGTGAGAAGCAAGTGTGGGATGTTTTTACACGGAAATTCCTTATTGTACATTATTTTTTACGAGTGAGCAGTCAAAATTTAACTAAATAAACTTTTGCTTTTTGTGTTTTGATGCACAGGAGAGCATCACTCCTCTTTACAACTCCAAAAACCCAATTTATTCTCACATACTTTAGGCGCACCTAGGGGAAAGACTACCCTTAAAGCAATTAATAAAGGGAGTTTTTAGTTTAAATACCAAATTCAAAATAACTTTAAGTTAAAATACCATATTTTTAGTTTAGGTACTAGTTGAAAAGTCAAACTAATTTGATAGGTAAAATGACAATAATGTCCAACTCTACCATCACAAAATCATAGTCATTAACTTTTCCAATGAATTGTAACTAACAAGCATGAGTACGAATTTTTTTAGAAGAAATTTTTTTTAATTACGTTAATCGCTTAGGGCGTAGGGTCTAGTTCCCGGATTTTGGGCTTCGCCCAAAACCCGATACCTACACCCTAAGCTCTAAGCTCCTCCCAAGGACATTCTAAAACCCCAAACCCAAAATGATCAACCCCAAACCTTGACCGACCTTTTAAAACCCTAAACCCTCAAAGTTAACCCCAAACTCTAAAGGCCTTATAAAATTTTGAAAAAAATAAATTTGAAGATAATATGATAATCTCTCATATCTTTTATTTAGTCATAGGATCACTTGCAATAAAGTTTGTGGCTTATCATAAAATATTTAATTAAACTTGATATTTTTTCTTAAATATGGTATTTTTCCTTAAAACCTATACCCAACTTGGTATCTAATATGAATTTACCTTATACATTATACATATATTAAAACACAGCTGAAAACACTGTTCAGTAACAGTGTTTGTACGGTTTTGCCCCTCAAGCACTCTCCAACTCGGTTGTTTTTGTATGTCTTCACAGTGAAAGGACGAAAATGCCCCGCTAGTGGGTTAGCTGGACTACAAGACTCCAGACGCCTGTGCTGTCGTTCTCTCCTCTCGACAGCGTTGTGCTTCTCTGAACAAAACCTTACGAGAACCCTCTCGACCATGGCCACCAACATTTCACCCACCACCAATCCATCTTCTCGAACTCTCTCTCTTTTTCTTCTCCGGCTCATCCATCAGTAAAGCCCTAGCTGCTGGAATTGAACTTATCACTTTATCTCTCGCGCAAATTCCAACTCCCAGAGATCTCAGCCTCTTCAATACAAGACGAGGTAAGCTAGCAACTTTCCTTGACTGTTGACTATGGCTCTTTTTCTCCATCTTAATTCTTTTTTATTTACCATGAAATAAATTGGGTGAGTTTTAATTTTTTTTATTTAGGTCTTCTACTAAAGATGTGGGTAAGTTTTATTTAGGGATTTTGGGTCTGCATGTTGTAATGGATGTTAAAATTCAAAATTCTTGAGAATTTTTATTTGATTGATCAAATTTTGATGTCGAATGCCTGAATTCGTAAGCACAGTTAAAGTATAGGCGAGTAGGAATGTCCACAATTTATAATATTAGCCTGCTGTCGAGTCTAGGAACCAGGATCGTGGTTATGTTTGTTGACTCATTATCTGGATTATATATGGATAATTGCAAATCCGGAAATTTTATTTTGTTCAGTTGTTTGAATAAGTGCTCTTTTTTTATTTTTTATAATTAGGCAGTGGTGCTTTGTGGTTTCTGTTTTGGCGCCATTGGTTCCAGTTATTGGGCAAAAAGCTATGTTGGGATTATCCGGCAATGTAATCAATAACATTGGCTTTGTGTTTGCGGCATTGAAACACTGTTCATAACTACAGTGTGCTGACGATTTTGCCCTTACTTTGTTTGCTTTATTTCATTCCCACCACTAACGAAAATGCCCCTTTGAGTTCTGTTTGTCTTTCCTCTCTTTCGACGGCTATTGCGTTTACTCTGTTCCGCCACCATTCTTCTCGCCCAAAATTCACTATCCTTTCCGGCAACATTGGAGCTCTGCTTGCACATTTTAAACCCAAAAAAGGTTGGGTTTTCTGGTGAGTTCTCCTCTAGTTAGGGTTTGAATTTTTCATCTGTTCATCTCATTTTCTCCCAACTGACACCGAGTTTTCCGATGAATTTCTAGTTGAATCTGGGCACAACGTGAGTCGAGATCACCACTAATCGATTTCTATTGTACTCAGGTACGGTACATCTTACAACAATAGATCTTGAGAAAATTTGAATTTTTTTCGGTATTTAGCAGATTTTTTGAGTGATTTATTTTCTGGGGGTGGGTGATGCTTGGTTGGGGGTAATGGGTTGGAAAATAATGAAATGAGAGAGGCCGATTACCGATTTTCTGAAAAAAGCCCACAGGAAGGAGACTAAATAGCCCGGCCCAATGTGACAGACACTGAGCCAGGCACCAAGAAACAGTCCACGTATCCAATTCCTCATCCGCACATTTCACCCACCACTCTCTCTCTTCTTTGAGAAGGTCGATCAAAATTCTAGGGTTTGTGAGTAGAAGTTTCAGACTTGAGCGAGTGAAAGAGGTAAAGTTTGATTCGTCTGATTGAACTGGGAAACATGTCGAATGTGGGAACCTCAAAGGGGATTCTGGAGATCGGAAAATTTGGGCTGTACGTGGCCATCCCCATCGTTCTTATGTACACCTTCGCCAACAACTCCAAGAATCTTCAGAGATTCATGGGCAATGTAATCTCTCTCTCTCCATCGCTGATCATGTATTAGTTTTTTTCGATATATACTCTGTTACTGATATAATGGACCTAGCTGTAAATTGAACTGTTCAAAGTTGAGGCATTAATGGGCCTAATGGCATTGGATTGTCAGTGTGGAAATAGATGTTTAGATATTGAATAAATTTGATTGAATTTTGACACGGGTTTATCGGATTAGATTGTTCTTGTGTGATTAAATCGAAGAGTGCATTGTTGCTCACCCCACATCATCACCCATGTATTACCGTCAGATGACTCTGATCATTTAATCTACCCGGAATTTAAACTCATCCAACGGTAATATATGGGGTGGTGATGCTTACCAATACTTAGGTTGGTGAGCAAAAATACTCACTAAATCGAATGCTTCAAAGTTGAGGAGGTGATAGTTGTGAGTCAATCAATGTGTAGATTTAATCATGACCTCTTTTGTGTCTTGGTCTGCAGCATTCTTATGTAGTATATCCACCGGAGGCACCGAGACCTCCATCACCGGAGGAAATGAGGGAGATGGCACGAGAGCTGGCTCGGAAGAACGCTGCCCGTTGAGGCTTTTGATGCTTTGTGGGTTGGTTGTAACTTGTAAGTGCTTTGCTGCTGTAGAGAAAATGTTATGTTCTTGTTTGGATTTCGGTTTAAATAATGGCGAGACTTAGTGGTTAGTAAGTGGATTAGCTCTTCGAATACAAGTATGACCTTCTAATGTAGGCAATGGCTTTGGCCTCCGCCGTTTGTAAAATATGAATGTGATGATTCCACAATTTCATGCTGAAATGCCCTTTCTGTATGGTTGAATGAGCTTTATGACTGGGGATGTAAGATGTAATACCGTATGGCTGGCACACCATATAAAGGACCGGATAGGATAAATAATCAGGTCCCAGATGTTTGGTGCACTCAGTAGAAAAATAGTCGCCCTACTAATTAAACCGCCCCCCAAAAACCTCCATATAATTTGTCGGTTTCCTCTCTGTTCTCCCTCTCTCTCTGTCCCGTCCAACTTTGAACGACCTCGCCTCGGCCACCTCACCCCGTCCAACCATGACCCACCTCGCCTCGGAGGATTGACGGCAATGGCAATGGCAAAAACGAAGACTCGATTGGCCATCCCAGAGATTCCACCACCACCCTTCTCCTTCGTCCCCTCCTCCACCCCTCTGAATTTGGAATTGAAAATTATGGCAGTGACCTGAGATTTCCACCAGCCTTCTCTCTTCTTCATCTTCTCAATTTGATTTCATTGGAATGGCGCAGTTTTTCTTCGTTCTGTTTGCGATGGGGTGTGTGGTGGTGACCCAGCCCCTTTCAGACTCTGTATGCCTGGGTTTTTCCTCAGGATTTTCAGGTGGATTGGAGGGAGTGGGAGAGTGGAATTTTGGGTTCGTTTTTGTCTATGCAGAGAGAGGATCTGAGAGTGTTTTTGTTTCTTCCTTTATTCTGGTTTTTTTTTTCGGTGTAATGGATTTTTTAAATTATTATTATTTAGTTATCTCATTTTTTTTGTCCATTTTATCTTCTATCATTTTTTAAAATTTGTTTTTTTCCCTTTTCTTTTTCATTTTATCATCAATTTTTTCTGTAAAAATAATAACAGTCTGAAGTACTCTTATCTTGTATAGTACCCAAACACAGTATAAAATAGTTGGTCGTTAGTTCGATACTGCACTAAATGCTTGACTATTTAGTTAAGACTATCCGATACACAAATTATTCTATCCGACTGAAATAATCAGTACAGTTTGAGCTGCCAAACGAGGTCTTAGAGCATGAATGAAACCACTACTTCTTGCTATCAATTATTTGCTATCGTTTGTTCACGCTATCTTATCTACGAAGTGTTGGATTTTTAAGTGGTATTTCAAAATAAAAATCCCATCTTAAATTACGTTTGTCATTTATTTTTTTAATTGAATTTGATTCTTTTATTTAATTTAATTTATTTTTGACGTTAATTCATTTATAATCTTTGTTGATCGTACTTTTAAAAATAACTAATCAGATTGTACACATTCAATGCATTCGATATCAAATCTTTTATAAGTATTTGTTTTGATTTCAATTTTATTTCATTGGATTGTTTGGACATGGCATTAGAATTGGTTTCTACTAACTGTTGTTTTCTAGTTGGATGAAAACAAAAATCATTCAGTTACATAAGTCATTGGTTTTAACGTATCGATTAACAATTATATTTGAATGCATAAACGTTGCAATGTTTTGTTTTTAATTTGTTAATTGCCTTGATTGTGCAGCGGGTTTTTGGAGCTCAGGCTCTACTACATTTACTGGCCGTCGTGAGTCTTTTTCGAGTCTTTGACTACACAAAATCATCTTGTTTGTTCTCTAATTGAGTGCTTATTCTCTATATTATTTGAGTATTTTCGATTTCATTTTCTTTTCAAGGGAAATATTCAAGTTGTTCATTCGACCTGAGTATTGCGAGTGTACGCTTACAAATGTCAATAGGTTGTTGTATCCTGGAGGGTAGGGTGCCATAACTTGCTACACCGAGATACTATCTTCGAGGGGAGAAATCTACTCTTAAAGACAGTGACTTACACGCCTCAACCTAATTTTTGTTCGTAATCAAAGAAGCATCAGCCGGTTTGTGATCGAAGGAGCGTCTACCAATTACAATATTTCTAACACGACGTATCACCATGTTCGTAATCAAAGAAGCATCAGCCGGTTAAGCTTGAATGTAGTTTCGAATGGTTGAATTTCTCTTCTTTACTGTTGATTCCATGCTTTAGCGGTCGATTGAGATTAATTGTTTTTGTGGACTTGCACACTCAAGCCATTGTTGTATTTTTCATTCAAATGCCTTTCGGTCAGGGTTTTATGAATTCTCGGGAAACCTTTCTCCAACCTGTAATTCGGGAATGAGAAATTCTAGTAGTCTCTCGACCAGAAGAGTTATATTTGATGTAAATTACCAGCCACTGGGAGCCATCTTTGGGTCATCCAAGAGTTGAGGGAGCTGATAAGCTAATTCCTCTGGGTGTCTATTTGCCGGTCATCACAGAAAATGTCTTCGGTCCACTGATGGACAAAATGTCATTTTCCCAACTACAAATTTACTCTTAAGTGCCGGTGTTGGTTCGACTTCGTTTCTGTTTCTGATTAATCGGGGTGGGACGATAGGAACATGAGACCTTTTTTCTAATTTCACGAAGAGAAGTTGTTACAACCCGTTCCAAAATTTCTTGTAAAATTACCAAAATATCCCTAGTGAACAAATGTTGACTTTTGTTGACTTTTTCGAAACGACATGTCGAAATTACTTCTTTTACATATTCAAGTAGTACTCGTCGATACAAACACGTGGATGCAAGCGGAACTCAATTTGGAGTTAAAACGAATATTTTACGGAACTTTAAAGTTCAGGGGTAGTTTAGTAATTTTACGCCCGTGTGTTAATTAGGGGGTTTGGGGATGGTTTTGAGCTAGCTGCTGTGCACTATCCCACTCTCTCTCCCCGATCTCTCTCTTTCTCTCTCACCCTCCCATTCTCTAGGCCAAAAACAAACCAAACACCCATAAACCTTAGAAATTGGTTTAATCACAAAACCGTCGAAGTACCACTCAAGACCTTAGCCATTACGATCGTCTCATCATTCTTGAGGAGACTGTGATTTCAGAATCCTCAAACTCGAGCCAAATCAGCCAAACCAATACCGGAACGAAAACGACAAACTGTTCATCGAAGTTCGTGACAATTCCGACCTAGGTAAGCCTCAAAACCATTTCCATTGGTTTTATCACATTGAGTAGGTTCAATTCCATATAAAGAACGTGAATTTTGGTGCAGTTTTGGAGTAGAACGGATTTAGGGTTTGTCTGAAGCTTTCTGGCCAATTTCAGGCCATCTCCGGCCATGTTTCCGGCCCCAATTTGTTATGAAAATATTCTACTCTTCAATACCTTCATTTTGATATATGGATCGTCGAATTTGGCTAAGAAATGAAGAAGATATGAATTTTTGAAGTTTTTGGACAATTTCGGTAATTTTTTCAGATTCTGGCGAACCAGACGGCGGCCGGCGGCGGCTCCTGCGACCGACCGGTGAGAGGTTGAAGGAGAGGAAATATTCCGTCACGGTAACGGAATATTCCTGACTGCGTCAGCATATTTCGTTAACTTTAACTAACGCCGTTAACTTTAATGGCGATGATGTCAGCAACGCGTGAGGTGACGTCAGCAGGCGCGTGAGATGACGTTTGCAGGCGCGTGGCAACTCCTCCCGGCGCATGGCGGCACGTCCGACTGTTTCCCGGTGTGTGTGGCGGCGCACGGCGGCGGGAAGGTTTTCGGGTCCCGAAAATCATTTTTAAAGCCTGTTTTCGCTAAAATAATGTTATTTTTAGATTCTTTGTATTAAAGGGTTATTATTATTTATTTTAGGGCTGTTTTTAATATTATTCCCTAATATTAAATAGGTAATCCTACGACTGGGCGCTCCGAGGAACCCAACACCGAGGAGGAATATACTCCCGAGTACTAGTGAGTAGACTTTTGTTTTAACAAATGATTTCTATTTTTTGCAATATTTATGGTGTTGATATATATATGTTTTTAAATGATTTTGAGGCACGAATATATATTTATATATATTATGAAATGGTTTTAGATTATGGTTTTGGTTATGCATAAAGGTATTGGTATTTGATATTGATTTTAATGAGTATACCTATTTATGCAATGTATGAATATTTGTGAAGTTATGAAGTTAATGTTATCCTTTATTGAAACACATGATGTATATATGTATGTTTTCAAACACACTTGGTATGCTTTCACTACGTTGTAGTACCGTCTCATGACCGTAGGACAAGTCTCACATGTTTGGGTCACACGCACTGTACTCTAGGGGTTTTGTTCGGTAAATACCTTAGTGCAAGCTTGTCTTACGTTTATATTTATTTTTGGGGGAAGGCCCCACAACGTAAGGACTCGGGTGTGACGCGATATTGCGCAAGTGCTTACATGTGTGTGGTACTAGGGTACAAATGGATTGATAACGTAAAGTGCTTGTACGGGGATTGGGATGAGGTTCCTCAACACCTACATGGGTGATTGCACATATACCCTGTGCTGGTTTTCTTTATTATAATTATTGATATCTACTGTGGTACGACTTTTGGAAACATAAATGGTCCTTTACGGATTATACTTTGAGAGTTATACTTATAAAGTATGATTTGACATATACTATGGTAGTATGATTTTACACCTATACTGATTTTCAAACATGGGGTTACTATGTTGAAAAGAGAAAAGGGTTTTAGAAAACTTTATTTTTCGTCCACTCACACTTTTTGTTTTGTGCCCCTTTCAGGTCCTCGTAACGGTGCATCTGGTGAAGTCGAGGCATTTGATTTGGCAGCTCTGAACTCTTCCCAACAATGTAGGAATTTATCTTTCATTTAGTTTCTTTAATAATATCTATCCCTGTTATGGATAGAAATTCTAGAAGCTTGACTCTATCTTTTATTTCCGTTGCCTTATATTAGTTACGCTTTGAACCTTGTGCATATTTGTAATGATTTCCGCAAACTATTTGACGGTTGAATTGTTTAAATTAAGTGTTGTCATGCATACAATGGCTTCGTCACTTACGAGTGTCGGCCAGCACGCCCCAAACTCGGTGTCCACGTGAATTTCGAGGGCGGGGTGTGTCAGAAGTACCACTAGATTAAACAAGCAGCGAGTTGGTCCGACTCCTTAGACATCAAAGTTTATTTTTTTGTTTTCCTTTTTGATGCAAGCGGTATTGGGGGAGGAAGGGACTCAAACTCAGTATTTCGAGTATACAAGTGAAAACTAACTGAGATACAAACTCCTATATACGTAAAGTTGCATGTATTATTGTCGCATATTTATCACATCTGTAATGACTAATGACATAAAATCAACGACCTTTTCCGCAACCTTCCTTAAGTACGTGGAATTTTCCTTGATCTTTAATAAAATGCATAAAAATACTAACGGTCAAATGAAGCGTGGTTTACAAGTAGAAAACACAAATTTCCTGGAAAAAAAGACAACAGCAAGAAGGAACTAAAGAAATTCTTTGGTAGAGACTCTCTCTCTCTCTCTCTAAATTTTCCGCACCGCGTCTGAATTAAGTATTTTAAAATTAATTAGAAATTAATAATTAATAATTAATAATTAATAATATATTGAGTGACAGCCACAGAAAGAAGGCTTGAGGCTTGACTTGCTAAAGTCTTCTTCCCTGCAGGCTGCAGCAATATTACTATTTTCCAACTGGAGCAAAAGAGGACATGTAGGTAGTACCTAATTCTCATTGCTTTTTTCTGGGTTTTTCATGTTTTTATGCACTCGTGCTTAATTTTCTTGCTTATTTCTATGTTTCGCTGCCAAAAATCTGAGAGATAAAGAAGCTGAGCCGGTTTGATAACCGTTTCGTTTACCAGTTTGAAACTGAAAACATTTTGTTTGGAAAACATTTCATTTTTATTTTTTCTGAACTATTAAACTTTGTAATTTTGTTCGATTAACAGAATTTCGGAATTCAAAGGTTGCCGTATGAAAAGTTGTCACTTATCCATTGCAATTTGGCTGTACTGCAACTCTAATGGTATTCATGTTTCGTGGTCAGGAGGAGTATGCTTGGGCAGTTCTAGTGCTCATCTTATAGGCAGTAGCAGTAGATGCGATCATCTTTCTGTTGGAATAAAGGATTTGGCGTAGAGTATAACGATGGCATTGGAGCTTATACCTATTGGTACCATCTTGGCCGTGCTAACGAATCAGGTCATTAAAACAGCTAACGCTGCGAAAGATGTTCTCGAAAAGGAGAGTTTCAAGGTCCTTTCACAGCACTTGCTTGACATTGGATCGGTCTTGAAAGAGTTGCAGCGTCAAGAGCTGAATGATTCTCAAGCTGCAAGGCTTGCTTTGGAGTGCCTCGAAACAGATGTTAAGAGGGCTAATAATCTGGTTGACAAGTACAAAAACCGAGCGCGTTTCTACTTGCTTGTCAAGTGCCGGCACATTGTCAAGGAGGTGCAGGACGTTACCAGGGATATCGGAAGGTCTTTGGCTGCTCTATCCCTTGCAAACACCGACGTCTTATTGGGGATATCTGATCAGGTGAATAGGTTACAGAATGAGATGCAACGAGTGGAAATTGAGGGTTCACAGTCTCAGCTCCAAGTTTTCGACAAGCTAAAACAAGGTCTTGATGATCAGACACTCGACCAAGGTTTTGCAAACGACATGCTTGCAGAAATAGCGATGGCAGTTGGGGTGCCTTTAGAGCCCTCAGAGATAAGCAAAGAGCTTGCAGATTTCCGAAAGGAGAAAGAAGAAGCTGCCAACAGGAAAGAAAGAGCTGAAGTCTTCTTCTTAGATCAGATTATTGAGCTGCTTTCTCGAGCTGATGCTGCGAGGGATTATGAAGAAGTCAAGAAGCAATACAAGCAACGCGTGCAGGCCATAGAGAGGTATGACCCGAGCGAAGAATATATTCCACCACTTAAGCCTTTTAAATGCTGTATTAGAAAAACTGTGATGGCTGAACCAGTCAGCCTTTGCACTGGTACTACGTGTGAGAGAGCCGCCATCATTGCTTGGTTTGAAAGTGGAGAGAGAACTGACCCGGAAACTCACGAGGTTCTTCAAGATACTTCGTGGAGGTGTAACATCCCATTGAGACAATCAATAGAAGAGTGGAGAGAACTTAATTACTGTCTCAAGATCAGATCTGCCAAGGCAAAGTTGTTATCAGGTGTTGAGGTGTCGGTGTTAGAGGCCTTAAGCCAAATGCAAGATCTTATGACACAGAATTCTATTAACAAGGACTGGATCGCCATTGAAGGGCTCACCGATATTACAATTTCTATCCTCGGAAACTCTCACAACAGAGATGTGAAGAGGACGATTTTGATCACCTTAAAGGATATTGTCGAAGGGCATGCAAGAAACAAGGTAAGCATCTTTCATACTCCTTGTATATATGGAAAATAAATGAAAAAAAGAAATGAAAACTGAAAAGAAAACGAATACTTGAAATCCGAATTTCCTTCCTTTTATTCTTTTATAATTTTGCCTCCCTCTCTTCGGATTTTAGAAGTATACAATCTATTGTTGGAGAGTTGGACAAAGTTATGTATTGTCTCTTTTATATGAAATGTTTTGCAGTATTTTAAATCTCTCTGGATGAAATCTTTTAGGAGAAAGTCGTTGAATCCCAGGGATGGGATCACATCGTTCCCTGCTTAGGCCGTGACTCAAGCATCTCAAAGGCCGCAATTGAATTGCTGTATGAATTGTTGCAAGACAGAACGGGTTGGAATGTGTCGGTATGCAGGAAACTCTCACAATGCAGTACAATTCTTTTCCTTGTTTACACCCTTTTAAAGGGTACAGTGAAAGAGTCGGCTGAGATTGCAGAGAAAATCTTGCTGAACCTTTTCGACATAGATGAGCAAAACATTTCTCGCGCAGCTAAATCCGGCTGGTATAAGCCACTTGTTGATCGCATAGTTCAAGGTAAGACGATTCATTTCCTAGGACCTATATAACATCTTCTTTATATTCTATTTCTTCAATCACATCAAAAAGAAAAAAAAAATGAAGAGGGATGTAATAATTCTATTTTTCTGAATTGCCTATTTTCATTTTAACGATACTCATGCAATTTATCATTTTAATTTTCAGGGCCGGAAACTTCAAGGATATCAATGGTGAGAACACTTGTTAACATGGAATTGGTAGACTCAAATTTGAAGATCCTTGGTGAGGAAGGGATTATATCGCCTTTGCTCGAAATGGTGTCCGGAAATACTGAATCAAAAGTATTGTCCTTATCCGCCTTGGCTGAATTATCAGGTTGCAGTGCCAACAAAGAACTGATTGCTGCTTCTGGTGGGGTTAATCTTGTTCTAAAGCTAGCGTTCACTCCCCATGCGCGCGCAATCATCGTTGTTAAATGTTATGAAATCCTGGAGAATTTTACGTCTGACGCTGATGGGGCCAAATTCTTTGTTGATGAAAACGGGTGCCAACTAGACTTAGAGCCAATTGTCACCAATTTGACTGCATTACAACAGAATCCCAACTTGGCCTACGATGTCCGAAGGCCTGCCTTGCGCTCACTTCTTGGAATCTGCAAGTTCGATGCAGGGCTGATCAAAAAGGCGGTTCTCACTGCCAATGCCGTATCTCTAGTACTTCCTCTACTTGATGACTCTGACTCAGAGATTCGGGAGATTGCCATAAATTTGCTTTTCCTCTTCTCGCAGCACGAGCTTGAGGGGGTCGTGGAATACCTTCTCAAGCCAAGAAGGCTGGAGGCTTTAGTGGGGTTCCTTGAGAACGATGACAAGGATGATGCACAGATGGCTGCTGCTGGATTATTGGCGAATCTACCAAAATCCGAAAGATCACTAACTAAAAAGTTAATCGAACTGGACGGACATACTGCGATCATAAACATTTTAAGAACAGGGACCATGAAAGCAAAAGAAAATGCTCTAAGTGCTCTTTTCAGGTTTACAGATCCAACAAACCTGGAATCGCAGCGTATGCTAGTTGAAGGAGGAGCATACCCTTTGCTCGTAAACTTTCTCAAGTCAAGCTCAGTGACCGCAAAGGCAAGAGCTGCAGCTCTGATTGGTAATCTTTCCACAAGCACTCCAAATCTCACTGTTGTCTCCAAACCATCCGGCTGTTGGTCCTGTTTCAAGCCATCCGGCCCTCCATCGTGCTCAGCGCATGGTGGTATATGCAGTGTGACTTCCACATTCTGTCTTTTGGAAGCGAAAGCTTTGCCTGACTTGGTAAGGCTCTTATCGGGAGAGGTTTACGAAACTGCCATTGAAGCAATTCGAACCCTTTCGACATTGGTTCTTGAAGCCTCTCCTCAAAGAGGAGCCAGTGTCTTGCATGAGGCTGATGCCATAAATCCGACGTTGGAGATCTTGTCTTGGGGAACAGATTCTCTACAAGAAGACGCGTTGAGTCTCCTCGAAAAGGTTTTCATGTCGAAGGAAATGGTTGAAGTGTATGGATCAGCAGCTAGATTAAGTCTTGCTGGTTTAACTAGCAGGAATATCCATGAGGATGGTCGCCATAGGAGGAAGGCTGCCACGGTTTTGTCACTCCTTGAACGTTATTCGAAATCATCAACTTCTATTATTTCGGGGCTGATGTATGGCTAAAAGTTTTGGTTATCAGATCAGAAGAACAAATGTACTTCAACTCTGTTCGGGATTATATTTTTAGGTTTAGCCAAACGAAAATAATGTGTAGATGACTGCTGTTGGGTTATTGGATTAATGGCTGTTGCTGAATGATTATATAACTAAATTACATTATGAGGAATTCGTCAATTTGCCTCAGAATTAAGAATTTGTTGAGAAATTTCGGAGTTGATGCCTATTGGACAGAAAACTGGAGGTATGGTATACGAATGTGTAGAAATTTGACGGTAAATAAATGCTCTGAACCACTTGAGCTACAAACTCCTTGCAGTTACATAGAAAATAGACAGCGACTATAAAGTTCAAAGAGCAAATTAGCAAAATATCATTTTATTATACTTTTAGGTTAACTAAATGAGAAACTTCAAAATTTCTAGAAAATAAAATTTTGTTATGCTCTTGGAGCTTTTTTAGTAACTAAGAAAGGGATTTCATGACATTTTTTAGTCATATGCAAGGGGCATTTCTATTGTAGTGAATAATACTAGTGGCAATTGGGATAAGATAGAGTAACCCTAATACTTGCGTCCATTTCATGGGTGCACTTTATTGTTGTAAATTGGTACAAGGTGAAATATCTTGCAATTAAAAAATTAACTTTGCACAGTAGATTAGTCAAATGAGCTAGTCAACTAGTTACAAGTTTGTGAGTGATAGAAAACACAATTGCAGGAAATAAACTTAATTGACTAGTACGACCAACTAGTCAAAGTCTACCAAGATATATAAAACAACATGGACAACACAATTTGTACTCTAACATATATCACACTCAGGCATGCACATCAAACACAACTTATACCATTGATATCAACATATGAAGGCAAATTAAGAGATCATGCACACAACAAGTTTTGTGCCCGGAAAAACCCTAACTGGGTTAAAAAAACCGGGAGACTCTAGGGAGTCCGGTCCACTAGTGTGAAATAAAGATTCATACAAAGTATACCACACAAGCTCAATTCCTAGACCTATTCTATGGAGCAGCTTGCACCTTTGTGCAACCTTCAATAACGCCTAGCAGCATTACGCTCAGCCTTCACAAACATGGCAGCTCCATTTGCTAAGCTCATTATCTTGTGGCACCGGGAACACAATCAACTCTATGCAAGTGATATGGAAATGTGAAATGCAACTTTGGATTCTAAAAACACAAAGTCAGTTTCTTCAAACAAACATATGGAAGAAAAAACCAATTGAGAATCCCTGACTAAGATCTATATGAAGATTTGGAAATATGCATGAGATCAACACACTATGCAAACATTCTCATGAAAAATGGTTTGCAGCTTTGGGTTTTAATTGATGAACACAGATAGGAGGTCTTGGACCTGTAAAACACTCTCTTGGTTTTTGATAATGTTTCAACCCTACAACAAATGAGTTTGAAATCAAAGATTTAAGCAAGCAAGCAAGCATTTTCATGGATAATTTTATAGATTTTCAATGAAGCATTTTATCCATGAAAATGTTTGCAGCTTCTAGGGTTCTTAAGCTGGAGAGGAAAGAAAAAAGAACACTCTCACTTGAAAATGGTATCCGAACCCCCAAAAAGAAAATGAAGGCCACCCAACCCTATTAAGCCAGAAAGATGTTTTCTTTGGATCAGCCAAGTATAATACACAAAGACACTTGTCGAATGCTCATTTAATCTGAAGAAATCAATGGTGAAAAACTCACTCTCACATGAAAGGAGTCAGACAAGCCCACATGAGTTTTCTTAAAATGTGTGCCAGACTCACATGCAAATCAGATGGACTTTTTTACTAGACAAGGGCACTAGTCAGAATGCATGAAAAACTCAATCGTGAAATGCATATGTATGAATCTAACCTTCCAATGAAGCCACAACTTGAGATCTTCACACTTCAACTTGAACTTCTCAGGTTGCAAGATTCTTAAGCACTAAATCAACTAACCTAATTGAGTTTTGAGCTTGAGTGATTTAGAAATACAACATAAATACAATTTTTGACAAGGAAAGCTAAATAAGCACTAAGCCTAGACTTAACAATTGTCCACCTAATTGTGATTAACGTATTAAATATCATCTAAAGATCATTTATGCTAAAAGACAATCAAATTAGTGACAGTTTAATCATTCATATGTATCAAATAAAGGAATATAGTTGATCATGAAAATGTTAACTGTTATAAAAATTGGATTTGTTCTATCTATATGAATGACTAAATAATCGCCAATTTGAATGATTTTTTGCAAAAAAAAAATTTACATGATAATTAAAATACGTGAATCACGATTAAATAAATAAAGAGATGCACTTATAGAGTGGACACAAGTATTGTCATAATAATATTAACACTTTTATGAATTTGTCAAATAATTGACTATGAATAGAAAGATTAGTCTTACACAATGTCTCAATTTTGGAATTTATTGATATGACGAGTACTTTTATAATTTGGTCTGAATAAACCCTAACAACACTCTAGTTGGTTTAGTCAACTTCTTATGTATCTTGCCAAACCGATGTAGTTATCATCAATCATTATATATACATGAGCCACTAGTATACTACGGTTTAATAATATTCCATTTCACATGTAAGTAAGAGGTCCTAGGTTTGATTTTTGTCAAAGACCAATTCAAACTAAATTAATATTGCTAACTCATTGTGAGGTTTAGCTTACTCCTCCGCAATTTAGTGTAGATAATATCAAATATATTCAAAATATATAGACATGGCACCTACACGTTTTACCAAACAGTAGTAGTACTATTGTTAGGGTCCAACTTCAGTGGTACGTACCATTGAATGGTACGTACTGTTAAATGGTTAAGATTCATTTGGGTCGACTGCAAATTAATCTGAACCATTCAATAGTCGTACCATTCAATGGTACGTACCACTCAAGATTTTTCCCTATTGTTTCACATAAAAATCTTTATACTTAGTTAATCTATTCAACTTATTAATATTCACACGAAAAAGATTGTTGACTCAAATGAACTGGGCATTTGAAGTCACTTTCTTATTTCATATAAGCACATCAGCATCATACATATGGCTCCAGCTCATATACCATAATACATATCAAGTTCACACAAGGTTGGCCGACTTGAAACGGTTCGGGAATTTAAACTTGGAAATTCTAAATTATTAGCTCAATTAGTTTGGAGTCGAGAAATAGGTTAAGATTATTAGGATAGAGTCGCTGTTTATTTTTCTTTCATCAGATTATTCTTTTATTGCTTGAAACATTCTTAATTTATGAAGATTTTTCTTTTATATAAGCCATATTAGGATGAGAGAAATTACATAATCTCGGGTGCAAAAGTAATCAATATTGTGAAGTTTTTCTTTAATTGCTTAATTCCGCACTTAACAAATGAATTTTCGTGGACAAAACGGTTAGGATATGTAGCTACTTCGAGTTGAAGGTGATCTGAAAGTGCATTGCCTATACGTATCCTGACGCATACTATTAAGGACACATATATAGAAGTTGTTACATATATACACCGACCAGAAAACAAAGAAGTTGTACAACTTGGTCACTGAATCTGCTTATACATGATGCATATGTAATTAAGGTGTTTGATGGTGGCGGAGTCCAACTTACCCTTTCACACTTAACCACCATTAATATTTACTAGCTGAATGTAGACTTCTGTTTCGTTTATTGTTCCTAGCTTGATGATTTTTAAGTACTTGCATGCATATTCTTTGGTTACGTAAGCAATATCGTCCCACATTTTCCAAATCTTTTGGGCTACCAAAGCTAGTGACTAGTGAGTACATTGGTGTCTTTTATTTGTGTGATGGTGAGGAAAATACCCTTTAATTAATGTGCTTTCTTGTTCCTAGCTTGATGATTATCAAGTACTTGCAAGCATATTCTTTGGTTACGTTGAAGAAGAAGAAGACAGATGCCCCACCATGCTATTGCTTTACGTGACCTACCTAGCTTCATCCAGTGCAACAATTAATATTAGTGATATATATGCTGAATTATATTGTTGGCCTTTTTCCATTGAACCCTACCTCATCATATAGTCATAACTCCATCATATACCAAAAGAAAAACTTGCGTAGTGACTATCTTATCATAAGACAGGGGACTGGCTACAGTGCTCGCAAGCATTGAATGCTCACACTGATCTCACTCTCCTTTTCTCCCTCTCTCCTCCCTCCTCCCTCCTTTTAACGGTGAGATCGGTGTGAGCATCAAATACTTGTGAGCACCGTAGCCTACTCCCATAAGACAGATTGAAAGTAAAACACCGTCCAATTTTATGTGTTTTAAGTCCTTATTTATAAATAAGATACTTTAACAAATGACATAAATATCATGAACTGATATTTTTGTTGAGATTTTTATCACAAATGGTAATTTATCTTTTGTCAACTCATTAGTTTGGTTAAACTCATCAATATCATTCCTTATTTATTGCTCAGCTGATCAATATTGTTTCTGGTACTTGAGTACTCACAGTTGAGTATCCAGAATACAGTTACTGGCCCAATAGTATTTTAACACATATCTTTTAAAATTTTATCCCAATACTATCTTCCCAATCAAACACCAAGCTGTCATTTTAAACCCACAACCAAACACCTTCCCTCTTTCTTCAAGCACTGATGTACATTGATGGCATGGCTGCCATGGCTGGTCCGTTGAACCCGGCCAGGCCACAGCCAACCTCCAACCTTTCTCCTCCGTCGAGTCACCCTCACTCCCTCTTCTGACCGTCGTCCCACCCTCACTCGGTCCTCCATCGTCGTCCCACCCCCACTCCCTCCTCCTACCGTCGATTCCTCTCCCAACCTCCCTTCTCCGATGGTAGAGTTCAGATTTTTATCTTTTATCAAAGTCGAGATGCAGATTTTTTTCATGAAAAACTGATAAAGTGATGCAGATTTAAGATATTCAGATTTTTCCTTGATGTAATTGTCGTTCGGTGGAGATGGAAGGCTGGGCAATCTTTCATGAAGGAGAAGGATGTTTGGGCCACGTGATAAGTTCAGTATTTTGGATACTCACAGTGAGTATTCAAATATTATCTATTAGAAAATGGACAATACTTGGGTACTCACTAGTGAGTACTCTATATACTCACTTTTTGATTTGGCCCAATTAAAAGATAACATGTGTTCTTTATGTTTAAAAGCCCAAGAAAAATTAAATAGCATATATTTTATTTTTTAAAACAATAAAATATGTGTTAAAATATTATTGGGACAAATCATTAAAGTGAGTATATGAGGTACTCAATTAGATTGTCGACATGGCATCGGTGTGGAGCCCACATTACTATTCATATTATGACACATAGATTAAATCACTTTTTTTTGTCAAACAGATTAAATCAATTAAACTAACAAGGAAAAGCTTAACCCCGTGTAGGGAAAAAAGGTAAAATTTTGAAAAAGAGGGAAAACAACCGGACAACACCACCTCCCACTGCCCACCCTTCCCCACCGTCACCCCCGTCGTCGACACCCACCCATACCAACTTCCCCAAGATCTCTCTATTGAAGATTTGAATGCCTCAATTTGAAGTTCTTTGCCTAGCCAACACTCCCCATCAAATTCAACTTCTGCACCCTATACCCCAGCCTCCCCCTTCACTCCACCTCCGCCTCCCCCACTCGAACAACCAAGTCACTCGCACTCCCACCCCCGCGTTGCACCCGCTCCATCCCATACCCCACCCCAATTGGCACCCTTCCTGCTACCGCCTCCGCAACACACCACCGCCCCGCCCCCCTCCCCCACACCTTACCTTCGTTCCACCCTTCAGTTTCTCACATTTTTTTTCTTTAATTTTCTTTATTATTAAACTGGATTCTTAAGTTTTAAATATATTTCTTATTAATTTTAAATGATTGACTTTTTATTAATCATCATATAATTAGCTTTGAGGCCCCACACAGATGCCACATCAGCAAATTAAAGAATTTTTTAATGAAGTTAGAAGTCAGAGACGATATTGATGAGTTTGAAACATAAAAAAACTAAACTGATGAGTTGACAAAAACTAAAAGACCATTTGTGATAAATAAAACTCTTTTATTAAAATCTAATATAAAGAAAACTATGACACGACAAAGTTTACGATCAGGATATACACAACATATAAGCACAAAAATATAAGCATAGTTTAGAAATCCTTCGTAACTAAGGCTACATGTCTTTTGCAAACGCTTGTATGATAAACTAGACATGCTCAAATTATTGGTTAAGGTACCAATATGCAATAGTGTAACAGATGCTCGGCTAATTGTCTATAGACACTAGTTTTCTCCTTACATGTAAGGATTTATTTCATGTGACATTGTTTATCGTACAAACGTCATATCAAAATGTTATTCAATTTATCATAATTTGAAGATTGTCTCTTGGAAAATACATTTTATTTGGAGATCATTTAGTCACCTATAGAAATCAAACAAATTGATTGTCACCATGAAAATGTTACTTCTTACCATAACGGTCTCCAAAGTGAACAAACGATTTCAATTATGCTTATATGATGAAATATTGTTACATAGTTAGAAGAGGAATACTCTCTCTCATCTTGATCAACATCTTAAACTCTCCTTTGTCTTTGGTTATTTGTATACTTCATTATCTTTTTTGGTTAAGCATTTCTAAGAAGGTGAACTAGAGTTTTTTTTTAGCCATTTAGTACTATGTTCTAGTGGTATTTCTCTTCATTTGTAAGTGAGAGGTCTTAGGTTCGATTCTCGCCAAAGGCGAATTTGAACCAAATTATCATTGCTAGCCCATTGTGAGATTTAGCCCACTTCTCATCCCTTAATGTAGATAATATCGTTTATATTAAAAAAAATAGAGTTTTTAAAACATTAATTCATCGCTTTCTTCCCTGGAAGCAAAAATTTTCCGTTTATAAAAGCAAACTTCTATCCCTTTTTGGTCAACAAACTTATATCCACAGAGTCGTAAAATAGGTAATGTGCGTCGAAGAAATAGAAATTACCCCGTTTGGTTGAATATTGCTTTGCTTCCAAAATAAATAAAAAATGAATGGGTCATGAATTTAGTAGAAATTCCCTATAATATAATTAACTAGTTTAGCTAGGTACTGAACTACTTCTCGAAATTAGAAAGTTGTGTAATCCTAAAAGTATATATATATGGTCAAGCAACCTAACTCATTGGTTAGATTATCTACGAAATTCCCATATCATCAAGTTAATTTGATTTATTCTTAATAATTTCTAAAAATTCACTAAGAGTTTGCTGATTTTATTTTCCTTTATGAGAGTTTCTTGGTATGCTGAATTTCTGGATCTATTTCACTATGAGCTTGCTGATTATGGTTCTCTCTTTAGGAGGTTTTTTTTTCATTTTATTTTTTGCCTGCGCCGAATCTCTTTCAGATCTATGTTTGAAATGAGTGGATCTGTTTGATTTGCTAAATGCACTTTACTTGGTGTTATTGGATTATGACTTATGTGATGCAGTTATGTCTAATATGATTCGAGAGATTTTGTTATCACATGAGATTTAGTGATTCTATTTGATCCTTGTAATCAATTGGTTTTTAGTGAGCTCGGCTTTCAAAAAAATGCATAGAGTCTAGTGCTTTTTAATTATTCATACTTTTTCATAATTTTTTAAGTTTTAGTTTTGCTACCAACTCCAATGATTTGGGATACAGCTTAAAATTTTAGCCCAGAAAATTTTAAGCTTTAACCTAGAAACAGTTTTTCTTCTCCAGTGGTTCTGGCTTAAAATTTTATGCTGAGATTATTAAATAATGATTGTAGTCTTTTTTTTTTCTTGGTAACTTTTTAAAAAATAAAATTGATTTAGATTATCCTAATTTATTTTTATGAACATTTTAACCTAAAAATATTTAAATTCAGATAATTAATGAAAAAACACATAACCTACACTATGTAATTGTAATAAAATTATGTGTGTTTGTGTGTTACGCTTTCATATTAAATATGTTTTTTTTATAAAGATAAATGACACATCCCGATCCCGGACGAGCCAGGTGTCGGAAGTGCTGGCCGACACGCGTTAGCGTGACGAAAGCCAAAAAGAAAAATTTAGAATAAAGGATAGAATATTGAATTAAAAATAAAGTCAGAGTGCACGGAGTGTGCGGGCGGAAGAAATAATAGAATACACAGTAAGAGTAGGGTAAGGGATACAAAGATATACAAACGTATAAAAATCCCTACATTGTCATACCACCGCGCCATCGACGTCGCAAGCTCCCAGCCAACTAACCTGGAGGGGCGCAAAACATAAAACGGTGAGTGGGTCAAAAAGCAAAGTTTGATAAAACCGTTGTTTTCAAAAGTTTAGTAACCCCTCGTTTGAAAACAAGTATAATTTGAGAAAATACGTCATACCCGTAGGCATGAACCTCAAAATACTGTCGTGAAAACATGCGGGTACTCCCCGCTAATACTTTACTGACATTTGCTCACCCATATGTAAACACACATGCCCAAGGGGCTAAATCCCACAAGGAACAAGCTAGGTATACAAGTAATACGCTGAGTACTACAATGACGCGAGTCTAACGCTAAGCGCTGGTGCACTAAGTGCAGTCACACAAGTCCGAGTTGCCTAGTGCAACCTAAGACAGGCTAGTACCTACAATGGATCCAAGGCTGCGTAACGGTACTGATAGTGACTACTCTAAACGTCAAGGCTAGTCCTGGCCACAAGACTGAGTACTAATACCTGGGGTGTATACATCTACTGATGAGCAACAGTAAGAAAACATGCATGGCAATATAATACGAATGTTCTACCTCCAACAAACGTATATGATATGCAACTACGCTAACAGTTAAAGAAAGCGTTGAAAAACCATACGTATATATATGCATTTATCAAACAAAGACCCACTCACTCACCTGTAGGTAGCCGGGTCGAAGTACCCCGTCTTGGGTAGCCCCGGTAGTCCTCTGGATAGGCCCCACCTATATGAGAAATCACCGGTACAATGATTAACTCAAAAGGGTAACGAATTAACGAATTAATTACACCTATCCCTTGCTTTAGTAATTTGGAGGTCCAAAACACCTCAAAAATTAAAATGCATACTACCCCGAGGTAGTACACGTCGTCACGAGTCGACCCGTGAAAACAGAACTCGATTTGGACCTCCCACGCGCCCTCACGCGCGGCTTGAAGATCGGAGCCTATGGCTCCACGCGCAGCTCCACGCGCGAGCTGGTCAACTGAGCCGGTCAGCCGGTCAACTCGGCTCGGCTCGAGCCGGTCAACACGGCTCAGCTCAAGCCGTCAACGCGGCTCGGCTCAAGCCGGTTCGGTCAATGCTGACGTCAGCAAGTCCGGTCTGAACCGGTCTGCTGACGTCAGCAAGGCCGGTCCAACCCGGTCCGATGACGTCAGCACCGGTCATCCCTGCCAGGATTCCGGTCGCCGGTCGCCGGAATCTGGAAATTTGGCCGGTTTTATGGGGATTTTTCAAAGCTTCATAACTTCTTCGTTTTAAGTCCAAATTGGACGATTCAAGTACCAAAATGAAGCTAGAGATGAGGGGAACAAGATTGTACCATTTTGGGGACCAAAAACTGGCCAGAAGTGGCCTGAAAATGGGGAAGAAGATTCGGCCAAAAATGAGTTCCTCCGTTCACGGTGCCAACTCGACTTCCAGGCCTTGGGTTGGGTTCCCAAGGTCTCCAGAGATGGTTTGGTGGTCTCAGGGAGGACCATGGAGGTCGAAAACACCGAGAATGGCCAAGAAGAAAGCCACGGGTGGCTTGAGAGGTTTCACCCACCTTCTGGGTTCCTGGGTTTGTCCAGGTTTTCTGGACACCCACGAGCTGCAGGGTTTTGGGTACGTTTTGGTGCAGGTTTGTGAAGCCAAAATGGCCAAGATTGGCCACGGTTTGGTGAAGAAAATTGCAGAACAAAGAGGAAGAAGAAGGGAGGAGAGGCTCGGCCACAAAGAGCCAAAGCCAGACCAAATCCCAGGTTTCCAGGGATTGGTCACATGGCCTGCAGCCAATTGGGTCCCAGCCCAAATAATTCAAAACAGTCCAAAAGTGAAATACCGGAAACGTCGAAAAATCAACGCCCGTAAAATATTCGTTCGGAGTCCGAACGACATACGGCTCGCGTCTACGAATTCGTATCGACGAGCACGTCAAGAAAATACAAGTGGATGCGTCGTACGAGTTACGACACAAAAGTCAACCCAGGGGCAAAAACGTCATTTCCCACTTTCGGGAATAAAATAAATTAAATTTTTGAACGGGATGTTACATAAAGATTTAAAATTTAATACTTAAAATTTAATTAAAACACTAAATAAAAATTAATAAACGATAATTAAAACACTAAATAAAAATTACAATAACTACTAATACTAATAATATTCGTAGGGATTTGGTTGATTTGGTCATTGACTTGGTGGTGGACTTGGGATATAGACATTAGATGGGGCATCATCCTCAAAGACATTCCTTGCGGCATTCCTTCTTATAATTTCCGCTTACTTTTCATGGAAGAACTTCTTCCTCTTTGGAGTGTATTTGTTGGGGTCCTCCCTCATTACATCAAACTTGAACCTTTCTTGCTCTAAACGGTCTCTTGCATCATCCTTTTCCATTTGCTTCTCCATGAGTAAGCGCATTCGAACCATTTCTTCCTTGGTCTCCCCTCGGCCTTCAATCATTTTTTCAACTCCAGAACAAAGCGCGGCACCAATCGGATCTTGCATCCTCCCTTTTCTTTGCTTCCTTTTGCTTATCTCGTCCTGGCGGCCTTGGCGTAGAAGATGGGGTCACCGATTCATCAACATCATCGCCAACATTAACGCTTGAGCCTTCATGACCAACTAATTTTGCCCATTGTTCGTCCGCATTGGTTCGCCACCTCGGACAATCCTTGAGGATGTCCCAAGCATGAAACAACCTAAAAGAGGAGTGTTTGGGTTGAAACCTTGTCTTGTAAATCGCTATTGCTTTCTCAGTCTATGGAAATAATACATAAAGATCAATTAGTTGCAAAATAAGATTGTGTACATGAAAAAAAAAACTATGAGGGAGACATGCACTCACCGTTTCTTCTCGACTCCTCCCACTAGCGGCACCAACCACGGCTCTTTCTAAGCTTCCCTTCCACAAGGTGCACGCTTTGTTGATAGCCTTCCACCGATCGTAAACACCTTCGTAGGTTCGGTTGGTGTTGGAGTTGGAATTGAACTTCTCAAGGATTTTACCCCACAATTTCGATTTTCTTTGGGTTGTGCTGACGGCACCATCTTCGCTAATAGAAATCCATGCCAAGCACAAAGCAACATCTTCATCATTTGACCAATTAGGTCCTCTAATATGATCTTTTGGCATCTTGAAAAATTTGGAAATGGGAAGAAATAGTTTTGGAAGTGGGTAGAAAGAAAAACTGGAAGAATTATATGAAGAAAGTGAATTGTGTGTGGATGTTTGAACAAATACATAGGTATTTATAGAGTTTTTGGGTGAGTTTTGATTTAAATAAATGTTTTTAATTGTTTTAGCCGTTGGATTTAATTTTGGGCCGTCAGATCTTTTTTTTTTACCGTTAGATTAGCTCACAATCGATCTCAGCCGTTCGATTTAATGTATTTATAAATTTCATTTAAAAAAAATTGAATCGTGACCGTTGGATGAACCAACGGTCAAATCATGATGGCTATTCGATCGCCAAAGAGCCGTTGGGCTCAGAATTGGTGGGTGACCAAGCTGAAAATGATGGGTCTCACCTGCCAAATTTGGCCGCGTGAAATGGGTGGCTTTCTTGCAAGCGCGTCTGCTCCTGCAAGTGGGTGTTTTTCTTGGCGCGTCTATGCGCAAACAGGGGCCCACCATTTTTATTTTGGCTTAAATTTTGGGCAGAATCTGGCCCAGAAAATTTTTGGGGTAAAATTTCTCCCCATGGCTTAAACTAATCCAACCATTGGAAATACTCTGGGGGGTTTTAAAGCTTAAATTTTAAGTTTTATCCTCACCATTGGAGATGGTCTCCTAATCTTCAAACTAAACTAAGTATTTGAAAACCCATGTTTCATTAAATTATCAAAATTTATATGTGAATTTTATCTCTTCCGTTTTTGAACTGTCATTGAAGTTTGTTAGTAAACAATAACTAGTCTTATAATGTACTTCTGGGTGTTCACGGGATATCATCAAAACGATATCAAAACGACAAAACTCTCGTTGAATTGATTAAGTTTAGGGCATGCTTACATGCAAATAATTGATTTGCGAAGAATGGGCACAACTCTAATTTTTTTTCATATCATGTATTTAGTTATAAATAAGGGATGAATAAACAAGTGAGTTTCACATATCATTTTGATATGAGCACTAGTAGAAAAAATAGCTTGCCCGATAAAACTTTAGGCGATGGAGAAAATTTTGTCAAGCAAGAGAACTTTAGGCGACGAAAATCCTAATTCGTCACCTAAAATGTCAGAACATTTAGGTGACGAACACATTCGTTGCTTAAAAATGAAATGGGCGACGAATATATACATTCGTCGTGCAAAAGATGGAAAAAGTGACAGGAAAATGGGAATTTGGTGCCAACTTGTGCGCGACAAATTGTTTTGTCGCCTAAAATATCTTGTACGACGACGAATTCGTGGTCACCTAAGACATAGGGAGTGTAGTCAGAAAATCTGTGTGAAAATTGAGTGCATATCCAATGAGGAATTGAGGGATTCTCTAAGGCATGTTACTACATTCAAAATGTTGTTTTAATTGATTAAATGCGAGCTAGTGAGTAGTTGCTATGACTAAGTATGTGCCCGAGAGTAAGGATGGCTAAAATCTGTGTGAGTAATGATTTTTACACGTCATGTTTCATTGGAAATCCCTGAGGCAATTGTTGGAAGGTTTAGGTTGTGTTTTGTTTCTTTGTTTTGCTCAAGGACTAGCAAAAGCTAAGTGTGGGGGAATTTGATAGGAGCATATTTATATGACTTAGTTAGCTGGTTTTCTTGCATTTACGTAGTTAGTTATTATTTATTATAGTGATTTAAGCTATTTTCATGTGTTTGTACGTTCAAATGGCAACTGAAGCAAGAAAGTGCATTTTAGAGCAAAATTGAGCTTAAATGGAGTGCATGAATATGGAGCACAAGAAATGGACGAATTGGGAGGTCAAATGAGGTTAGGAATGTGCTAAAAAGATGGAGAAATTAATTCAAGACATTGAAGATAAGGAATCAGTTACAAGGATGGAACATTATCTGGAACATTATCCAAACCTTATCTTATCTTATCCTAACCTTATCACTATCATTTTCTACCTAATTCCAGCTGCAAAGGGGGATTCATTTTCATATGAGGATAATTGAGAACCTGAGTTCTAGAGGACCTTAATTTATCCTAAAGAGTGAATATAGAAGTTTGGAACACAAGGAAATTGCAAAAGTGGAATCCGAGTGGAATTTGGACAGTGCTGTGCATAACTCCTAACTTAGACAGAGCACCCAGAATTCCTCAGAACGAATTAAGTATTGTGCCATATATGGTTGGAAAGCTCTGGATGTCTAGTTTCCATAGGATTTTACAGATTGTCATTCTGATATTTATTGAAGATTTTATCGCTGTTTTAGTGACTGGAGGTCGAAACAGGAAGATGAGTCCTAGTCGAATTGGGATTCAAGGAAAAAAACGTGGCAGCTATTTGTGCCTGTTTTTGGACTTAATTCAGATGGATTGAGGAGTTCTAATGAAGTCTGAACTCTCTAAAAAAACCGTGCTTTAGAGTTCCTTGATGATGCAATTACTGGAGGACGCATAGAACATAAGAAGAGATCAGTTTTTGAGACACGGGGGGCTAGAAGTCGGAAATTGAAGATTGGTGCCGTAGCTTTGGAGGATTTTAGGTGTCTTCAATCTTCATTTTCAATGTTTAATGTTTATTATTTCTATTCAGTTGTAATCATGAGGAACTAATCTCTTTATAGTTAGAAGTGAATTCGAAGCCATGATTATATGTTTAATATGAATTGATTAC
Source organism: Gillenia trifoliata (assembly GCA_018257905.1). Taxonomy (NCBI): domain Eukaryota; kingdom Viridiplantae; phylum Streptophyta; class Magnoliopsida; order Rosales; family Rosaceae; genus Gillenia; species Gillenia trifoliata. Next base: position 15,793,001 of record CM031083.1, on the reverse strand, counting down.
ATCCAGTTATTGTTTCTTGAGACTTGAATGTGATTTGCTTAACTGAGTTATCAAAACTTATTTATGTACGTGGGTTGAGGGTGCACACTTAATTTACATGCATGAATTTGATGCTAAAATATAAGGGAGTTTCACCTAATAGTTACAAACTTATATTTACAAGTAGTGAAGGTTGCTAGTCACAATCGCGTTAAGTAAATTCTGGGCAGGAGTATCATGCTTTTCATAGTTACGAATGCCTCGTCAATGCTTATGATTTTCAAAGAACTTAATGACCTTTGATATGATTTTCTATCATGCTTTTCATAGTTAGGGAACTTGATAAGGATAATTTGGTTGCGATGAGCGTTTCCCATCCAATTCAATGAATTAAGGAAAATCTTATGGTTAATTAAAGCATACCTAATTAACTGGGGGTGTTGTCATTCATAGTCTAAGGAATAATAACTGCAAATTGGTTTGTATACATATATCATATGTGGAGAAGGATCTTCTAACTAGTATTTTACCCTTGTCAAGTACTCTAGTCGTTTTTAGCATTCAAATCTGTTTTCAAAGTTCAGTTTTAATTTTTAAGTCAAATTCGTCCAAATAAAAAACCCTTTTTACTTCATTGTGTCAAAGTGTTTAAAATCTGTTTTGTTTGTGTTTTAGAGTATTTTGAGTCAAGTCAAAACCCAAATTTCGTCCAAAGTAGTGTTTAGAGTCAAAAACTGCTTAGTTGGTGTTTTTAGGCAGTTTTGAGTGTTTTTAGCTTGTTTTGAGTCTTGTGAACCTGTTTTGAGTCCCTTGAGTCTATTTGAACGTTTTTAACTTTGTTTTTATGTTTTTGAGTCAGTTTAGAGGTTATTAGCAAGCCCTCCTAATCCCCGGTCCAGAACGATCCCTACTTGCATATTTACTACAATTTGATAACAAAAGGGTTTAATTTGAGTGCTTAACTTTTATCACATCATGAATGACTGAGATTAAAATAAAAGATCTAAATAGTTGTGGAAATCAAATCTAACGGCTAAAATACTCGTAGCATTGAATGATGCGTAGAATTGAAGCCTTGCCTGACTTTTTTTACAAAATGCGTAATTGTGGAGTATTTTACTAATTATATGCCGACTAAAAGGAGGTGTGCAGAAGACATACTTCAATTCTTAAATGTATGGAGCTAAGTTTGCTCAACAAAAAGAAAATCCATTTGGATTTTAAGGTTTAGCGTCTAAAGGGTGGCATGACCCAACATTTAAAATTGTTTAGTCCAAGTTTGACCGCAAACTATTTGGCTTTATAGGTATGTGAAAGTTAAAACCCTAAGGCTTTCCATTCCATAAATAAATTGAAAAAGCATAAAGGTTTGGGAAAATTTATGAAGAGTATTTTTGCTTACCATGCACCCTTAAGTGATAGTCAGCATTACCACTATATTATTTATCATTGACGAGTGTGATCGGTGGCGAATTCAAGAAAAATTTGTGAAGGGGTGAGTGAGGAAATTGTGCTCACAAAGCGCAAAATTTTTTAGACACAAGAAGTAAATTTTTAGTATGATATTTCGTCGAACAATTGATGGGTTATAGTTATCTGCAGAGCCATGTTGCACGGCAATTGAAAAATGTCAGCGACTTTCAAGCTAGTTTGTAGACAAATGTCAACGTACACCAAAAAAGTCTAGCGATAGTGTCGACAACAGTGCACACAAGGGCGATGCCAAGTCTCACTCAAGTTTTTTGTCGAACACTTTATGTGCACGAATTGGTTACTACCCAGATGACCAAGAGGTCATGGGAGGCACTGCACTCCCCTAACAACTTTTCTAGCAGCCACAAGGTCAACTGATCACGTTGACCTTTGAGTAGATCCACCATTGAGCGTGATTTAATTTATGTGTTACATAAATCTCGAAATTTATATTCATGTATCATCAGTTAGTACAATGGTAATGCCTACCACCACTTAAGGACGGTGAATGTTGCAGAATTTATGTCCCATGATAAGATTAGTCTTTTTTTAAAGGAAACCGATCGAAGATATACCAAGAGAAAGGAAAAGTAGACTAATATATAGCTATATATCTTGATCATTTTCTTAGGTGAAAAGAGGTGTCATTAGGTCCCCACAACATATTAGCCCGATCAAGTTAACTTGGATACAAAACATTACCGATTGTGACAGAAATTAAACACTTTAAGAATAAGACAAGAAGATATACCCGAGCTGGCCTAGCAAATGCCACAAACAACCCAAAGCAGAAATTATTAGGATCATTTCGTGCAAGTCTTAGTTTCTTGTCTACCATCACTAACATTAACAAAAATAGACAAAAGTGGAACCAACTTTATGTGCCTGCATGTCCCAAACCCTAATTTTTTTACACATGCATTATGCATACGCATGCACATATTTTTTTTCCCATTACGTAAATTACAACTTTATGTACCTACCAAGCTGCCCATATTTTTTTTCCCATTACGTAAATTACAAGTGCAAGCGGGAATTGGTCTCTGGGTTGGATGATTTTTGGTGAGAAGTTTTGTGCATTAAATTAGAGATGAAATGGTTAAAGTTTGTTGAGTGGACCTCTCAGAAAAATAGGCCACAAAAAATAAAGAGAGAGGGAGGGAGGGAACGATGACTTATAGGAAGGTCAAAGGTCGCAATTACTTCTTCCATGTATCTGTCACCAGCCTTCTAACTCAAAGCCATCGAGACTTCCTCTGATCTTTCTGTTCACACACACTACTTGGCCATTGTGATATTCCCAAAAAACCCTTTGGTGTGAGATAAAATACTGAATTTGACCTAGCTCAAATGATAGACTTGATAATGTATATAGTCAGGCTTATAGTTATTGATTTTCATATGTACATTTATGAGTATAGTTATATATTTATTGAATTTGATCCCACATACCGATGCAGGCAGAGCTGTATGTTAGATTAGTTGATAAAAACACGGGTCGGATACAAGACGTGAAATATATGCATGTATATTATTCAGCAACTTTTTAAGAAAAAGTATAGGGAAAAATTCAGGAATTATTTAAAATTTTAAACTTTTTTTATTTTAAATATTTATTTAATATATGTTTTTAATAATATATATGTTAAAAATACATGAATTTTATACGAGTGATTTCAAAATATGTGAAAAAAAAATATGTATATTACATGTGAAAAGTAAGTACGTGACAACCCGTCCTTAATTTTTTTTTATATTTTATTTTTCAAACATGTGAATTGACATTGACCAAAATGCCCCTGAATGGGCTAAGTGACCAAAATGCTCCTTAGTGTTTGAACTCTTTTTGAATTTTGACTTCTTACTTGTCGTGTTCTTATAGTAGTCGTCTCTACGAACACGTGAGTGCAAACGAGACGAAAATCCGGCGTGTAACAGAAACGTTACGTACTTTTAAATATTTCTTTCCTATTTTAGGGGTGATGTGTTGCGTGCCACAAAAGACCCCCTATCCCCCTGCTTAATTTGGAAACCTCTCTCTCTTTTCTCTCAGACTTCACTCTCTCTCTCCCATAATTCTCTTCTTCTTTCTTCTCCGAGAAAACACATGCACATTACACACAGTGGTCACCCCACTTTTTTTGAACCAACCAAACCACCACCACCACCTTGTTCGTCTTAACTCACTGAGCTCAACCGTACAAACCGATTGCCCAAATTCCCTGCCAATCGATGAAAATCGCATACAGAAGAACTGAGCCTTCCCGGCGAGTTTCTTGCCAATTCCGGCCAAGGTGAGACTTCTAACCACTACCATTAGCTTCCTCTTGTTGATTAGATGAATTTTCATACTAAACTCGTGTGTTTTGGTGAGTGGTGGTTTGGCCAATTTCAGACCATTCATGATCACTTTTCAAACTCCAAATAGGTACAATCTTGTTTTCCTTCTCTCTAACTTCATTTTGACATGTAGATCGTGTAAAATGGTTGAGAAATGAACAAGTTACGAAGCTTTGAAAATTTTTCACAAACTGACGAGTTTCAGACGGCAGCTCAGGAGACCGACTTGAGTTACAGTGGTGACCGGTTCAGGCAGGCCTGAACCCTGTCCAAGCCCGGTTGTGATGTCAGCAAGCCCGGTTCAGATCTACTCCAAACTGGGAATATCCTTAGGTATATTCATTTAAAGCAGTTAATTCAATCAGCAGCCGCGCATGTCCGTGCGTGGCCGGCGCGTGTGGGCACGTCGGGGCGCGTGAGTGCGCGTACCAACTCGTGTTGCCCCGTGGCAGCACGTGACGGTGCATGGGGCACTGTGCTGACACTTTTGAAGCCCCGTTTTGAGCAAACAAAGGGAATTTCAAGTGTTCTCCTTAGTGTTTATGAACTTTGAGTAGTTTAATGATTGATGTAGTTATTTCCCATATAAGAGAGACTTACCACGAGGAGTACAGGGGTCAGGCAAGATAAGGCAGCTACGACCCAACTACATATCAGTGAGTGGGCTTTGTTTTATAAACTATTTTCTATCATGCCATGTTTTTACTTATGAGTTTAAGTATAAAGAATATTATGTTGAGATTTGTAAAATTGTGATGGCATGATCATACGTATTTTTATTCGCTCATCATACATGCATTCACCTGATGTCTAGTATTCGTCTGGGCCAGGACCAGCCTTCACGTGTATGTTCACATCCGCACTGTTATGCTCACCTTGGATCCATTGTATGTGCCAGCCTGTACTAGTTTGCATTAGGCGGCTAGAACTCGTATGTGACTCGATTAGCGCCAGCTTCACGTGATTGTAGTACTGAGCATATATCTATTACACCCAGCATGTTCCATATAGCTACTTTTTGCATGGGCTTGTGTGTCTGCATATCTTGATGAGCATACTATATTATGTTGAGATATTTATGTTTACCCGTATCTTTGGCAGTTGTCCCTTTATACTGTTTTGACAGTTTTCATACTATACGTAGTATGCTTTTGGGAAACTATACAAGTTTTTACAGAGAGAGGTTACTTATGTTACGAAAATCAAAGGTTTTAGAAATGGTTATTTTTGCCCACTCACACTTTATGTTTTACACCTCTCCAAGACTTAGTAGCTGGACTTATGGCGAACGAGACTGTTCTGGTGTTTACGACTTCTGCACCAGATAAATGTAGGATTCCTTCTTCCGCTAGTGTGTATCATCCATCCTATTCCGGATAGGAATCAATCGTATTTTCATTACTGCACTTTAACTATGCTCTGAACATTGCATGTTGTGTAATAAGGGTTCTACCTGTACTTCTGCGCACTCTTACTCTTGGTATCAACTAGTTCTAGACTTTGGTTTCAATTTAATCAGAATTTTACACATCATCTGCATGACATGCCTTTCGTCACCCTCCGGAGTGTAGGCCAACATGCCTCGATTTCGGTACCCTTCGGGATATCCCGGTCGGGGTGTGTCAAAGTACATACGTAGTAGGTTTAGTTGAAAATTTTTTTTTTTTACAAAATCATTTAGAAGTGTACGAAAAACAGAAGTATTTTGGTGGTATAGCGCGATTTACTGCTAGTTAATCTAGTACCAACATTGTCATCAGTTTACCCACATGGTAGACCAACATCCATATGCATGCAATTAGTACAAGTGAGAGGTCTTATCGCAAAAGGTTTTGGTGCAATTAGCAATGGAACTACTCAATATAAATTATATTTAATTTTGTCAAGTTTCAATGAAATTTTAATATTTTTCAACACACCTCTTCATGCAGGACCACTTTTTAGTTGACCACATCTATGACACCCCGACTCGTTTATCCCGAAGGATACTGAAATCGAGGCATGTTGGCCGATACTCGGAAGGGTGACGAATGTCATGTCATGCAGATGAAGTGGAAATTTCTAAATAAAATAAAACCAAAGTCTGGAATTATTGATACCAAATGTAAGAGTGCGCAGGAATACGGGTAGAACCCTTAATACACAACATACGATGTTCAGAGCATAGTTAAAGTGCAGTAAAGAAAGTACGAATTATTTTCATCCTGAGTAGGATGGATGAAACATACTAGCTGAAGAAGGAAATCCTACACTTACCTGGTGTGGAAATCGTAAACACCAGAACTGTCTCACTCGTCACAAGTCCAGCTACTAAGTCATGAAGGGGAGCAAAACAGAAAGTGTGAGTGGACAAAAATAAACATTTCTAAAACCTTTGTTTTTCGTAACATAAATAACTCATCTCTGAAAAACCTGTATAGTTTCACAAAATCATACTACGTATAGTATGAAAATTGTCAAAGATATGGATAAACACATTTATTTCAACATAATATATAATACTCTTTGTCAAAACAGTAATAAGGCACTGCTGCCAAAAATATGAGTAAACACCAAAATATCAACAAGTATATCGTATACTCATAAACAAAACAGTATAAAGGCATCACGGCCAAACGTATGAGTAAACACCAATATTTCAACAAATATATAGTATGCTCATCAACATATGCAGACACACAAGCCCATGTAGAAAGTAGCTACATGGGACATGCTGGGTGTAATAAATATATGCTCAGTACTGCGATCACGTGAAGCTGGCGTTAATCGCGTCACATACGAGTCCTAGTTGCCTAATGCAGACTAGTACAAGCTGGCACCTACAATGGATCCAAAGTGAGCATAACGGTGCGGATGTGAACATACACGTGAAGGTTGGTCCTTGCCCGGACGAGTACTAGACACCGGGTGAATGCATGTATGATGAGCCAATAAAAATACACATGATCATGCCATCACAGTTTCATAAATCTCAACATAATATATAATTTCTTTATACTTAACTCGTAAGTAAAAGCATGACATGATAAAAAATAATTCATAAAACCATAGTGGGAAATAACATAAATAATATTAGTTTCTCAAAACAAAGCCCACTCACTGATATGTAGTTAGGTCATAGCCGTCTTGCCCTACTTGATCCCTGTACTCTTCGTGGTAAGTCTCACCTATATGAGATATCACTATAGTAATGATTAAACTTATAAAGGTTACTAGTTAAACTAATTAATGTCAATTAACTCTTGTTTGCTGAACACGAAGGTCCGAAACACCCCGAAAAATATCATACGTACTGCCCCGAGGTAGTACGCGTCATCACAAGTCGCCTCGCATCGACAGAAGTCGAAAAACTGGTCCCACGCATCCCCCACGGGCGGCTCACGAGCGTCACACGCATGGTCAAACCAAGCTGGTCAAACTAAAGCCGTTAGTTGACGCCGTTAGATTTAACGAAAAATTCCAATATCTCCGTTAAATCTAATTGAATATTCTTAACAGCATTAAAGGAATATACCTAGGAATATTCTCGGTTTGGACCGGGTTTGAATCGGTTTGCTGATGTCACGGTCCTGTTTGGACCGGGTTCAGGCCAGTCTGAACCGGTCACCGCTGCAACTCAAGCCGGTCGCCGGAGCTGCTGTCTGCCGCCGACCAAAACTCACTGGTTGCTGGAAAAATTTCAAAACTTCGTAACTTCTTCATTTCTTAACCATTTTACATGATCCAGTTGTCAAAATGAAGCTAGAGAGAAGGAGAACAAGATTATACCTATTTGGAGTTCAAAAAGTGGTCGAAAATTGCCTGAAATTGGCCGGAAAGTCTCAGTTTACAAACAAAGTCCGATCTACTCCAAATCACGACCAAATCACACGATTTTAGTATGAAAATTCATCTACTTAACACAAGGAAGCTAATGGTGGTGGTTAGATGTCTCACCTTGGTCGGAATTTACAAGAAACTCGCCGAAAATGCTCGGTTCTTCGGTGTGCGATTTCCATCAAACGGTGGGGAGTTTGGGAATCGGTTTGCACCGTTGAACTCATTGAGTTATGACGAACAAGATGGTGGTGGAGGTTTGGCTCGGTTTGAAAGAAATGGTGTGGCCACTGTGTGCACCGTGCACGTTTTCACGGGAGAAGAAGAAACAGAAAAAGAGTGAGGAAGAAAGAGAGAGGTCTTAGGGAAAAAGAAAGAAGAGAGATTTTTTTCAAATTAAGTTGGGCAACTGCGTTCCACATGGTACACCCACCACCATATTCCCATAACAGAAAAGAATATTTAAACATACATAATGTCATTTTTGTCATGTAATGCAATACTTGAGTTAAAAAATGGAGGATTATCCCATATTATGAATGTAACTCAAAATGTAATGTGATCATTGTTTTTGTTTGTTGATGCAATTATCTACGGTATAACTTAATTCTAACTTATTTTCACACTCTCTCTCATCACTTGAACTAACCGAAAAAACTTTAAAAAATGTGATCATGAAATAAGAAAAAGCTTGCAAGTAATTTGCGTGAGTTGTTCGCACTATCTTCCCCTGCTTCTAGAAGTGTAACTCTATGAAAATATACATGTATCTATCTGTACCGTATGATTATAATTTATATATATATATATGTAAAGGACGTGAATATTATTTATAAAAAAAAAGTGTTTATATACGCAATAATTTATACCCATGTTTTAATTATTATATTTAACCACTATAATAATGATCTTGTTGGCTGGTTAAAACCAGTCTCTCTATGGCCTCGTTTGGTACACCGTATAGCGCACTGGGAAGTACTAATAATCCAGTCTCGGGTGTTTGGTGCGCTTCGTACTAAAATAGTCGCCTGACTATTTAAACCGGACACACCATTTAGTACCCTCACACCCAACTAATTATACACCAAAAAACCTCTGTATAATTAGTCGGGTCCATCCCTCTCACTTTCTTGGTCTAGCTTGAAGGAAAATATTTGAATTACAAGTTCATTTGAGCAACACTTAAGCATGCTATTAACAAATTAAAAGCTCTTAGCTAGCATATTAGTACTCAAAAACAAATCTTTGCTCATGACTTTTGAAGCCTAAATGTTGTGAACCAAGACACAACTCAAAATCACATTAGTAAGTTGTAGCATCTTATACCTTTGTAGAATCTTCTTTGCATGAGTAAAGGCTAAATGCCCAAGAGGACCTTCAATCTCATATTGGATGAACACCTTTGCTTGGAGGAGTTGTGGTTGCACCTTGAATCAAATTGATGGTTACCTACGTACTTCGTCTCCTACGAAGATCAAACATTTTGTAGTTCTTGCATTTGATGAGAATTTGAGTGAGTTTGTATGAAGAACAAATTGTGTTCTTCATACACACCTAGGGCCGGCCAATACAGTATAAATAATCGATATTAGTCCGATACTGCACCAAACGGCTGACTAATTTAGTCAGTACTATCCGATGACAGATTATCCTATCCGACTGAAATAGTTAGTTCAGTCTGAGCTGCCAAACGAGGCCTAAAGGTAATTAAAGAAATTAAAGACCACACCAAAAGCAAATTCAACAAAAATAAGAGAAATATTAAAAAAGAGCTTCGAATAAAATTGTGGAAGAGAAGAGCTACGTAGTTCACCAACTAGTGAGAAATTACTGAGTACACCATGCATTAATTGACACGTGTACTGATGATGTGTGCAGGGGAAGATGCATAATTGCATACTACAAACCCTGCACGTTGCTACAAATGGCAAAGCAGCAAATACTCACCAAGAAAGAGGTCAAACTTGGTAATTTGCCCCAATGAAAGTCCTCCATTTTCCCGGTTGGCAAAAATTTAATGCCCCCCGCGTTTCACAATTAAAAGTTCGTTGGGGTAGTTGCATCCTCCTATCCCCTCCTCCTCCTTCTCTTCTCCCCTTTAAAATCACCACACAACTCTCCTCCCTCTCTAAACTCTCCCATTAAGCATTTATATACATATAACTGCTCCTTAATTGCTTCATCAAAACCTCAGAGAAAGATTTTGAAAAACTTCCCCTCTTGTGAGATTGGTTAGTGTAGTGTTTCTGTGACTGTAACATGGCAGTACATAATCAAAATCAAGAGGGGAAATCGAACTTAAGACCTGAGTCAGCAGGAAGTCGCAAAACTGCGCTTCCTAACTTTCTTTTATCAGTGAAGCTCAAATACGTCAAGCTAGGATACCACTACTTAATTTCCAACGCCCTCTACCTCCTACTAGTCCCTCTCATCGCCGCGGCCCCCGCCCACCTCTCGACCCTCACCGCCGATGACTTCCTCCACTTGTGGCAGCAGCTCAAGTTCAACTTCGTCTCGGTCACCTTGTTCTCGGGCCTCTTGGTTTTCCTAACTACCGTATACTTCACCACCCGCCCTAGAAAAGTATATTTGGTGAACTTCGCATGCTACAAGCCCGAGCCGGCCCGCACGTGCACACGTGAGATATTCATGGAGAGGTCGAAGCTGACGGGCAGCTTCTCTGACGAGAACTTGGCTTTTCAGCAGAAGATTCTAGAGAGGTCTGGCCTCGGACAAAATACTTACATGCCCGAGGCCGTGCTGCGGGTCCCTCCAAACCCATGCATGGCGGAGGCGAGGAAGGAGGCGGAGATGGTGATGTTCGGAGCGATCGACGAGTTGCTAGAGAAGACTGGGGTGAAGCCTAAGGATATTGGGATTCTGGTGGTGAACTGCAGCTTGTTCAATCCAACGCCGTCTTTGTCGTCCATGATTGTGAATCACTACAAGCTTAGGGGGAATGTTGTGAGCTATAATCTTGGTGGTATGGGTTGCAGTGCTGGCCTTATTTCTATTGACCTTGCAAAGCAACTTCTCCAGGTTTGTTATTAATTCCTAATTATTACTTTAATTTTTGGCTAATTACATAGGTATTTCTTTTAATTATCTCGGATGATGGATACTTGAGTTTTTATAAATGATGAGCGATTGGTTAATTAGTATCGGTATGTTTGGGATTTGGTTGCGTTGAGCTAAAACCACTTTTAACTTGCATTTGACATAAAAGGTTATTGGTCGCATTATTAAAAACACTAGCAAGATACTTCTTTCAGAAAACACTTGAATGTCAATAAAAATTTCAACATAATTTCTATGAAAGTACTTGTGGCTTTAAGCAGAAAGTGTTTCATAAGCAGTCCTAAATAGCTTTAAGATTGTTTTTAGAATAGGTTTTCCAATTTATTGAAATTAAAAAAGGTATATGTTTTTAGAATGTCTAAAAACGCTTTTGATTGGGTTTGATACAACGTGTTAAAAGGTAAATTCATATTAGATACCAAGTTGGGTATAGGTTTTAAGGAAAAATACCATATTTGAGGAAAAATACCAAGTCTAATTAAATATTTTATGATAAGCCATAAACTTTATTGCAAGTGATCCTATGACTAAATAAAAGATATGAGAGATTACCATATTGTTCTCAAGTTTATTTCTTTTAGAATTTTATAAGGCCTTTAGAGTTCGGGGTTAACTTTGAAGGTTTTGGGTTTTAAAATGTCGGTCAAGGTTTGGGGTTGATCATTTTGGGTTTAGGGTTTTAGAATGTCCTTGGGAGGAGCTTAGGGCTTAGGGTGTAGGTCTCGGGTTTTGGACGAAGCCCAAAATCTGGGAACTAGACCCTATGCCCTAAGCGATTAACGTAATAAAAAAAAAAATTCCTAAAAAAATCATACTCATGTTTGTTAGTTACAATTCATTGGGAAGGTTAATGGCTATAACTTTGTGATGGTAGGATTGGACATTATTGTCATTTTACCTAGCAAATTAGTTTGACTTTTCAACTAGTACCTAAACTAAAACTATGGTATTTTAACTTAAAGTTATTTTGAATTTGGTATTTAAATTAAAAACTCCCAAAGTTAAAAGCATTTGTGGATTATAGAACTGTTTATTGAAAAAACACTTGTCATATACTTCTTTATGAATCACTTTGAATTTTTTTCACTTTTAACCGAAATGCTTATGAACAGACAAAAACACATCGTAAGTCTATTTGTATTTTCTAACTCTCATGTGGATAATTAGATTCCAAATGTGAAAAGTAAATATGTCACATAAATGTGGTTGGTGAATATGCATGCTCAATAAATGCTAAACAAGTTGTAACAACCAATTCGACCATATCTATTTTTGACCAAAAAAAAAACAAAAAATTGGACCATATATAAATAGTTTCCAAGACTTTACTAGTTAACAGCATTTCCACATGTCCAGATGGTATGTGGGATGCCATAGAAAGGACGGTCACTGCAAGTCACAATAAATATATCAACTGCAAGTCCTACGAGAAATACACTCAACTACCAAAGAAGGGAAAAAAAAAAGGGTCCAACTTCAGTGGTACGTACCATTGAATGGTACGTACTGTTAAATGACTAAGATTCATTTGGGGCCCACTGCAAATTAATCTGAACCATTCAATAGTCGTACCATTGAATGGTACGTACCACTCAAGATTTTTCCAAAAAAAAATACATCTTTTCATTTACTAAAAAAATACACTCAACTACAAATTTATTTTTTGGGCACAGACACATAAATTATGTATTGTTGGTCTTTAAGTTAATTAAGACCCTAAATTAGGTGAAATTATGTCTGATTTTGTATGTTAACATGTTGTGTAACAGGTGCACCCCAACTCCTATGCCCTAGTGGTAAGCATGGAGAACATCACTCTCAATTGGTACTTTGGCAATGACCGCTCTATGCTTCTCTCCAACTGCCTCTTTCGAATGGGCGGCGCCGCCATCCTCCTCTCCAACCGCTCCTCTGACCGCCGCCGCTCAAAGTACCAACTCATGTACACCGTCCGCACCCACAAGGGCGCAGACGACAGAGCATATAGCTGTGTTTTCCAAAAGGAGGACAACACGAAAAGAGTAGGCGTTGCTCTCTCAAAGGACTTGATGGCTGTGGCTGGAGAAGCCCTAAAAACCAACATCACAACTCTTGGCCCAATAGTCCTACCCATGTCAGAACAACTCCTGTTTTTTGCTACTTTGGTGGCAAGAAAGGTGTTCAAGATGAAGAACATTAAACCCTACATCCCGGATTTCAAGCTGGCGTTCGAGCACTTCTGCATTCACGCCGGAGGGAGAGCGGTGCTGGATGAGATAGAGAAGAACCTTGAGCTCAGTGACTGGCACATGGAGCCTTCGAGGATGACACTCTATAGGTTTGGGAACACTTCAAGCAGCTCGTTGTGGTACGAGCTGGCCTACTCCGAGGCCAAGGGAAGAGTCAGGAAGGGAGATCGGATGTGGCAGATTGCGTTCGGATCGGGGTTCAAGTGCAACAGCGCGGTGTGGAAGGCGTTGAGGGCTGTTAAACCAGCTAAGGAGAAGAACCCTTGGATTGATGAGATTCATGAGTTTCCTGTTGAGGTGCCTAAAGTGGCAGCCCTTGCTTCTTAACTAAACCTCATACTTTTTGGGGAGAGGGCATATTGTGCGAGTTAATTATGTGTTTCTGTACGATGATTTATTGAAATGTAAATCTTTCACAACGTTGTTGGCTGTTACATATAATTAAACAACAATATAACAACTGATTAGTGAGCCAAAATCTAGTCTCAAAGTTGTTCTATAGCACAGAAATGAACAGGGGAAAATGCTTATCACGAAATTTCGAAACTCCTATTAAGTCGCAAGTGAATAAGACTCTAGTACTGCATTATCTTTGATAGTTCCGTTGTTCCAGTTTACGGATATCTTGTTTTGCTAGAGAAAATCTTCCTAAACATTAAGGTAAATGATAGCAATTTTACCACACTCAAATTTTAGGCAAAAATTACAAAAAATATTTGCAAGAGTACAAGATTGTTGTAGTATAGATAACTCAAGCAAGGTCATTTCCACGGGGATTGATGTAAATAACTTGTATTTAGAATTAATTCTTAATTAATTATTTAATACAAAAAGAAGAGATTTGTGATCATAAATGAAAAATAACAGCACAAATAAAAATAATGGAAATTCACAGAAATTTAAATAATTAAAAATAAAGTTCGTCAACAATTCTAAAAAATCAAAGATAAGAAACTCTAGAGTTCAACCATCACCAATAACAATCCTATATAGTTCTACCAATTACTTATGAATTACACATGCACTTTGAAGGTTAGGTTTTCCTATTGCATATTCTACTAGTGATATTCTAGCTAGAACGCATTTCTAACATGCAACCCGTCTCTGATATTAAGATCAAATATGAATATGCAAGACTCATTAAGTTTTGTGAAAAACTTTTCAAAAACCATGCAACCCTAAGAGCGTGATATTCACCTTAAGTGAACTTACAATTATCAACCACAAGAAGCCCTAACCAATTTAAGGGTGATATTCCAACATAAATTGCATCCAATTACTTGTCTACACATCCTAATGGTGATCAAGCATTAAGATAAATAGATAGTTTAAACCGGTGATTGACAATTCAAAGTAGCATGCATAATATCATAAGCAATTGAAAAGAAACTACATATTCATGCTAAAGGCTCAAGGCCTCACCCTAGAAAAGAATTAGTTATGCATAATCATAATTGAAGTCATAAAATAAATTAATAAAAGTTTAGAAAGCACCGTTGTAGAAAAGTTGAGCCGAGTTCTCCACAATTTAATCTCCAAATTCGTTCTCCCCTCTAAACCCTAGAGACTCGGCTATATATACTACTAGAAAATCCAAATCCTACTAAAAATAGGCTTCCCAAAAAATCAGGAAACAAAAATAAAAAAAAATTAAATTACATAATTTTTTTCCAATAAGGATTTGGACTGCTGCAGAAAATCCTCTTTTTGATTTACCAAATCAGCTCCGAATTAGGCTCATAATATTTCGTTGGAAAGCTAAAAACGTCCTCTACAACTTTGTAGAAGAAACATTGGCCCAAAAACATCATCTTGGATCACTTATATGCCAAATAAGCCCAAAAAACGTGAATTTGTCTGAATTACGCAATCCATTTTCAATTATTCTTCACGATCAAACGGCATAGAATTAAGGCTTGAAACTTTGACATAATCCTCTCAGCTCCAAAACTCCACAATTTATCCATTTAATGCTCAAAGCCGATTCAATTCATCCTACGACAAAAACATATAGAGAAGTATCAAAATTCTCTAAAAAACAAACATAAAAGCTAACTTGGAGTACCATAAAATATAATATAATATCGACTGATCAGTAAACCACTGTCTACTTGAGGACGTAGCAAAATAACAAAAATTGTAACCTGCTCTACCTTTAAAGGTTAAGTGGACGACCATAAATAACTATTATTTGGGAATTCCATCAAACAGACTCCGCGAATTCGAACGAAAGTCTCAATCTAACAAGGTCGATTGAAAATAAGCAACCCAATAGAGTGCAGGATATCAGACACATTCTATATAGTATACAATAGAATCAAAATCGAAACATCTGTACACGGTACACCAGTTTAGTTTCTGATTAAAAAAATAAATAAACTTCCAAATTACATAAGAGAGTATTTGAATGGCATTACCACTTGAGAAGAGTAATTGATCAAATTCGTGGGCGGTCCTATGAAGAAACACTTATGATACTAGAACTTATGCCTTATCGAGCATGTTATGCCATTTTAAAATTGGTTTATTCTACAGCAGCAAATGCAAATCACAATAAGGGTTTGAACGAAACAAGTTTAATCATTAGTAAAGCCGAAGTCAACAAGGGCACGACTGTGAAAAAATTAAAGCCCCGGGCTCGAGAATGGAGTTATCCTATAAAAAGATCCACTTGTCATATAACTATTGTATTGAAAGATATATCTTTAGATGAAGAGGAAGAAATAGATAAAAGGAAATCCTATAAATTAGAGCTGAGGAATACTTGGAAGAATATTTTATATTATAAAAAATACAAATACGCTATATTATGTTATGCTTAAAAAAAATAGAATGGATAAAAAAAATACAAACAGATATGACGTTTCATGATATTTATAGTAGTGGGGGATTATGGGACAAAAAATAAATCCACTTGGTTTCAGACTTGGTGCAACCCAAAGTCATCATTCTCTTTGGTTTGCACAACCGAAAAATTATTCAAAGGATCTACAAGAAGATCAAAAAATACTAGATTGTATAAAAAATTATGTGCAAACTAATATGAAAATATCCTCTAATGTAGAGGGAATTGCATGTATAGAGATTCAAAAAAGAATCGATTTGATTCAAGTCATAATCTATATGGGATTCCCTAAGTTATTAATAGAAGACAGGACTCAAAGAATCAAAGAATTACATACGCGTATACAAAAAGAACTCAATTGTGTAAACCGAAAACTCACCATTGCTATTACAAGAATTGCAAATCCTTACGGGCACCCCAATATTCTTGCAGAATTTATAGCCGGACAATTAAAGAATAGAGTTTCATTTTGCAAAGCAATGAAAAAAGCTATTGAATTAACTGAACAGGCAGGTACAAAAGGAATTCAAGTACAAATTGCAGGGCGTATCAACAGAAAAGAAATTGCACGTGTTGAATGGATCCGAGAAGGTAGAGTTCCTCTACAAACCATTCGAGCTAAAATTGATTATTGTTCCTATGCAGTTCGAACTATCTATGGGGTATTTGGCATCAAAATTTGGATATTTGTAGATGAGGAATAATAAGAACTTACTTGACTTATATTTAGTTATATCTGGTGATAAAACAAAAAAAGGCACTCTTTCATTCTTTTTCTGTTAAATAAAAAAAAAGAACAATTCTATAAGGTTGAATAAAAATTCGATTAATCATTTGATATAATTGTTATGCTTAGTGTGTGATTCGTTGGTTTTTTTAGGATTGGGATTTAAAAAAATGGACCAGCCCATAGTACAAACTGATAACTATAGAACTACTAACCAACTCATCACTTCACATTATCTGGATAGAAAGAACCAGTCAAGATATGATATATAAGTCATATCATTGTAGCAACTGAAATCTTTTTTGCATAAACAAAAAAACCAATCTGATTATGAGTTGTAAAGCAATATAAAGTATGCAGATAAATGGAAGGGTGAGGGAAAGATAGAAAAAGAATATTAATGATATATAATTCCAATATGTAAGGTCTATGAGTCATCTCATATAAAGGGAATGTAATAAAGCATCAATACTGATTGATTCATAATTAGACAAATCCGTGCATAGAACAAAAAATCAAGAGCCCTGAGCCAATAAAGACTGAGAAGGTTGGCTCAAGAATAAATTTAATTGGAGGCTCCGTTGTAAAATTAAGACCTAATCATTAATCGAGAAGTGGTGGGAATAACAGAACCTGTGAATGCATAAGATTCTATTGAAAATGAATCCTAATGATTCATTGGGTAGGATGGCGGAACGAACTAGAAACCTATTCATTTATTCTGAGAGGTTATGTCATAGACTAATCTTACAACTAAATGTTGAAAGAGTAAATATTCGCATGCGAAATTTTTTTATTTCGAAATTTTAGTCGATTCGAAGTAAAAGGAAAAACAAAATAAAGATTCATTATAGCATTCTACCAAAACAACATTATTTATAAATGGAATACGTGGTAAATTATATATTAAAACACAAAAAATTTATAATTTATAATCGATTAGATCAAATTGCAAAGAATCCCACGATTCCATATATTATTTTATTCACCGTGTATTTTATTTTTTTAATTGTTTAATTCGCGAGGAGCTGGATGAGAAGAAACTCTCGTGTCCGGTTCTGTAGTAGAGATGGATGGAATTGATAAACAACCATCAACTATAACCCAAAAAGAACCAGATTCCGTAAAGAACACATAGGAAGAATGAAAGGAATATCTTATCGAGGTAATCGTATTTGCTCCGGTAGATATGCTATTCAAGCGCTTGAACCCGCTTGGATCACATCTAGACAAATAGAAGCAGAGCGGCGAGCAATGACACGAAATGCACGCCGCGGTGGAAAAATATGGGTACGCATATTTCCAGACAAATCTGTTACAGTAAGACCTACAAAAACATGTATGGGTTCAGGGAAATGAGTCTCCCGAATATTGGGTAGCTGTCGTTAAACCCGGTAGAATACTTTATGAAATGAGTGGAGTAGTAGAAAATATAGCTAGAAGGGCTATTTCAATATCAACATCTAAAATGCCTATACGAACTCAATTCATTCTTTTTGGATAGGAATGTAGAAACAGACGAAAGGGGTTTTTTGGATGAAAAAAAAACAATTGCAGGGTTCTTTTTTTGTTTTGAACAAATAATATTTCTTTTTTTTATTTATACCTTTGCTTTGCATTGAAAAAGAAAAAACCGATAAAAAAATGATATGATTCAACCTCAAACCCGTTTGAATGTAGCGGATAACAGCGGGGCCCGAGAATTGATGTGTATTCGAATCATAGGAGCTAGTAATCGACGATATGCTCATATTGGTGATGTTATTGTTGCTGTAATCAAGGAAGCAATACCAAATACACCTCTAGAAAGATCAAAAGTGGTTCGAGCTATAATTGTACGTACTTGTAAAGAACTCAAACGCAACAACGGTATGATAATACGATATGATGACAACGATGTGGTTGTTATTGATCAAGAAGGAAATCCAAAAGGAACCCGAATTTTCGGCGCAATCGCCTGGGAATTAAGACAGTTAAATTTCACTAAAATAATTTCATTAGCACCTGAAGTATTATAGGGGAAGATCTTAAATATAGTATTTGAATGAAATCGATTAAATTAATTTAATTAAGTAGTAGATTATTTATCTATCACGTATATACCTTTAATAATTCATAAATATTAAAAGGGTTTTTATCACTCACGGGCCCTGAACTTTCACTCACCAGACTGATTGATGCCTGAACTTTAAAATCGATCACAGAGATGCCCAGACTTATAAAAACAAGACTTTGTGATACTTCCGTCCCAATTCCGTTATCTCTCCGTCAATTAAGAGGGTAAATATGTCATTTCGCACCATATGTTTGATGAAATGACCTTTAAGGCCTTGATTACATGGTCTGATCCTTTCCCTCCTTCTCTTTCCGATTTTCCCTCCCAAATTGGTTGAAATTTCCCTCCTTTTCTTATCATTTCCGTCCAAATTGGTTGACCCAACCTCTTAATGTCATTCCGTATAGAACATTCAATTGATAAAAGAGCATGTTGATTATATCAAAATTCGGGGAAACAAAAATCTTAGTTTATCATGAGTAAAGACACTATTGCTGACATAATAACCTCTATACGAAATGCTGACATGAATAAAAAAAGAACAGTTCGAATACCATCTACTAACATCACTGAAAATATTGTTAAATCATTTTACAAGAGGGCTTTATTGAAAACGTGAGAAAACATCAAGAAAGCAATAAATATTTTTTGGTTTTAACCCTACGACATAGAAGAAATAGGAAAGGACCGTATAGAACTGTTTTAAATTTAAAATGAATCAGTCGACTCGGTTTACGAATATATTCTAACTATCAACGAATTCCTAGAATTTTAGGCGGAATGGGGGTTGTAATTCTTTCTACTTCTCGAGGTATAATGACAAACCGAAAGGCTCGACTAGAAGAAATCGGCAAAGAAGGTTTGTGTTATATATGGTAATCTTTCTAATAGCCGACACAGTCATATTTGTGAAAAAAGAGAAAGGACAAGTTTATAATATTACCCCTCTTACATTATCTGATACTTCAAAGATTAATTGATACTTCAAAGCGGTTTTACCTGGAATGAAACAACAAAAATAAATTCATGAGGGTTTAATTACTGAACAACTTACCGATGGTATGTATGTATCTTCCGGATTCGTTTATATGACAAAGTATTATTCTGGTTTTTTTTCCTAAAGGATTACATGTAGTTTTATACATAAACTACCAGGAAATAGACTAAAATTGAGGTAAGTCCTTATGATTCAACCCAAGGGCATATAATTTAGAGACTCCAAAGCAAGGACTTGAATGATTAGGCAGTTTTTTCAATTTCAACATTCTTTCGTGAGATACAATTCGAAGTTAAAAATTTCAAGAAACTTATTTTCTTCCAATAAGTAGATTCGGAATTAAGAAAAGGAATGACAAATATGAAAGTAAGGGCCTCCATTCGTAAAATTTGTGAAAAATGTTGATTGATCCGTAGGCGGGGACAAATTATAGTAATTTGTTCTAACCCGAGACATAAACAAAGACAAGGATAATCTTTCTAAAACAAAAAGACTCTAGAAATTTGAAGTACCCGATGTACAGATGTACAAATAAATAAATAAAATAAATAAATATATAAAAATATATAAGGATCTGTTTTGACATGAAATGGATATATCCATATATCTCTGACTTATATTTATGAAATGATAAAATATGGCAAAACCTATACCCAAAAATTGGTTCGCATAGAAATAGACGTATTGGTTCACGTAAGAATACACGTAGAATCCCCAAGGGAGTTATTCATGTTCAAGCAAGTTTCAACAATACCATTGCGATTGTTACAGATGTACGGGGTCGCGTAATTTCTTGGTCCTCTGCCAGGTACAAGAAGGGGTACACCATTTGCCGCTCAAACCGTAGCAGCAAATGCTATTCATACAGTAGTGGATCAAGGTATGCAACGAGCAGAAGTTATGATAAGAGGCCTGGGTCTCGGAAGAGATGCGGCATTAAGAGCTATTCATAGAAGTGGTATACAATTAAGTTTCATACGGGGTGTAACTCCTATGCCACATAATGATTGTAGGCCCCCTAAAAAAAGACGTGTGTAAAAATAAACATTGAAGAGATTTCAAGAGAAATAAATAATTCAATGATTTGATCAAATAATATACTATGGTTCAAGAGAAAGTAACAGTATCTACTCGGACACTACAGTGGAAGTGTGTTGAATCAAGAGCAGACAGTAAGCATCTTTATTATGGACGCTTTATTCTAGCCCCACTTATGAAAGGTCAAGCCGATACAATAGGCAGTGCGATGCGAAGAGCTTTGCTTGGAGACATAGAAGGTACATGTATCACACGCACAAAATCTGAGAAAATACCACATGAATATTCTACCATAGTAGGTATTCAAGAATCCGTACATGAAATTTTAATGAATTTGAAAGAAATTGTCTTGAAAAGTAATCTGTATGGAACTCGTAACGCGTCTATTTGTGTAAAGGGTCCTAGATATGTAACTGCTCAAGACATTATCTTACCACCTTCTGTGAAAATTGTTGATAATACACAATATATAGCTCACCTAACAGAACCAATTAATTTGTGTATTGAATTACAAATCGAGAGGAATCAGGATATCGTATAAAAACCCCAAATAACTTTCAAGACGGAAGTTATCCTATTGATGCTGTATTCATGCCTGTTCGAAATGCGAATCATAGTATTCATTCTTATGTGAATGGGAATGAAAAACAAGATATACTTTTTCTCGAAATATGGACAAATGGAAGTTTAACTCCTAAAGAAGCACTTCATGAAGCCTCTCGGAATTTGATTAATTAATTTATTCCTTTTTTACATGCAGAAGAATAAAACTTACATTTAGAAAATAATCAACACAAAGTGACTTTACCCCTTTTTACTTATCATGATAGATTGGCTTAAACAAAGGAAAAATAAAAAAGAAATCGCATTGAAATATATTTTTATTGACCAATCAGAATTGCTCCCCAGGGATCTGACTAATTTTTGCTTAAGACAACTGCTACAAAGATTAGATCCTTGACTTACTTATTAGCAGACGAACAATCCAATACTTTTTATAACGGGAAATTCATCAGAGGACACAATTCTCAGTTACATGCCCCAAACACCACGGGCTGCTGCCACTTTGTTGTTTGGTCTAGACGTCAGTTCATACAAAATCCTGGCAAAGGTATCAGAATACCTGGCATCTGAGAATACTATTTCAGCAAATGCATTCTCATAAGCTAACAGCAACACTCGGTTCTGTGGCTCAGACACTAGGCTTTCCAATATCATCGCAGCCTTCCGGCAAACTTCGGGAACTGGATGGGGTTGCTTGATAACTTTTAACAGTCGATCAATGGCCCTGAAATTGTTTCAAAAGAAATACCATCTCAGCAACAAAGTTTGATTTTCAAACTGCTGATCAAAATGTTTGATCTTGAATGATTCATTATTAAAAATTCTTTTTGGGTGGAAGGGCCTTACCATCGCTCACTAGCAAGTTTTAGCCTGCAGTCCATATTCACTTCAGCGAGGTTGTAGAGTGCTCCAACTGCAGCCGCTTGGGCCCCATGCACTGTTTGTGCATCTACTGATGGTAAGCTCATAAGATCAACCAATCTCTTGTGTATCTGCAATGTTCATTGACCCTCGTTACAAAGATACAATATTTGAAATATATACAAACACTTTTATAACAGAGTAATTTCTTAATATCAACCTGTGGAACAAAGGGAAGAAGGAAGGGTTCATTATCAGGGTTTATGATCAAACGCCCAAGTAACTCAGCTGCAGCACAATGCCATGTTTTGACTACAGATCCCAGCATCCCCATGATGGCTTGAATTGCACGTTTTCCTCTGTTTGATAGAAAATCAATTAATTTATCAAACAGATTGATAACAAAGAGAGCTTCAGCTCAAAAAAAGAAGATCAGAATTCTCACGTTATCTTTATGTAGGATGGCTTTGATGAGCTGAAAATTCCAAGATCAAGCAACGGAGCCAAATTTACAACTGTCTCAAGAGCATTTGTCACAAGTTCCTCATCCTCTGTTAACATAGGAAGCATTTGAGTCATTTTACTCTACAATCATAACCAGAAAAGCATACTGGAAGGTTACTATTTTCTTTGTTCTGAAAAGGATTTCCGATAGGAAAAGGTATGAAGCTCAATCGTGAAAGAAGCATACAAAAAGAAAAGTTCCTAACCAAAATTACTTAAGTCTACAAGTTACTGCCAGTAAAATACTAAAACAAGCCTATCTACTAAACTACAAGATTTGAAATTGGAAAGCATATACGATCTATACATCATTAACAACTGAACTACAAGAAGACAATAACACCACAGAGTTTGTAACTGGATGTTACCTGAACTTTTGTAAACATTTGTTTCACATGCATAGACAATTATACCAGAAAGAATTTTAGAGTTGAGACAAGAAATTATACACTGAAGACGGACTGCAGTGAAGAAACAAGTAATGCTTTCCAAGATAATGCTTCTCACCTGTGACATAATCTTCTATGCACTGGAACACTGTTTCCAGACAATGGCGATGTTGGGCCATAATGACCTCATTTTCTGGCATGAAAGAGAAGTTGCGAATGATATTTGAAGCAGCAACAGCACACTGCTGTCTTTCCGCTCGACCTTCTTCATCTAGGTTAAACAGACCATCTTCATCATGCCACCACTCCGAAGAAGAACGAAGTTTGGTCACAGTACTCAGCACCAATGCTTCTTGAGTACCGGTTCCCAAGCTGCCACATGAATATTTTCCCACAATCAGTTCCTCATATCAAAGACAATTTCAGACACTCAAACTGCAAATTCACTCGAATACTATAAATCTGCAGAGCTTACCCAGGATGCGGGACATTGCCATTTGAACCCAATGCCTCGTACTCATTTCCAAACCCTGTTACAAGCAAATTTGCACCCAGAGTTCTTACTCTCGGCGCCTTCACGTGTTCTTTTGGAAGGGCTATATCACGCCAATCGTCAATCTGTTATTCACAGAATCCCAACAACATGTGTCAAATGTCAATAGATATCGGCTGGAACAAGATAGTGCAAAACTTGGGGGAATGCTATTCCCACCCTCAATTGTTCATCCACTCTCGTTTGTGTGCATGTTTTTAAAATAATAATACTATTGAATGCAAAATGACCAACTGAGAACTGCCTAAAACTTCAGCATAAATATAATTATATAAATGAGAAAGTGAAAGAGTTCGTGACATACAACACTGAGGAGAGCATCAAGCAACCCAGGAATCTTTGCAAGAGGAGTTGCGTCTCTGCGCATGTCATCTTTTTCTTTAAAAGAGAGTAACGTGAGAGTGTTCAACGCCCATGTCAGCTCACTCTTCAAGCCGCTTTGAAGCGCCAGAACTATCCTTTTATTGTTCTGATCTGCAAAAC
Organism: Gillenia trifoliata; assembly: GCA_018257905.1. Classification (NCBI taxonomy): domain Eukaryota; kingdom Viridiplantae; phylum Streptophyta; class Magnoliopsida; order Rosales; family Rosaceae; genus Gillenia; species Gillenia trifoliata. Next base: position 15,769,070 of record CM031083.1, on the reverse strand, counting down.
AGATGATATGTATTGGTGAGAACATCGACTCCGCAATGCTGGAAAAGAAACTTTTCACCTCATGCTATTGACAACAGTTTTAATAAGTATCAAACGAACACGTTTGTTGCCGAAACCCGTGCCGTAATTAGTAGCATTACTACAGCTCACCTAGCTCACTAAGTTCATATTTTGACTGGTACCCAGTTCCCCATTAATTGTTAATTCACTTTGCTTTCTCCTTTCATTTATAATTTGGAAAATTTCATAGCAAAGTAGAAAAGTACAGCTATGAGATTCAACAGTCCTCTCCTATATATGCCTTGTTGAACCCCAAGAACTTAAAAAGTACAAATATCTAAAAAACAATGAGAAAAAATTGAAAATTTCCGAGAATTTTAGATTGAAATGTAAAGTGGTAGGATTTTGATAAACTGACCGGCGAAGGAACTGTGGACGTGGAGGGAAGGACCGAGGAGAGTCGACGGAGCTGTCGTGTCGGCGGCGGCGGCAGCTGCGGCGCTGTTTCCGCCGCTGCCAAATGGGCGGCCTCTCTTCGGCGGCGGCTGCGAGGGTCCGCCACCTCCGCCACTGGACTTGCTTTGCTCCCTCTTCTGCATCTCTCTCTCCGGTGTTTGGTCGTTTAATTTTGGGATCGCATTTTAATTTTAGGGCAGATAATAACTTTTATTTTTGACCCGGATCCGTCACCGAATCATATATTTATTGGGCCTAAAGTGGAGTTTATTAGACTGGGCCATGTATATGCAAGTCTCGTGGGGCTACTTCTCTTAAAAACATTTTTTTTTTAATTTAAAACAAGTCACTTCAAAATAAGTTTGATTAGAAAAAAGTTAAGTACAAATAAGGGCTAACTGTTGTAGTCTATTTTATTGAATGGTTAAAAACAAGGAGAAGGATGACCAGCGGCACAGAGAGAAATAGGGATGAGGAAAATTATGGTGTGTATTTTCCATCATGTCAGTGCCTTTATTTATAGTGAAATAAGTACAATCATAATAGGAATGTAACTTTAGGAGATTCAAAATATCTCAATTCATATCTATCTAGGATTTACACAATCACATTTATCACATGTTAATATTATTCACAACACTCCCCCTTGAGTGTGCAAATACTCAAGTAGATATCGCATCAGATCTTCAATATGATGTAAAGATAGTTGATGAAGTCGTCTTGTAGGCACGATAACAGAACACGCTAGTCTCAAGTACAGAACTTGTATATAAAAAAAATAAAAATTCTCACAAAACCTGGCTATGGTAAAACCCAAGGAGGGAAAAAAAACCCATAGTCTAAGGAGAAAAGTGAGTTAATGCAATGTCAATACTAAACTAAACATTTGCCGGATGTCAGTAGGATGCACACAAGGGTATGACCAGCTCAGAATGGGTGTCTCGTTAAACCTAGTCAGGCAACAAAAACCCAAGGGGAAAAAATAATCCTAATCGTAGGGAAAAAGAGTACATTAAGATCAAGCGAGTATACTTCTGGATACTCCCCCTGAGTTTGACAAAATTCTAAATGAGAAACTAACAATGTTGCAAATTAGACAATTTACGCATACCAATTCCTTGAACAAACTTCTGAAAGGTAGACTTCAGAAGTGACTTGGTGAAGAGTTCGGCAAGGTTGTCTTGGGAACGGATTTGCTTTACTTCAATCTTCTGATGCTCTTGTTGTTGATGTGAAAAGAAAAATTTCGACGCAATATGCTTGGTGTTGTCTCCTTTGATATACCCTTTCTTGATCTGGTCAATACAGGCGACATTATCTTCAAAGATCATTGTTGGGACATCAACGACAGTGTTAGGATTTTGGCTCGTCAAAGGTATCCTAGTTGGTTTAGGATTGCTTTCAGGAAAAGAACTACTTGGTTTTCCTTATTCAATCGATTTAGTTTCTAGAATTCTATTAGGATTTGGATAGTAATTTCTTAGTCAATTAGAAATAGGAATTGATCGACATTAGGATATGGCCAGGCCACTGTGTATATAAGCAGAGATGCGGCAGGGTCCGATTTTTCTAAGGAGAAAAAAGCAGGAGAGAGGCAATGAGGATTAGAGATTAGTGCTAGGGTTTTGCAAAGTTACGTAATCCTCTTTATTATTAATCTAAGGTGCAATGATTTCTCTACCTAGACAAATCTGGCCCACGTAGGCATAAGTTTTGCCGAACGATTATAATTCTTTGTATGTTTTTCTATTAGGATTTGGATAAGTAATTTACGAGTCGATTAGAAATAGGAATTGATCGGCATTAGGATATGTAAGCAGAGCTACATGTATATAAATAGGGTGCGGCAAGGATAAGGTGCTACAAGGAGAAAAGCAGAGAGAGGAGGCTTGTAGGGTTAGAGATTGGTGCTAGGATTTTTGCAAAAGTTCTATAAATACTCCCCATTATTAATCTAAGGTCGCGATGATTTCTTTACCTAGAGGATCCGCAATAAGCTAATAGGCATAAGTTTTGCCGAACGATTATAAATTCTTTGTGTTTATATGAGTTTTTCTATATTTGCTAAGTTTAGTCTATTCTGTCGGTTACATCGAAGAACAAGATCTAGAGGCTGAGATAATTCAGCAATTGGTATCGAGCCTTAGGGCTCAAGGTGTTCTACAATGTCAAAAGGGAGGATGAATGCGGGATCTAGGACACAACGTTAAAACAACCTTTTGGCGGCAAGAGGCTTTACAGAGACTAGCAATGAATGATGAAGAGCATCTTGTCACAGAGGATTTGGACGATGCCTTTCCAATGGTGAGAAGCTAGGAAAACATGTGATGTGCATCGGAATAAGGTTCTCAAGAAAGCCAAGAGCTCCGTCGAGATTCATCTCACAAAAGTCATTTGGTCTCACATTCACCAGGAAGGGATGACGCCCGAGGAAACATGGGAAAAATTTAGAATGTTTATATGGGCAAACCTTGTCCAATAAACTTTTCCCCAAGGATGAACTATTCGAACCCGACTAGAAGAGAGGAGGTGATATTGAAGATCATTATGCAGTTAAAATTGCATAACTAATCTTAGTCGAGAAGAAACTTACAAAGATGATGATATGGCTATCATCTTGTTGAGATCTCTACCTTCATCTTTCAAGCAATTAGAACAACTATAATGTTTGGAAATGAATCCTGAACTTGAAGATGTAATTCAACTCTTAGGTCATGCCCAAATTGGATGATAGCTAAAGAAACTCTCAAGGCCTTTATGCTAAGGGTAAGGAGAGGGCGAGAGGGAGAAGAAAAAGGAAGAGAGAAAACCGACAACGAGAGGTAGGTCAAAATCCAAGAAGAAAGGAAAAGAAAGAAGGTTGCTTCGAATGTGGAGTGTGATCATTGGAAGAGGAATTTCAAAATTTGAAAAGAAAAGCTAGATGGAGGGAAGCTCGGGTTGAACTAGTGCAATCACCGAACAAGAAAGTGGCCAGAGACTTCTTTCGATAACATCGGGCTACAGGCTTTCCACAAATTGGATTTTGAATCTTTGGTTGCACATTTCACATGTGTGCGGTAAGAGAATGATTCGAAATACATACAAGGAAGTCAAGTATAGTAGGAATCGGCCTTGTTCAAATCGAGAATGTTCGATGGGATGATACGAACTTTAGGGAACATCGAGTGTATCCCACTAGACTGAGGAAAAATTTGATTTCCCTTGGTACTCTGGATGAGGCGATTATGGTAATTCTAGAAAAGGAAGACTCGGGAGTAACCAAAGGATCGCTAAAGTGGTAATGCAAGGTGTCCTACAACCCAATAAGGTTTGTATAAGTTAATTGGGACCACTATAGTCGGGAGCGAAGGCATTTACGTAAATCAAAGAAATGCAGACAAAGTGAACTTTGGCATCACGAGGCCTCGGCCACATAAGTCGGAAGGGTTGCAAGAGCTATACAAGTAAGAGAACATTTAGGCGTGTTATCTTACCATGGATTTTTGTAAATATTGCATTCTCGGGAGAGCAAGAAAGGGTGTCATTCGCTAGTAGCGGTCTCGGTCGCCAGAAACGGAGCAACTCCAATTATATTACTCGAGATGTTTGGGGCCTGCACCAACTAAATCAAATGGTGGAGTCGAATTACTTTGTTACTTTCATAAATGATTTTCTGAAAAATTGGATTTATTTCATGAAGCGAAGAAATCGAGTTTTGCAAAGTTCAGGGAATGGAAGGCAATCGAAGCAAATTGAAAGAAAGATCAAGTATTTGAAAAGTGACAACGAGGTGAATATACAAGTAAGGAGTTCCGCGATTCTTGCCAAGCAAGAAGGCATTATAAGGCTCTTCACGAGTAAAGAAAAATCTCCAACAAAATGGGCGTGGAAGGGATGAATAGAACTCATGAATGAGCATGCGTTTTCATGCGGGATTACTTGATAGTTTTGTGAGGCTGTTAATCATGCAAGGTATTTGATTGCCGGTCACCATCTACAACTCTTGGTTTAAGAGTGCGAGGAAGAGGTATGGACGGCTCATGTATTCCAAGCAGTTATTCGGCTATAGTGCATATGCACATATTCCAAAAGTGATGAAAGGTCTAAGCTCAAACCAAAGCCTACACATTGCATATTCTTAGGTTTGAGAAAGGTAGAAAAGGTTTCAAGCTTTTTTGGGATATCAACAAGAGGAAGAAGGTTGTCCTGACCAAGATGTTGTTTTTGATGAGACAACCATACCTTTGAATAAAGTAGGAAGCATTAGGAAAGATAAGGGCGATCTTAGAGAGTGAAGCAATAAGATTCCTGTGATTTAGATGAAGAAGCTCATGTGGAGCAAATTGAGCAAGAGGCCGGTTCTAATGATTTTGAGGAAGAGAAGAATTAGCATGGTTCACCGATTATGGGCTCCCGAGTGGAAAAGAAATTGGCGAGATTGAAGCACTTCAATTTGCCAAACATCCCAAAGGGTTCAAACTCCACGACCACAAATTCACACATTCAAGAGATGCATAGTGAGAAATTGATGCAGTGAAGGAATAACCTATAACAAGCGCAAACTCTTATGCGTATGACTAGTAAACACTAGTCAACTAGATACAAAAACGATTCTGTGATAAACCGAGATATAAATCCAAACTTAATTGATTAGAACTACCTGACTAGTGGAAACAACGATTGAGTTTAACACAATAAACATGCATTTAACATATCTCACAAATCAAATAACACCGTCAATTTGGTGGAAAAACCCTAAGCCCAGGTTAAAGCAGGGGGACTCCGAGGAGTCTATCCACTAGTGATGAATAAGGTTCATGCTAAAGTTTCACCTGACAAGCTCAAATCCTAGACATGCTTCAAAAGAGCGACAGCCTCTATTTAGCGCAAATGGATCTTGCTTCGGTCTTCACGAGAGAGGCGTCTTGTCCTACGGCTCATCTTCTTGTGGCACCAAGTCAAGTCATGAACCAAGCAAATGGAATGAAGATGTAAAGATGAAATGCAAATGTGGATTCAAATCGACCGGTCAGTTTCTCCGGCTCAAAATAATTGAAGAAAAACTAGCATTGAATCCAAAAACAATTGTCTAAGAAGATTTGAAGAGAAATTCGAGGTTTTAGACAATAAATAAACACAACGATTTTGAGAAAGATTTGTGTAAAGAAACACAAGATTTTAAAGCTTATGCTTGTTTTATCTTGGGTTTGTAAACTCAACGAGAAACGACTTGAAAGCCAAAAACACTCTGCAATTTTGGATATTTTTGTGTACAACAACTTGATTTTCGACCACCCCGAGCAACCTTAAGAGATCGAAGAAAAACAAAAAGGAGGGCGAGTGTCTGGCAAAGCAGATCTCTAAAGATCACTTGGTGAGGCTTGCATTGGGGAACTAAACGATGTCGAGTGACCCATGTAGGTTTTCTTAATTGGTGTGCAAACACTACCGGAAAAGGCAGACTCTATTTGACTAGACAAAGACTAGTGAGAAAGACAAAAAACTTTGACGTAATGCATTAAGCGGTAATGAAATTTGAATGCACATGCATGACCATATCTTTTGATTTCATGCAGGGTTCTTCAAAATGATGTAACCTTCTCTGATCTAATTGGGATTCATCCTAAGAGCTTGTGTGAAGTTAATAACAATTTTGACAAGGAAGCCAAAACGCTTAAATACAGACTTTACAATCTCCCCTTTGGCTTTCTTGACAAAAACAAACTTAAACCTAACATAATTTCACACCCACACTCCAAGTAGATTAACGAAGTCCAACACACTTTAAAAAACCCTTTTGACAAGAACAAGTGTGAAATATCATGGGTTATGAAAATGAGAGCATTATTAGATGCATAATTTCTCCCCCATTTTGTCAGAAGCGGGGAGGGCAGGGACAAGGCGGAATATTACATGCTAACAAGTATAAAACAAGCAAATCAAAAACGGCGGCATGGCTAAGAAAAAGATCAGAATCGGCATAAGTAGCGGCAACAGTAATAACAAGCACTTGAAAAACAAATATTAAACTCACAACAAAAATCCATAATAAGCAAAATGATAAGCAATATTAAGTCCATGAAGAAAATTAAACCAACCATGAAAATAGAGTTTGAGCCATCCTTAGACACACTTGGCTCTAGCTAGAACACCTAAAAATAGCTACTCCCAGGACGAGCTACTCCCCATAAGTGGTGCTTTCAAGAAACTAACTCCCGAGGAATTTAAACCAAAGCTACTGACTAATTTCAAGCGAATTGACATGAGAGACCAAAATGTAAAAACTAAACCAAGAGTGACTCATCATCAAAGCCAGGAGTGAGTTCATCCCTTATCGAGAAAGGGAAGAGCCAAATGCAACCTCCACTTGAATCGAAGCGGAAAACGAGGGACATGGGGAGGCGAGAAAAGGAAATGGCAAAAGTAACCTATACCACTTATCGACTAGTTAATATTACTGGCGGAAAGAGATTTTGTCCATTTAAAATAGTGTTTGTGAATGAACACAAAAGCAGTCATGCCCAAGACAAATCATTGAAGACTTGACACAACACAAAACAAATAGTTGTGAGAGCAGGGAAAGTGCACAATAATCTTTGCACCCGATAACAGCAACTAGATTGGTGCAAAGGAAAGAAAAAGAATAAATTGGTTTGACATCTAGCCTTTGGAAATAAAGGAGCATGAAGAGAAAATAAAAGGTACCATGGAATGCAATATTTTCTCAAAAGCAATTCTTCAAGGACATATCTGACAATAATATTAGAATTAGACTTGTTCATTATGCAACCATGATGTATCCATGAGTCAAGGAAGGGGATGGTTGATGGTAATCATGAAATCATATTTCACTTGCTAACAAAAGACCAACGAATGTGAGAAAGTTAACAAAACTTTAATAAATCATTGAGCTTAAGAACTAACACTTGCTACATAATATGAAGCAGAGGAAAGCGGTAAAGATGGAATTTATGAGAATGACTCATAAGGCATGATGCTAGAGCAAGTCCTTTCATAGTGAGGTGCAAGTTTGATTGGGCACACTACAAAAATTCATTTTTGAATTTGATGAGGACAAGATGTGTAAGCACCATGACATTGCATGGAATAGTATGTGGTAGAATGAAATGAAAGAATTCCATATTGTTGAATGAGGTAAAGTCTTCTTCGAAATTCTAAAGGATGTTTTTCCTTTTTTTTTTTTTTTTTTTTTTGTTGTTGTTGTTTTGTAGAGCAAGCACACACCGATGCGAAATAAATACTCTTGGGGAGATGTTCACTTATGCCTAAGGAATTTCAAATTATAAAACTGATAGAGAAACATATAAACCAATTAAGACCAAAGTAGACTTAACAAACAAATTCACCTAAGCTTTTGTGAGTTAGGAAAAATGATTTTAGAGGAGGCCATCATATTTTGGAAGGGAGAACCTTTGACATCATAGGTAATATTTACAAGTAGAATCCACACATTATAGTACAATGTATGACCTTGAAGAGAAACAAACGAGGAAGGAAACGAGGTGGGCTGTTTGATGAGTGAGATGACTAGTCGAAATATACCTGAAGGAAACCAGTGGAAGCATAGCTATTCAAACTATTCTAGACTAAGCACAAATACCAATAGACCGTCGAAGATTCTCATACCTTCGTTATCTAGTGCTTTTGTGAAAATATCGGCTAGTTGTTTTTCGTTGGCACAAAGGTTAAGGTGAGAATTTTACCTTCAACAAGATGAAATGGTGTCGTATGTCAATGTGTTTGGTTCTTTAATGTTGGACAAGGTTCTTGAATATGTCAATGACACTTATATTCACTCGACTGAGGCAACATGATGAGTAGTCGAGGATATTGATAGTCTTTTTCCTAACAACGTGAGGTGTATGTCTTCACCAAATGCAACTTTCGTACCACCAAAAGGTGCATGAGAAGCAATGACTTCTTTGTCTCCAATCATGTACTTGGAACATCCACTATCTGAGTACACTTAACATTTTTCTTGGTATTTGAAGGAGCATTCACGACAACCATGAATTTTAGTCTTCTTGATCCATTTAGAATTCACGCCTCATAGTATTTGAGCTTCTTAGCTGGACTAATGAGTTGAGCAATTACGTTGAAACCCGGTGACTGAGTGATCCTTTGATTCTTCAATGAAGTCATTCCTTTTTGAGTGAAGCTTCCTACACTTTGGCTTTGTGTGACCAACTACCACGGTGATGACACAAGGAACAAATCTTTTCCACCGAGGTTCTGGAGTGAGTTTGGAATTAGAAGGCATAGATTCCACTCACGAACTTTGTCTTAGCACATTCCACACTTTGATTACCTCCTCCAGCAAAGCCAAGGCCACTTTTGTCACCATATGGCTTTCCCAAATTTAGCATTTTATCAACTTTTCCCGGCCCCAATGGCAGTTGGATGACTTTATTGTTTGCCTCATTCAATTCTTCCAGTTTGCTTCAAGTTGGAATTGAGGGCGTTTGTGTATTATTATTGCTAGCCTTAAGTGCAACAACTTGATTTGACAAACTATCACGAGCGGATAGGCGTTTGACAGCATCTAGAGCATCAGTGCAATTTGAATCACTTTGAGAAGGCAAGGAGACTTGCTTTCTAACATGTCTTTGAGTTGTGCTTCAAAGGAGGCAATTTTCTCTTCTGTTCCTTTAAGGCTAGTACGAGACTCATTTTCATGCAGAGTGCGAGATACCCTTTTGTTGAGTTCAATGTTTGTTACTCTTGGCATTGCATGTCTCATCCAAAGAGGGAGTCGTACTTGAGACACAGTACCTCACCAGGTAAATCTTACGGATCTTCATGTAGAGTTCATCATCACTAAGGTGACTCTTTCCTGATTGCTACAAAGGCTATTGCTTCCTCCTCATCATCGATGGTAATTCGAGAATGAGAGAATTCTCACTCTCGCTTTCACTGAAGTGGCTACCACACATCTTTGTCTCTTCTGCCTTTGCTTCTTGGTGTTTGCACATTCAAAAGCCACGATGACCAACACCACCACATGCAAAGCGCGGTCGAGAATCATTCGAAGATGATGTATCTTTACGATCAACAAATTTTCTTTGCTTCTTGCCAAAAAGAGTTCATTCCTTGTGATTGAAACTTGAATCTTTGGACGATTCACCACTCCTTTTCACATCTCTTCCTTGTTTTAGGAATTCTTCTAAATTGTTTGACAAACAACGCCATATCCTCTTGGAGGGCTCAAGGAGACTTGATTCCTTGAACATTGTCTTCTCTACACCTTGGAGAGCAACATTCTTCCCCCTTTTTGAGTCACCCTCTTCTAAATTCAAGTTCCATCTCATATGTGATTAGCCTGGCGACCACGAGTTCCCAAGCTTGATTTCATTCAAATCTTGTACCTGCTTGAATAGCCAGTCTTCTTTTATGAATTTCTTTGGTAAGACCCTTAATATCTTCTTCACAATGGTTGTCTCATCAATCTGTTTTCCCAAGCTCATAGCTTCATTTGTCAAACCTTCAACCTACTTAGAACACGAGAAAAGGCTCGGAGTCATCCATTTTCAACTCTTGAATCTTGTGCAAAGGTCATTTGAAACTTGAGATCCTTTACTTGAGTGTCACCTTCATGCATAATTCTGAGTTTATCCCATGCTTGTTTGTTAGCACGGTGTCTAATGTCAGCTGAGCGAATATAAGCGGCTGTAATTGCATTCTAGCCTTTTTGTTTGCCATTGCGTGATCACTTCACGTGGTCCAATCACACTTAGGTTTCAACACTTTCTCACCATCAAGCGTCCTTTGAAGGAGCCTTCCATTCAAGAGTAAGGTAAGTCAGCGTTGGATCCTGAGGCATCTGAAAATGGAATTTTTCCTCCATGTTTATGTCAGGAGACCATCGAGAACGGAGCTGGAACACCAAGACAAAAGAGATGTCCTATCTGCGATCCATGGTGAGATTCCACCAATATGGTAAATCCAGTCACTCTATGTAAGTTTAGTGCAGCTACGATACAATTAAATTGACACCAGTAGATAACCACAACAACAAACTCTTGTCCTGCGTATGACTAGTCGGAAACACTAGTCAACTAGATACCATGATTACTTGACGGTAAACCGGATATAAAATCAAACTTAATTGATTAGAACACACAACTGATCGAAACAACCGCAGATTAGGTTAGCACAATAAACATGCATTTAACATATCTCACAAATCAAATAACACCACGTCAATTTGGTGCGGAAAAACCTGGCAGGTTAAAAAACCGGGGGACTCGAGAGTCCTATCCCACTGAGTGATGAATAAGGTTCATACAAAGTTTCACACAACAAGCTCAAATCCTAGACATGTTGAAGAGCGCTTGTACCTTTGTGCAACCTTATTTAGCACCAAATGGATCTTGCCCGGTCTTCAGCGAGAGGAAGCGACGTCCTATGACTCGTCTTCTTGTGGCACCAAGTCAAGTCATGAACCAAGCAAATGGAATGAAGATGTAAAGATGAAATGCAAATGTGGATTCAAATCACGACCCGGTCGGTTTCTCGCTCAAAATAATTGAAGAGAAAAACTAACGTGAATCAAAAACAATTGTCTGAAAGATTTGGAGAAATTCGGGTTTTAGACAATAAATACTTAAAACGATTTTCGAAAGATTTGTGTAAAAACACAAGATTTTAAAGCTTATGCAAAAAGCTGTTTATCTTCCGGGTTTGTAAACTCAACGAAGGCAAGCTTGAAAGCTAAAAAACACTCTCTGCAATTTTGGATATTTTGTGTGTACAACAACCAGATTTCAGCCACCCCAAACAACCTTAAGAGATCGAGGAAAAACAAAAAGGAGGCGAGTGTCACAACCAAAAGCAGTCTCTAAAGATCAGGTGGGAAGCTGTTGGGGAACTAACGTCATTGACCCATGTGGGTTTCTTAGTGGGTGTACAGCTTTGGAAAAACGGGGCTACATTTGACTAGACAAAAGACTGGTGGAAAAGACAAAAAACTTTGGCGTAAATGCATTAAACGATAAATAAAAATTTGAATACATGCATGACCATGCCTCTTTTGATTTCATGCGAGGTTCTTTAGAAATGATGTAACCTTCTTACTCTAGTCCTAATTGGGGATTCATCTAAGAGCTTGTGTGAAGTTAATAACAATTTTGACAAGGAAAGCCAAGCGCTTAAATCTAGACTTTACACATAGCATTGGACAAACCCGAGTAGATATAAAAAAACTGGCAGATGGTTTTGACCAAGGCGAAGTTAATTATGCTCTTAACATTAGTCAGGAGATCCAACTACTTATAGAAGAGTATAGCAAGTAATGAGAGATAGTTGGATAAGTGCTATGGCTTGAAGAAATAGAGTCTTTTACAAGAACTCCGTTTAGGTGGTTCCTAAGCCCAAAAGGCAGAAAGCTAGTTGGATGTAAGTGGGTATTTGGGAAAAGGAAGGACTACATGAGCGAATCTTTGTGAGATTCAAAGCAAGGCTCGTGGCTAAGGAGTACTCACAAAGGAAGGGGTGGATTATGATGAAACCTTTTCACTTGGTAGTCAATCATGCTTCTGTTAGATTGCTTTTAGCAATAGGCGACTCAAATGATATGGAAATTGAGCAAATGGATGTGAAGACAACGTTTCTTTATGGGGATTTAGAGAGATGATTTTCATGGCTCAACCGAGAAGGGTTTGTTAAATGTGGGAAAGAGAACCTAGTATGTCAACTAGGGAAGTCCTTGTATAGCACGAGAAGCGATCTCTCAGATAATTAGTACCAAGAGAGTTTGATTCTTTTATGTTGAAAATCAATTTTAGAAGATGCTTATATAGTATTGTGTGTACTATCATGTGTTCAGATGGGATGATCATATTGCTATTGTTGTTATATGTGGATAAGTCTAAAATTCAAGACTTGAAGATATTGAGCAAGGAGTTCGAGCATGAAGGATCTAGGTGCTGCCTGAATCCTTGGCATGGAAATTAGGATAGATAGGACGTGGAAGAATCTAGATATCACAAGCCAAATATATTCATGAGTTAGAGAAGTTCAGCATGCGGGAAGCAAGGGGGATTTACAACCCCTTGGCTCACTTTGAATTAGAGTGGGCAACGATTGTCTTGGGAGTCAAAAGAAGAGCAACAAGCGTTGAAAAGGTGCCTATGCTAGCACGTAAGTGGGCTGCCTTATGTATGCAATGGTATGCACACGTCGACCATGCTTCAAGCAATCGTGCTCGTTTCTAGATACATGGCAAATCTGAAAGCAACATTGGGGATGCACAAATAAAGTGGATTTTCGCGTTATTTGAAGGTTCTTAGCGGCAAAGGATTATGTTTGAGAAACGAGAAAAGAAAATGCATGGGTGTTAGGATATGTGGATGCCGACTATGTAGGGGGACTTGGACAAGAGAAGGTCAACACGGCTATGTATTCACATGCATAGGAGGACCAATTGGATGGAGGGCAACTGTGCAGCCTATTACGGCTTTTGCCTTCGACTACAAAGCGAGTACATAGCATTGGCGAAGGCGACAAAGAAGCAATTTGGCTTGAGTGACGAGTAAGTCAAATGGGGCCGCTCCGGTGTGGTAGTGCGATAGTCAAAGTGCCATTCATTTGGCAAAGAATCGAGGTTTTCTCTGGTAGATCAAAGCACATTGAAGCAAGGTATCAGAATCATAGATTGGGTGGAAGCTAAGGAGATTTGGATTGAAAAAGATTCATACGGATCACAATGCCGTTGATTTCCTTACAAAGATAGTCTTAGGCGAAAAATTCAAGCATTACTTGAACTTGATCCAATCTCGTTGATTGATTAGGGTGAAGACTCTTAAAGATTTCCAAAGTTGCTTCAAGAGAGTTCAAAGACAATGCGGGTGCTACGATCAAGACTTGGTTTGACTCACCAAGGTGGAGATTGTTAGGATTTTGGCTCGTCAAGGTATCCTAGTTGGTTTAAGTTACTTTAGGGAAAGAACTATTGTTTTCCTTATTCAATCAGTTTGGATTTCTAAATTCTATTAGAATTTGGATAAGTAATTTCTTAGTCTAATTAGAAATAGGAATTCGATCGGCATTAGGATAAGCCCGACCTATGTATATAAATAGGGTGCAACAATGATCGGTTTTCTAAGGAAAAAGCAAAGAGGCATGTTGAGAGTTAGAGATTAGTCTTTGAGGTTTTGCAAGAGTTACGTAATCCTCTATTATTAATCTAAGGTGCGATGATTTCTCTACCGGAAACAAATCTACAATGGGCGTAGGCATAAGTTTTTGCCGAACAGTATAAATTCTTTGTGTTTCTATTAGGATTTGGATAAATGAAATTTCTTAGTCCAATTAGAAATAGGAATGCGATCGGCATTAGGATATGTAAGCCGACCCTATATATAAATAGAGAGTCACGGCAAGGATCGATTTTTTAAGGAGAAAAGCAGGAGAGGCAGTAGAGAGTTAGAGATTGAGTAGGGTTTTGCAAAAGTTCTGTAATCTCTATTATTAATCTAAGGTGCAATGATTTCTCTCACCTAGACAAATCACAGAGACGTGAGCATAAGTTTGCCAAACCGAGTATAAATTCTTTGTGTTTCTATTAAGATTTGGATAAGTAATTTCTTAGTCCATTAAATAGGAATTAATTGACATTAGGATAATGTAAGCCGACCCTATGTATATAAATAGGTGCGGCAAGGATCGATTTTTCGAATGAGCAAAGCAGAGAAAAACTGGTAGAGAGTTCAGGAATTAGTGCTAGGGTTTTGCAAAGTTTTGCCAATCTCCCATTATTAATCTAAGGTGCGGTGATTTCTCTATCTGAACAAATCACAACTAGACGTAGGCATAAGTTTTGCCGAACGTTATAAATTCTTTGTGTTTAGTTTTCTATATTTGCTAAGTTTAGTCTATTCTAGTCGGTTACATCGAAAAATAAGATCTAGAGGGCATATAATTCAGGATAGAAGAAAGTCATACGCCGAATATGCTCAACGACTCTGACCAAAAACACTCACCGAAATCCCAGCTTTTGTGGAGAAGAGAATCACAGGCAGAGTTCGAAGAGGTAGCAACTAGGTCTGTTTTGGTTGACCTCGAAGATATTGCGGGGTGTCTCCGGCGATAAAAAGACATACTTTGTTTGAAGCATTACCTTGTGTGGGTGAGATAAGTAATCGACGCTCAGCCATAACCAACAAAGCAAGCATCATTAAGAAGACCAAGGAGGTGTGATCTATTAAAGAGATGCATAGGGATAGAATAAGCCAAATCCGAAGAAACACCATGAGTAACAAGGATGTCTTTAACACCATTCAGTGTACTGCGTGTGGCGCATTGCTATATCTTGCAGAAAGATTAACGAGAGAGAGATGTTTAGTCTAGTGCAGAGCTAAGTACAATAAAGTGCCAATTGCACTTAGATATAGAACGAGGCTCGACATTTTCCTCGTCATCTTTAGGGCGAGAAAGGATCACCGTTTTGCATCTAGCGTTGAATGACCATAGCAGGTACGTACTCGAAGGTTTTGCTTTATCCTTATTAAAACGACGTAACACATTCTGGGTGTAGTTCGGTTGGTGGACCAGAATACCATCCAAACAATGCTCAAGCTCCAAGTCGAGGCAATATCGAGTTTTCCCAAGATCTTTCATCTCAAATTCCGACTTCAAGTGCGAAGCAGTTTTCTCAAGCTCTTCAGGAGTCCCAATGAGATTCATGTCATCAACATAACTGCAACTATCGCAAATCCAGAATGTGACTTGTTAATAAACATGCATGAGCATAATTCATTATTCACATATCCCTAACTAATCAAATATTCACTCAGACGGTTATACCACATCCGTCTGGATTGCTTTAATTTGTAGAGTGAACGCCTCAATCTAATTGAGAGGGTGTTCCGTGGTCTAGAACTATTTGATCCAGTCAATGTAAGTCCTTCGGGAACTTTCATGTATATTTCCGTATCAAGATCCCCATAGAGATACACAGTTACCACGTCCATAAGCTGTATATTCAGTTTTTCAGAAACTACCAAATTGATAAGGTAGCGGAACGTTATAACGTCCATTATGGGGGAATAAGTTTCCTCGTAATCAATCACAGGGCTTTGTATCGCACTGTTTCATTCTTCTCATTACGCTTTCTTACGAAAACTCATTTGTAGCCAACGGGCTTCACATGTGGAGGTGTAGGAACTACAGACCCAAACACTTTACGTTTTGCAAGTGAATCAAGTTCGACCTGGATTGCCTGTTTCCAGTTTGACCATCAATTCTACGTGGACATTCATCAACGGAACGTGGTTCAATATCATCGCTCAGCATGATATCAGGAGCTACTGCATATGCAAATGCATCGTCGACTATCATCTCATTCTTATTCCAAAGTACATCCAAACTAGCATAATGGACCAAATTCTCACGATTCTTGGGAGGCCAATTGGTCTCTTCAAGGACACTACCGTAATCTAGAATAACCTCATGCGTTGGAAATGATGAGTTGGCAATGGTAGGATTCGAACTAGGCTCACTAGTTGTTGCCGTGGGTTTCCTCTTCTGGGGTTGTGAATCTTTTGAACCAATAGGTCTGCCATGCTTCAGGGTAAGG
This sequence comes from Gillenia trifoliata, assembly GCA_018257905.1. Classification (NCBI taxonomy): domain Eukaryota; kingdom Viridiplantae; phylum Streptophyta; class Magnoliopsida; order Rosales; family Rosaceae; genus Gillenia; species Gillenia trifoliata. The sequence continues at coordinate 15,753,037 of CM031083.1, read as the reverse complement.
GCGGCACAATTGGCACATAGACCGCACAACCAAAAATGCACAAATGCGAGATGTCAGACTCGTATCCAGTCACCAACTGTAGCGCAGAATAAGGTTGGGTTAGGACGGGTCTCAGGCGGACCAACATTGTCGCGTGAAGTATTGCATGGCCCCAAGCAAATATCGAAAGTTTGGTTCGCATTACCAAAGTCCGAGCGATCATTTGGAGGCTCTTAATGAACGCTTCTGCTATGCCGTTTTGGGTGTGAACATGGGGTACAAAATGTTCAACATCAATCCCAATAGACATGCAATAGTCATCCAAAGTTTTCGATGTAAATTCTCCAGCATTATCCAGTCGAATCGACTTAATCGGATAATCAGGGTGGTGAACCCTTAGCTTAATAATTTGAGCTAGGAGTTTGGAGAATGCAGCGTTACGAGTAGACAAAAGGCACACGTGTGACCAACATGTGGAAGCATCAACCAAGACCATACAATATCTAAATGGTCCGCAAGATGATTGAAAAGGTTCACAAATGTCCCCCTGAATGCTCTGAAGAAATTTGGGAGGATCCGATTGGATCTTGTGCATGGATGGGTGAGTGATTAGCTTACCCAAGGAGCATGCTTGGCATGAAAAAGTGCGAAGAACGAAGTCCTTACTGCGGGTAAGGGGATGCCCGTGTGAAGTACTGAGGATACGACGCATCAAATTTTCCATTGCAAGCCCATTACTAGGGTCGGCCACATGGTGGACCTCAACGGAGCGAATGTTCGTAATATACAAGCCATTTGGAAGGCGCTCAATCTTCTCATGAATACACTTCTGGGCATATTCGTAGGAAGTGATGCAAAGGAATTCAACTCTATTTTCTTTAGAAGTTTCAACGTGGTAATTACTATCTCGAATATCTTTAAAGTTCAACAACGTTATTCCGGAACGGGGTGACTAAAGTGCCTCTTTAATGGTTAATTTAGTACCATTGGACAACATTAGGTGGGCAGTGCCATCCTCTCAGAAATCTTCAGTGTAGTATGTTCGAGATTCTCCACGTGAGCAAGATTAGTCTCTATGGCTTTACGACTTGAATGGTACTCAGCAACAGCGTTAGCTGAAGCTCGGCAAGTGCGGAACCAATGGTCATGAGAACCACAGCTGTAACACAGACTCGCCTCCTTGGTTGCTTGGTTCTTAGTCTTGAACTTTGAGGCTTTGGGAGCTAAATTAGTGCGCTTCGGGGCGTTATTTCCTCCCTTGAATGGGCTTACGCTCTGTCAACCTTGGGCTTGTGGCTTAGGGTTAGAACCCTTGCCTTTCCCACCACGCTTCTAGCGTTGGTTTTGACCTCGATTCACGCAAGAGTGTGCTTCAAGCACAACGGTCGAGCCAGTAGGTCTAGCTTGATAATTTTTCATCAACAGCTGGTTTTGCTTTTCAGCAAGTAGTAAGACAGAGATCAAATCCGAGAATTTGGTGAATTTCTGTGCCCTATATTGTTGCTGCAGGACAATATTGGTGGCATGTAAAGTTGAATAGGTCTTCTCAAGGGGATCCTATTCAGTCAAGTTTTCTTTGCAAAACTTGAGAAGTGATCAGATTCGACAAACTTCAGAGTTGTACACATTCACAAACTTAAAGTCTTGGAAGCGTAAATGCTTCAGGCAAGAAAGTATCTCTTTGATGGTCAAAGCGCTCTTCCAGAGCGAGCCATAAAGCTCTTGGATCCTCTTCAGCGAGGTACTCGGTCTACAGTGCGTCGTGCATGTCTTCGGATGAAGATCATGGCAGTTGCTTTGTCACCTTCGCCAACCGAGTTATCCGTCTCAGCTTCAATGGTAACCCTAAGGCTCTTTGCAGTGAGGTGGAGCTTCACATCTTGTACCCACTTGAGGTAGTTCCTTCCAGATACTTCCAGAGCGGTAAAGTCGAGTTTGTTCAAATTCGACATGTCGCTGTAACGAAAGGAACAAGATTGTGGTCAGTACTATGAAAAACGGTTCATAGACTTGGAGTAGAACATTTAGGTTCTATTAGACATGTTTTGGTTTAAATTTTCATGAAAACTACGGGTTTCATGGGTATTTAATTTTTAAGTAAACTTCGGGTTTCATGGCACTTATTCGAAACTTCGGGTTTCATGGCACTTATTCGAAACTTCGGGTTCGAATTTATGAACTTCAAGTTCATGGATACCTACAAGTAAACACAATATACAGAATAAACAAAATAAAAATTAACATATATAGCATAAACATGTAGATGAATGTAAGTCTACGGGGCCTACGGGGTGTGAAAAATCACGGCCCAAATAATTTGGGTGGACTAAGTTTGGAGCTGCAGGGCCAAAGTAAGAGACAAACTAGATTGCAGGCCAGTTGGCAGACTTGGGCAGCAGGCCTAAATGGTTGCAGGTAAATAGGAGTGGGCTAAAAAAAAGGAAAGAAAGGCAGGCCCAACAGGGGCCTGGTTTTGAAGTGGGCCAAAGGGGGAAAGCACGGGCAGCCCATGCAGGGGTTGTGTTGGGCCGATAGGGGAGAGAGGCCCAAATGGGCCTCGGGTAGGCTCAGCTGGAGCCGAGTACGGGTCGGCTTGGCTGCAGGCTTGACAGCAGCTTGGCTTCAGGTCGGCTCTGCTCTAGGGTTTTTTTTTTTTAAGAAAAAACGAAAAACCAAAAAAAAAAAAAAAAAACCCCTAAGTTTTCCTTCGTTCACACAATCATCAATTCACTTAATATATAGCAAATATATTAAATTTAATGCGAACAGAATATTTGTAGAAGATTATAATTCGTTAAACGCAGAAAATTGGGTTCATGCATCATGGTGAAGGTTCATGCATCATGGTGAAGGTTCATGCAATCAAGGTTGAAAAAATATCGACATTGAGACCGTGTTTTAGAAGTACTTGGATTGCTGATGATGATGGTGAAACAATTTGTTTGCAGAGGAACACCCTTCAGATTCCGTAATGCAACGTCAGGAGCGTGCTGATAACGTGTTGTGGCCTATTTTATTGAAGGGTTAAGAACAGGGAGAAGGATGGTCGGCGGCACAAAGAGAATAGAGAGAAATAGGGATGAGGGAAATTATGGTGTGTATTTTCTCTCATGCCAGTGCCTTTATTTATAGTGAAACAAGTACAATCATAATATGAATGTAACTTTAGGAGATTCAGAATATCTCAATCCATATCTACCTAGGATTTACACAATCACATTTATCACATGTTAATATTATTCACAACACTAACTACATTTTACACCTTCAAGGTTTGAGGTGATTTTTAAATTGGGTCATGAGGTTTTAATTTTCTCACATTGCCCCCTAAAGTTTTGAAATTGTATCAATTTACATCTTTTGTATATTTGAATGTCCAATTTTTTTGTGTGACTATATTGTACAAATGTGGCTTGCATGTCAATCCAGTTATGGATTTTATGCTCACTATGTCATCAATTTAATGAAAATTCAAATAATTTATTTGACAAAAGGTGTAAATTAATATAATTTCAAAACCTTAGGGGGCAAAGTGAGAAAATTGAAACCTCATGACCCATTTTAAAAATTACCTTAAACCTTGGTGTAAAATGTAGTAACTTCTTGCACTGATTCTATTTTACAAGTATAAACAAAGCAGTAACACTCGAAAAGTCAAAATGGCTTGAAGCATCCAAGCTTAAGACTACCACTAAGAATGGGAGATGATTTAGTTTAAAAATGATTATGGATTACGAGAACACATTATTTCAAAAAGTAGTCCGAAGGGCTTTTAAAACACTTTAATTCTTTGTAAAAAAATTTCAACGTCTTTCTAAACCGATTTCCTAACAAGATTATTTTGGACACGGATCCGCCCCCATTATTGATTGGTTCCAAGTTAGTTGTTTTTAATCTGAGCAACAATTATGATTTGCTACGCACCTATTAGATGTGAGTATGTTATACTAACCTGAGGGCTCGGGTGTGCTTAATTCAACCTCAACGTGAGATGATAATGAATCTCTCACTCATTGACTTAATTCTCTATACAACCTATCACTTTAAAAGCATTTCCACCCATTTTGGTGGATTTGGCCTCTAGAGAGTTTTGGGGCAGTTACTATTCACCTAAATAGTGAATTGCCTTAATAAAGATTAATCTTTGCCTCCACCCATTATGAATAGTAAGAGACATGGCATTTACTATTCACAATGATTATTTTATTTGTCATGCATAATTCAATTATTTAATTATTATTCAATGGATAAGATTAATTTAGTATAGGTATACATGATTGTTTCATGTGTCCATATACTATTTGTGGTGAATAGTATTATTTTATTTGATAAAAAAATAAAAAAATTTATTGATTTTTTATGCCTTTTTCTTACAAATTTTAGAACCATTGGATTAACTAACTGTTTTCTATCGGACGGTTAGAAGGTCGCTACGTGGCTCGGACGCCATGGGACTAGCCGTTGTGGCGGGCCCCTTCAGTCGGTCACCCGCCCTCCAGCTGTGCGCACCACACGAGCCTGACGCAAAAAAGTTTAAGCTCGTGGTTGACGTCAGCTAGAGTGGGCTAGGCTTAAAGATGGGTGGGAGTGGTTTTGGCTCCTCCCCTAGCAAAATATCGCGAGTTTCCCAAACCGGTTAATGGGGATGATGATACTACAGTTGTTGTGGACGTCCTGGCAAGCTCTCTATGTTTTTGTGTTAATAATTTCAACGCTCGAAAGAACTCTTGGATCACGAAGGAATATGGGGTGGCAGAATCGTGGACATTGTTTTTTTCTCTTGATGAGGAAACTGGGCCTTGGGCATTCGATTTGTGTCAACCTTTGGTGCTTTCAAAGGATGGTGAAATGGTTCTTTTGTTGCAATATTCTGGCCACTACATGTTTTTTTAGTTTGATTTAGAGAAAAAGAGTGTCAAAGAAGTTGAAATTCGTGGTCTGCCCCGTACATTTGAACCAATAGTTTGTGCAAGGAGAGCCGTTGTCTTCTTGACGGTGATCTTGTGATTGTTGGGAGGTAGCACCAAGTCCCGTCTACCTCTACGAAGAGGAAAATTTCAAGCACTGATGGGTTTCTTGATCTAGTAGTAAATAAAATTAGGGAGGAAAGCTGTAAACTGGCGCAACACGGAGGGTGAATTTTCTGGTGTGATCATATGCTCCTTCGTTTAGACATGTCTTATTTTTCTTTGTGATGAATCATTTTCTCTTTAACGTAGTAGGGTAACAAGTTTTCAACTAATTATAGTTATGTTTTGGTAGTATTATATGTGGCTGGTTTTCTGGTGTATAATACTGATGTTCTGCTGCATTTTCCTTGGTTGCTTTGTGACGAAAGGAAGTAATGTTGGGTTTTGGAAAAGGGCCAAAAGGGGGTGGTGGAATGTATTTTAAGAGCATGTACACTCATGCTATTTTGCCAGAAGGAGCCAAAACCACTCCCATCCATTTTTATCCCTCCAAAATGGAGCCCAATCTGGGGAACTGGCAGATCTGGCCCGAAGTCCAATCCACTCTAACTGACGTCAGCCACAAGTTTTTTTTTTTTTTTTTGCGTCAGGCACGTGTGGCGCACGCTCTTGGAAGGAGAGTGAGCAATCAATCGAGACCTGCCACAACAGCTTCCAACGGCTAGTCTCAACAGAAATCTCCACGTGGCGAATAAAATATAATCATATGTACCTATACTAAATTAATCTCATCTATTGAATAATTATTAAATAATTGAATTATATATAACAAATAAAATAATCATTGTGAATATAACTGTCATGTCCGTTACTATTCATAATGGGTGGAGGCAGGATTAATCTTGGTTAAGGCAGTTTACTATTTAGGTGAATAGTAACTGCCCCAAAACCTCTAGGGACCAAATCCACCAAAATAGGTGGAAATGCTCTAATGGAAAAGTTGCATCATCTTTCTTTGTTTGTGTATTTATCGGCTGCCCACTGAAGGCGTATTTGTCGAAAAAATGAACTCCATGTAAAATTTAAGTAGAACTATAGTGAGCTTTCATGAGTTTTGATGTCAATCAACTCCATGTATTTCTAGGCTTGCCTTATTTTTTTTGGAATTAATGAATCTTTTTCTTTTTATTGTAACAGTTAAAGTTAGTTTGTTAGTAGTCTGCGGTCTGGTTTTCAACTCGTTATCGTTTCGTTTGTAAATTTTGGATCAATACCGTCCAAAATTTACCTAATATGCATTGACTGCAGAGGTTCCAGTACTTCCATCATTTATCCAATCCAACAAATCGAAATTGAAAAAAATGGGAGGTCAAAGCTAGAACGATAATTAGTCTTTGTTAGTAATGCTACACTAATCGAAATTCAGATGCATAATGTATTAACAGTTAGTAGGCTTAAAACTTAAGAACGGTTGTTTCTCTTATGCAACTGAGGAGGATATTATTATTGACCCGGATCCGGCTCGTGGCTTACTGGGCCTCTGTGGGTTGCTGGGTTAAGAGATTATGTAATTGTTTTCATCGGGCCATGACCCGAATCCGCCCCGTGATTGAGTAAAGGTCGTTTCACGTTTGCTTTCTCTCAGAACAGACTGCACGCAATTGGAGCCAAAACCCCAAATGCACAAATGACCTCAAATTCAAAAGCCTAAAACTTCCCACCGGAGATTCCAAGATTTTCAGGCAACAATGTCAAGTTTTCCACTGGAGCTGGTCGTCGACGTCCTTTGGCGGCTCCCTCCGGAGGATTTGATACGATGCCTGCGTGTTTGCAAAGCTTGGAATGCATTGATCCGCGACCAGAGCTTCATCAAATCCCATCTCCAACGCTCCATCCAAACCAACTCCGCTCGCACCATTCTACTTTACTCATCTGATTGGGTCATGCGAGGAGGATTGTTTTCGCTGCCGTTCGACGACAATGAGACGTTCGGGTCACCCGTCAAGATTGTGCCGGCGTTAAAAGATCCTTGGGCTTTGATCATGGACTGCTCCGTTAATGGTCTGGTTTGCGTTCGCAACCGACACAGTGGGGATCTTGCTTTGTGGAACCCGTCAATTCGGAAGTTCAAGAAGATTCCGCCATCCTCAGATTCAAGACATGTCGAATATGGATTCGGGTACGATTCAGCTAGCGATGATTATAAACTTGTGGCAGTTATGGATTTTGATAAGAGGGAAGATGTTATTGGGAGTTCAGAAGTTCAAATTTATAGCCTAAAATCGAACTCATGGAAAATGTGTTCGCGCAGCCTTTTGCGGAGGTGCAGGCTCGGAATATATCGAGTCGGCCCGGTCGCTGGTCCCGAACCTTTCTACTTGGCACCTGATCCAACAGGCTCAGCTCCTATCCCTTCGGAGGGATGTTTGCGAGGCCTTGTGTTGTCTTTGGTGTTTGTCAGGCGTGCCACTATTGGCTCTGCCAATAGAAAGATGTGTTGTTTATTAGATACTTGCGCCACAAGTAATATGAACTGTTAGGTTCGTTATTTGCCTTGCTTATTAAGGACTTTTATTCTCTCTTGATGTTATACCAGAGATAGTTTGAGATGGGACTTAGGTATAACTTGTTATATCCAAGAACCTCCCACGCTCAAACGTACATAAAAGTAAAGACAGATAAGTAAAAGCTGTATGTAAAGACTGTAAGTAAAAACAGTATGTAAATACTGTAAGTAAAAGCTGTATGTAAATACTTAAAGTAAAGACTGAATATAAAGACTTGTAATTAAAGGACTGAATGTAAAAGACATTAATTAAAGGTAATATCCATTTTATTACATTTCATGTTCGTCAAAGCCTGGATAACAGCCTGTCGGGATGGTTTTAGTTCCATCGGGATGGTCTATTAAGCTTATCGGGAAGGGTTTAGGATATTGGTTCCTAAAGAAAAACAAATCAAAGACCCTCTGGTCCAAGATTCAAATCAATACTATCGCCAAGTAGGTTGGATAGCAGAGCAAAACACTACTCCTCGTGGGGAGTTTTGGATGTATGATCCTGGTGACTGGCCTTTGAACTTCTCAAAGTCGCGAGCTACACAAGTAGTGCGAATGAGAGTTTCAGATAAAGATAAAGATCTTTTATCTATGAAAGAGCTTGAGGGGTTTCCTCAGAGGTTTCTTCCTGTTGGTTTGAATGTGTGAGTTCTGTTTTGATTTGGTTTGAGTGTCCCTATTTCTGTATCTTCTCCTTGTATATATAGGCCAGTGAGGGATCCACGTCATCTCTGCCACTGTCCTCTGTTGGGAAGAAGAAGAACATCACTTGGTCTGATCAGCCTACTCCCACTGAGAAAGGGTTCTTTATTCGTAGTCTGTTTCCCTCCAATTTGCCCAGTGATTTGCATTAAATGTTGTTTAGACTCCTTTCTGTTTTGCTTTACTAGTTTGGGCTGGGCCTTTGGTTTAGGCCCAATCCAATACTCAGTTATAAGTCATGGCTCAAAAGATATATGGACAGCTGGATGCCCCACGTGGCTGCTGTCAACTCAATTGGTCATCGTCATCTGGATTCAGCCATCCTCTGAATGCTTTTTCCATGCCGCCAATATCTTTGCATTGAATGTTCTTTATCAAGGTAGGCATAGGTACTCGAGCACTTTAGCAGATATTTCCTTCCTTCTTTCTTCAGTTTCTCCAGATTTGGACTGGGCCTTTCCCTTTAGGCTCAGCCCACTAATTGGTAATCCCAACTAAGTCTTTCAAATCCAAATGGTATTTTTCAATGTAAACAGTTGCCCCCTTAAACTTACTGAAGCCGTTTGTATTCTCGGCTTTAGTCAAGTTTAACTCCTCGAGAACTCTGTTTTCAGATTTTCGAATCTGTAATCCTTATCCAAATCTTGGAAATGACCATTAAATAAAGGCGCCATAACTGGCTTGGTCAAATCCAAAATCCCTTGGTAATCCCCCGTATCCTCGAGACTCTTCAGAATACCCTCTATTTATACTTGTATCTTCTGAGTTACCGAACCAATAAACCAATACTAGCAACACCATTCTTGGTATCATCTAATATCCAGTCCTTTCCTCCTCATCCTTCATCCTTAGTGATGAAAGGGAATCCTCCATCCATGTCATTAGTCTTGCACAATCCTTACAAAAATGAGAACATGCCCTTAAGGCTTGTTCTAATCTTCGACTGTTTTTCATATCCTCATACACCTTTGTTACCAATGACTGGTTTACTAATGGGGATTCCACCATGCCCCGTCCTTGCCATAAGTCTGGAGTCTGTGCGTAATCTCTTGGGGATCCTTTGTAAACTTCTCTCGGATCCCCAAGGCCATTTATCCTCTGGCCTCCATTCCTTCCTCATCTCACTTTCCTTGATCTCAGGAATGAGATGAGTCGGGATGGGATTCTCCAGTACTCTAGCCCTTCCGCTCCAATTCCTCTGTCTGGCGTACAAGAATGATGCGCAGCAGCACTGGAAACAGAACATCCCCAGTCTGCTGCCTATCCTCTTCTACACTCTCCAGAGTTGTGAGAGCGGGATGGCATCCAGCGTTCCAGGCCCTTCATATGAGGAGTTAATAGGATCAATATTCATGCAGATCCTATTTACTTTGCCTCTCTTCATCGAGGAGGAAGATGATGAAGAAATCAAGACCCATAAATCTGCACCTAGCTAATGATGTAAAAGTTTCCCTAGTAGCTTCTACTCTATGTTGTAATTAGGGCTGTATACTTATCAATGAACTTTCTCCTTCTTAGTTTATTGTTGGGTTGTAAGAACAATTTCTATCCTATAATAAAACAAGTTTATTTTTCTATCATATTTGTTCAAACAAGATCTCCCAAAAATAATCTAACTGTTTTACTAATTCACTGATTTCGGCTAACATCCCTAACACACCATCGGGTTGAAAATACCAGATCTACCATTTTTTAACTTACACTAGCCGTTTTAAGGTCGGCTAGCCTAAATTAAAACTGTTCGCCTTTTTCTCGGACTTCGTGCATTTATGTCAAGCGCCATTTCTTGGCGCACTAACATTAATTAAATATAAAAAACGTTTCTACTACCCACGATCTCCAAGAACCATAACGGGGACCCACAACTGTCCTAACTGTGCACCGTATAAATTGCACCCCTTTTTCCATTTCTGGACATCTATTTTCTTTTCAAAACTCAGAAGATACTCAGAAAACTATCAAACTCCAGTACCCAATCCGAACTCCTACCTTCAAAATCCATCTCTCTCCCAAATTCTATCACTCGAAAACCTAACCATGGCCCCCTCTAAGGAACCCCAGTATGTTACCGGCGAACGCCTTGCCGATCTCAAAAAGAAATGGGCGGCGGCCCTTCAGGCCTGCCCCCCAAACACTTATACCCAATCAGTTCTCACTCCACTCCACGATGCCTACACCATCGGCCCTTGCTGGTTATCTCCAGTATTCCTCCAGCCATTGATCGGGTTGACATGAAGCCCTGGACGTGTCCCCACCCATTTATGCGTACCTTGGAGAACACCTCCTGGAAAATGGTGGAAAGGGGTTTTCCATCCCCAAACGTGCACGGAGCTGAATCCGATCGACGGAATATGGGCCTCACATGGTCCGATTGGGTCGACAAGTTGGCACCTCGCTTCGGGGATCAATGGCGCAGCAACGGCATCTACTACCTGATCCAGATGACCAAGATTCCCCAGGCAGCCGATCTCGGCTTGGTTTTCTCCGCCGCCATGTATTGGAACACCACCACCAACACCTTTGATTTTAGGTGTGGTCCAATGTCTCCCACAGTCTTGGACATGGCCCAGCTATTTGGCCTTCGCCCATCGGGAAGGGTGGTGGATATCACAGGGGACTGGAGTGATGCTTACATCCAGACCGCCCAAGCCAGAGAAGCAACCCGCTCACAGCTCTTCAAGGTTGAACCCGAACCCGACTTCAGCGATCACACTGCCTTTGGCAGTTATCCAAGGTATTATGCTGATCGGTTTGCACAAGACCCTGCTCGGGAACATGTCCATTTCCTGGTCTATTTCCTGAGCAGGTTTCTTATTCCAAACGCATCAAAATGCGTTAAGTCGGAATGGTTCCCCTTGGCGTCTGCTCTCCACTCCTTCAACGATCTGGCCATGGGTCCCTTTGTCTTGGCTCATATATACCATATGATGCACAAGATGACCTGCCCTAAGCCTTTGTTTTTAAACTTCAACGGGCCCACCTGGATGCTGCAGATATGGCTCCAGTGGTACTTTCCCGATCTTAGGGCTCCAGACATCAGCTTCAGAGATGACACCGTCCCTGCACTCGAACTGAAGGCTTCAGCGGCAATGAATCTTCCATCCGCTGCCTACATGTTCTATTTTGGCGAGTGTAGGACGAGGACAACGAGTGAGTGGGCGGTATCTGCTACCAGGACCTATCCTTGGTTTGCAGATAGATCCTTTCTTGAAGGTTTGGGAGCTGACTCTACCTTTGCCCGCCATTTCTTCAGTTGCATCTACCCCAGAGACCTTTCTTGGGGAGTGGGTCGTGCATCCCGACACACCCACGGAGTTGAGGTCTATCATCCCAACTTCCTCTGTCGGCAGTTTGGTTTGCTTCAAACCATCCCGGGACCATTGTTCGATAGCCTGAATGGGGCAACCTCCTTCCGAGTTAAGAAGCCATCCGATGCTCAAATAGTTGGAGCTAGGAAGAACCTGTTCATCATTCAGAAGGCTTGGGTCAAACCCGATACCTTCAACGTTCAATGCACCCAAGCCTTTGACTCTTGGTGGGAAGCTCAATTCGCGGAAAGGTTTCCCGAACACCCCCTCCAAGCCAACCGTCGCCTCTTTCAACATTTCGACATCGGGGGTGAAATGAGTGCTGACTACCAGAGGAAGCTATCTCGGGAGTTGGTCATCAAGAACCGAAAGGTCCTTATTGGTAAGTTCCTGGTTTTACCCATGATCGAATTAGTTTCATCCCGTTTATCGGGATGACCCTTTTTCCTTGTTAACTAACCATCTCCTTTCATTTTTTCAGTTGGCATTCTTCCTTATGATAGCAATAACACTGAAAACGTCTTTGGAGATGACCATGAGGAGGAAGTCCAACAAGTAGTCCTGCCCCCAGTTGGTCCATCCCAACCTTCCAGAAAGGGTAAGGAAAGGATGGCGGAAACAAGGACTAAAAGCCGTGAAGACCGGCCCTCGGCCCCAATCCGACAAAGCATTCAGCAGGAACCCGAGGTCCTGCCTTCAACTCCTCCTCCTGTTCCTGCAAGTCCAATTGCCGAAGCAACTGTGGCATCTCCTCCCTTCAGTAAGTCTTTCCTCTTTAGACAAACCATCAATGGTTTCCTTATTTTATTTTACTAACTTTTTGATCTTGCCTTTACAGATAGGCCATCAAAACGGAAACGAAGAACTATTGGGGAGGAGGATACATCAGAAGGATCAACTGCTGCCCCCAGGGGAACAATTCCTCAGGTATTGGCCTAATCCTTTAAAGGATATACCAATACGATTATTCTCCTTATCTGACCAAACACTTAACTAGTTTAATTCTGATGTAGGATGATAGTCTTCCGGACCCATTTGTGGTTCCCGAAGCGATTCAGGCTCGAGATCCTCTCTTTCCTGAGCATTTCATGGGCATTGACACCAATGTCCCTACACCCTTGGCTGTAGAAAGGCCGTCTGCTGGAGTCGCTCTTTCCCTTCCGGAAAAACTTCTCCAAATGGAAAGACGCCTGGAAATCTATAGTGCCCGCTTCTTCGGAGAATCAGCCGTTCCGGGTGTCTCGGCTGAACCTTCCCAAACTGGCTTCTCTCCTCAGAAGAAGAAGCATAAGAGTAGAAGCCATAGGGAAGCTAGCCCTCCTGTGCCAGAGGTAAACATTTAACCCGACCAATCTTCATTTGTTAGTATTCTTGTAGCTCAGGCTTCGGGTTGATAATTTATTTGTTCCTTTAGGTCCCTGTCGAGTCAGCCGGGGAAGAAGAACCAATCCCAGAGACTGCAGGAACCTCTCCTCATCCAGTATCTTCCCCGCCTGAAAATCTGGAGCAGGCCTTGGTCCTTGTGGAAGAAGAACCTCCAGTCCTTCCCTCAAGTCCTCAAGTGTCTCCTGTTGATCGGGTTGCCACACCACCAAGTCCAGTGGTTCAATCCGATGATCAGGCCATAATCCCTGAAGAGATGGGAAGGACTGTGCTCATCCCGACCATTAGTGGTTGGGATGTGTCAACCTCCTCAGAGCAGCAAATAGTTGAAGAGGTATGTTGAACTACTCCTCTTGATAATTTTCTATCTCGAGAAGCTTTCCTTTTAATGCTTAATATATGTGGTCTCCCTTTGTCAGGTTGAACCTTCTCCAACCGCCTCAAGTGCTGCTGAGGTTCTAACGTCCTTTGGAGGAACTCAACCCGTTGAGGTTGTAGGGCTATCAGTGGCCGTTACTCAAGAAGGCCCCTCTTCTGGGTCTAGACCTTCAGTCCTCCTTCAGCTAGCCCGGTTAAAAAGGTTGAGCAGTGGACCTCCTCCCAAGACTCCCCAAAGAGATATTGAAGATGCCAAGAACACGGTGAAATCTTGGGTTGGTCAAAACTTTGACATGGATGCAGTGGCCGAGTCAGCCCAACAAATTCAAGATGCCATCAATCTATTGGCACAAGTCGGTTTGCTTCCTAAATCCGATCATAGTTCCCTCCTTTCTTGCTTGACCATTATTGGTCAAGCACATCGAGATTTTGAGGAGGCAACCAATAAGGCACGGGCAGCTCAGTCCTTCATCAGTTCTCACTCCGAGAGATCTTCCCAACTTCATTCCTCAGTGGAAGAATGCTCTATAATCGGTGATGAACTGGCCACCGTATCGGATAAGCTAGAGGCTCTGCAGGCCGAAGTCAATCTCTTGAAGGCTCAACAATCAGAATTGGAGGAGCGCTTGAGGGTCAAACTTGAAGTCGTATCTCCTCTTCAAGTTCAAATTCAAGAGATGACTGCTCAGCTGAAGGAGAAAGGAAGTGAAGCCCATAGGCCAAAGATATTGGAAGCTAGAATTAGGGCAAAGTTTGAACAATGTAAACTTTTAGTTCGCTCCCTAGATTTTGGCTTTCCTTCTTTATAGTTTGTTTGTTTGTAGATATGAAGAACAATTCTCGTTTTATAATAAAAAAAAAATAAGTTTATCTTCTTATCTTGACATTGTTCAAACGAAACTATCACCAACCCGTTAGTCGGATGCTTCCAAATAAATATCTCTAACATCCCATAGAGTTGGGAAATATTTCTTCAGGAACTTTCCATTTATGGAATGTTGTTGCTGAACTCCTTCCACCGATCTCAGCTTGTATGCCCCCTTCCCGATTACTTGGTCAATCAAGAAGGGTCCTTCCCAGGTCGGGCTCCACTTTCCAAACCCTTTAACTTGGGTTCCAAATGGTAGGATGGCTTTCCATACCAACTCATCGGGTTGGAAAGTCTTTCCCTTGACCTTTTTATTGTATGCTCTAGCCACGGACTGCTTGCCTGCTAGTATCTTGTTCAAAGCCTCCAGCCGATTCTCATCTAGATTCTCCACCTCCTGGCACATAGCCTGTAAATATTCATCTGAGTGTAAACCATATTGGTTTTGAACTCTCAGAGACATTACATTAATCTCCATCGGGAGCACTGCATCTTGGCCATAAGTTAGAGCAAACGGTGTAGTCCCTGTACCGGACCTTTTAGAGGTTCGATAGGCCCACAAAGTATCTCCCAACTTCTCATGCCACTTTCTTGGATTATCATCAGTCATTCTCTTGATGATGTTTACCAAGACTTTGTTGCTTGCTTCGGCCTGGCCATTAGATTGTGGATAGTAAGGGCTGGATTGTATGAGTTTAATTTTAAACTCTTCTGCAAATTCCATCGTTTCCTTAGATATGAAGGACGGACCTCTATCAGTTACAATAGTTTCTGGTATCCCATATCTGTGCAAAATCTTGCTTTTTATGAACTTGATGACCTCTGCAGAAGTGATCTTCTTGACAGCCACGGCCTCTACCCACTTGGTGAAATAATCCGTAGCTACTATAATAAAAGTATGTCCCTTGGACGAAGGAGGATAGATCTGTCCGATGAAATCCATGGCCCAGCCCCTGAAGGGCCATGGCCTTACCACTGGATTCATCGGGATGGCTGGAACATGCTGAAGAGGTCCATGCTTCTGGCACTCTTCGCATCCTTTGGCATAATCCTGGCAATCTTTTTCCATTCTTGGCCAAAAATAGCCATACCTTCGGATTAGCCAACGCATCTTGACTCCAGCCTGATGAGCACCACATACTCCCTCATGGACTTCAGCCATTATTTTCATGGACTCAATATTTCCCAAACATCGTAGTAGAAACCCATCTGGTGTTTTTCTTACTAGAGCTTGGTCCCATATTGAATAGTTTGAAGCTTGAGTCCTAAGCTTCCTTTCCGTCTGTATTGATGGATTGTTAAGATATTTCAACAGTGGAACCCTCCAATCTTCAACTTCGGGTTCGATAAGCATAACATCCATCTCGAACTCTCTATCGAATACAGAAGGAAGTGACCTTGTTTGAACTTCAACCCATTCATTGGATTGGCCAAACTGAACTTGCACTCCAGAGGCAATTTGGGCCATATCATTGGCAGCCAAATTCTCCTCTCTATCGTTTAGTCATCATATGTTTAAACCAATCAACGGTTTTGATAACAAGTAGAATTCTCACGATGAATCTTCCATTTGTTTTGTCATATGAATGACTTAAAAATCTCAAGTGAATGATTTTATATATGATACTTAGATGATAAAGAGAATGAGCGGTTCCGATTATAACGTTGAGCGGTAAAGATGCGTTAATCATAAAAATGAGGGGACAGTAGGTTCTCCGATAGAGAACACCGCATTATCCAATTACGAATCAAATTGTAGAGGGTCAACATTGGTTGCTAAATATTAGTCGTAAAGTGTATAGGGTTAACACTAATGTAGTCCATAAAACCGGCAGTAACTAGGCATGCATGCTGTTAATTTGTCATTCTTGTAAAGAAAAAGAGACAAGAATTATATGTGTCTTTCCATGATTTTTCCCGTTATTCGGATATCTTATATTTTGGACCACATAGTCATACTACCGACAGCATTTCTTATAATGATGTCCGGGCAGAATAATACCAAATTGTCCTTTGAGGTCCGTACGGCCTAGTCTTGGCAATACATTATTTGGGAAAAATACATTTAAAATCAAAATATTGTACACATACGACATTATTGAGAAATAAAACGTCAAAAAACTTTTTACTTTTTTTTTATTTTTTATTAAGGATGCTAATGGATTATGCGAGTCAAAAAGCTACACAAAAGACTTGGTCATCGAGTGTATCATAATAGCCTTACTCTCTAAACCACAGAGTGGCCAGAAAGAACCAAGACCTGAAGTTAATGTCATTACAAGTATCTTTACTTCCTTTCACACAAAGCAACTAAAAAAACTTTACTTTTGAGACCGACATGCCTAGATTTCTAACGCTTACAAACTGGAAATTATTATCTGAGCCTAGTAATAGATGTAGAGGAAAAAATGTTGTGTGATTATTATTTCTCAATACCTAATAGATGTAGGTCATTCATTGAGTATGTCGAAGATGTTGAAAGTATTATATCCTACGTGAGAGCTAAGCTTATTTTATGAACATCTACACCTATTGCCTATTGATTTTGCGTTGGAAGCTCTAATTCTAGAAAGGCTAGCTTTGAATGGTGATCCTAAAATTTTGTGCTTGCTCGAACCTGATTTTAAGTGCTATCAGAGCTTGTAATTAACAAGTCTAATTAATTAAACTTGTCGTTTGCAGGATGTTTCTTGAGTCATGCAAGAGGCTTAGGATCATAGAAGAGATCGGATGTCAAAGGGATTTGGACTGCAGCCCAAAGGGCTTCCTGTAGAGCAACAATGGAAGATCTGCAGCCTTAATAATAAGAAATATAGAAAATGAAGATCAATATACGACTGCATTTTGACTTCGTTCCATCGTATTTATGCATTTTCATATAATCATTAATTAATTGCTGGCTTTAAGCAGAGAACTATTGTTTTAATCGCAAATTAAAGGTGATACTTTGATATTATTAAAATATAGGACCCCAGGAATTAAGGGATATAACTTTCCTCCACCATCGTCATTAATTTGCTTCATATATGTGTTTCAGATGATATCTTATTATTCAACAGCATCGTCTTTTTCTGAATAGTTTTTTGTGCTACCGTTTGATAATTTTAGCTCACCTCGTGATAAAAAATTTCAGGGAAGCAACTTGTTACAGAGCAGTGCTTGGTGTGGCACTACTATACATTCAAAACTTTCTATGTGTTAATCTTTGTAGGATTTTGGTGTAAACAAAAGCATTAAGGGTTCATTAGGAAAAACTCACGTAGCTTTGCTTTTCAATGCAAGCCAACTGACTATCTTTTTCGTGTCCAGCAAAACTTATAGTGAGCTTGATGGGTCAGGTGAGGCAAAAGTGAGAAAAAACTTAAGAGCCTTGCCTCCAGCCGCCGGCCTGCCTTTGGCTATGAGGTCGATGACAGTCCCTCCATTTTCCGTCATTTCCTTCGCCTTTCGAAAGCTAATTATCATGATTATCCGAATACAATATTAATTGTCTGCATCCTCCTCTCAACGCCTAGCCAGTGTAAAATCGGTACAAACGAGTGGTAGTAATATCTAGGAAAAAATATTAATTCAGCCAACAGCCCCTCAATTACATGGACCGAAAGTGCAAGTTGAGTATAAACAGTATCATTATTTTTCTAGGATTTACTTTCCTCTTCGTTACATATGGTCAACGAAGCTTCAGCCGTTTTTGTAGGACTTGTGTTGTTGACAATTTCTTGAATCAAATGACATTGTATCAGGTTTAGGTGATCAGTGTGTTCGTCATTTAGTTCGCATGTTCGAGTGAAGCTGTACGGTTATGGCGGTTCATCCATAGTTTGCGCTCTCATGGTAGCAAGTAGTTCTGATCCTAGGACTAGGCTTGTTGTTTTTATCCTTGCAATAATTAAATCCAAATTGAAACTCAGGTAATTGACTTGTTTACGTTATGTAGTCTTCCTTTATAGGCAAATTTGTGATTTTCTCGTTATATAGCCCGAGTTTGTGTTTTCGTTGTTGGCAAGTTTGGGTTGTCAAGCTGTGCTATCTTTATAGATTTTTCATCTGATGCCAATTTGCCTCTAATATGTATCTATGGCTCTTGGCATATTCAGTGGGTGATTCAAATTTTTCTTGATTGCGTTGAAATATAATGGCTGCAAATGAATAACAAAGACTTTTAAAAGGTAAACTATACAATTATCATTTAAAACCAAATGTCCACGGCGGGTTTCATATCACTTAAAAACATTTCATGATGGTTTCATTATCAACACAATTATCATTCATCTCGAAAATTAGGATCATACTCGACATGGGAGGTCGGTCAGTGCAACGGGAAGATTAGCTAAGATTTTATCTATTTGGTTCTTGGAACTACCGGATTAGTCGAACTACTTGATGGTGACGTTGGTCTCTTAACTAAAAATCTCTCCATAACCACAATAACTAATGAAAATACAAACCCCTTCTACTCTGTGTCATGTGTGTGTTCTCATCGACAAAACTATACTATGCAGGACCTGCCCAACTCTCACTCTATTGCTATTGCACTACCCCCTATTTTACTCATTCTCTAGTTATCTCAATGTTACTAAGGTCCAAATACGCTCCTAGCTTAATAGATAGGTTTGTATTTAAACTATTGGGTAATGTTAATTTGACTCAAACCTTAAACCCAAACCGAAGGCTAGTTAGCTACTAATGAATTCCTCACTCGGAGTCACTAATCCTTAATCTGCTTCCTTTCTAAATTTCTAAACTCAATTCAAACAACTTGTACACCAAAACAAATCACACATACCCATGCATACAGGAGAAAGAAAAAAAAAACCAACATGTTTCAATCTCTTCTTCAATATAGGTTAGCAGCACAACCCCTTCCTCTCTCAAAATGAATAATCACCACCCTCTTGCGATCCCCAATCACCAACCCCACGCACTCCCACTCCCTCCCCCTAAACAACACCACCCGGCAACGGCGATCCCACAAGTGGGAGGGGCACATAGCTGACGAGGAGAGCGGGGAAGAGGAGGAGGGAGTGGGCGATATCTGCTCCACATTAGAGGCGACGTCGATTGTCCTCGATGCTCTCCAAACATATGGTGGTGCTCTCCCTGTCTGCTCTCCATCACGGGCGAGAGAGCGGGGATTTTACCAGGCCAGTCAATCTACGCTGAGTACAAGACTTACGCATTCTTCTCATGAGGAAGCCTGAAAGCACGAGGGCGGCTGCCATGGGCAGCCACAAATATTCAAGCCTATTTCAGTAGATTACCGGGTGAGCAAATGAATTGATAGGCTAAAATTTTGTGCTCTGGGTGAGTTATACAACACCCCTAGCAAATGCGTCCACTTGGTGGTCATATTGGTGGTGAATCAAGGTTCTATTTATGATTTTTGTGTGTTATTCTCTATAAATCATGTCATATTTGATTCATAAGGAGTTTTATTTTCTTTTAGAGTTAATTGCATTTACACCACAAGGTTTGAGGGTCATTTACAAAATGAGCCGAATTTCAATTTTCGCGTGTTACAACTTTTGGTTTCATAATTGCATCAATTTAATCCCTCCATCAATTACACGCCTAATTAGGCGTTAAGTATTAACACTGACATAAATTGTACCCACAATTGAAGCTTACCGTAGACTAAATCCATCATCAGTCCAAAGACAATTTTAACATTTACAGGAGGCCTTCCTCTTCTCTTTGGAGAGGAGCTATTTGCCATGATAAGAAACAGAATCTGTAGCCTGCAGGAAACGCCTTAATATTCTTCCCACCATAGAAAAGGGTGTGTTGGATACAAGTTGCATTCTCCTTCTAAACTATCACTTGTGTCTCGTAGTAATCTCATCCCAATGTTAGAAAAATCAAGTTATAGGAATCGCCTTCTTGACCAAAGACTAAAACCAAATGTCAATCTTCACATGTGCATAAGCGATTCGTCAAAAATCATTTGATAAAGTGAAATACAATGAGAGGCTTTTTCCAATATGTTAGTAATTGTATACCATATTACTAAGAAAATATGACGTAGAAAGAAGGAGCCGAGGTCGAAGAACAACTTGAAAGGCGTAGAAGTTGGCGGTAAAACAACAAGCATATTTGGTCAAGTGTCGAAATTGGTAGTATGTGTGGATTTCGAAAAACTTAATACACACCAGCTTTGTTCGTGACCTAAGGTGGATGTTTAGTAAACGTTGTTTGCTATCCCAAATTGGTGTTTTAAGTTTTGGGATTATTTTGGTAGTTTATTAATTTGTTATTTTGTTTTCTATTTGAATTCTTATTTTCTTAAGGGTTTGGTTTTTGTGATTTGGACTATAAATACACCTCTTTGGTGATCATTTATGTATCTTATTATTCAACATTCAATAAAAACGAGAGAGTTTTCTCATGTCTTTTGGTGGATTACAAATTGCTAGTGGATTCTAGTGTTAAGTGTATTTCGTTCAATTTTCCTTATTATTATATCACATTCGTCGTTAGTATTAGAACCTTAATTGGTTATCAGTAGGTTATTCACATACAATAAATTAAAAGTAAGCGGCCGGGTAATCAAGAAAAAGTGATTGGAGAGTTAGAAAATTTATGTGTGTTAATAGGTTATTGATGGCACGCCATCTCCCAAGTGGTTATTTTGGGCGTTTGGTATTCTCTAGATTGACGCAACTTTGGTGGCATGTTTGTTTTGGGCCCGTAATGCATAGTTCAAAGAGCAGCAGCAGTCCTGTTGGAATTTAACCAAATTATCCTGGATTTACCATGCTTAATTCGGATTTTTAATATTTTAAGATGTTTTTTATATTTTTTTTTTTGTTTGTTAATTTCTTTACTATTTGGATTTCTAGGGTTTCTAGAATTAAGGTACATTATAAATAGGTCATCGTGGCCTTATGTTTTGTAATCTTTTTTGACTATTATTCAATAAATGAGTTTTCTCTCTTTATTCCTAGTGAATTCTTGGGTTTGCTAGTTGTTTTCTAGCAAAAGGAATTTCGTTGGATTTTCATGATATATCTCGCTCGTCAATTGGTTGCTCGAGTCTCGATTGGCGACCTAATAGGCTGACGGAGAAGATAGGGTATGTGGAAACTGACATGTGGTTGCAATTGAGAATAAAGATGAAGCACAAACTATCAAAGTGGAAAAATTTATCTCAAATAAAAGAGAACTCGAGGCGAGTTATTCTCAAGTGAAAAAAGAATATGAGAAAGATATAAGACTGAGAAGAAAGAAGATGATGAAGATGAAAATTATGCAAGTGGAAATCCCACAAGATCACATCCATGAAAATCAATATTTTCTTATCACGAAGTATTATGATTGGCTGTTGGTTGTAGGTGATAAAGTTGATGTGGAATTAAGTGCAAGATTGAAACAAAGTAAATTTAAGAGTGCAAGGATTCAACCAAAAGAAGAGGTTAAATTATCAAGTTGCAAATTCTAATCTTTTGTATGATATTAGTTCCTTTGTGAATTCAACTAAATACCAAGAATATTTGGTTCCTGGATTGAAGAATGTATTTACTCGTCAGATCCTTGTCAATCTAGTTCAATTCAAGATGAACTCGGTGAGATCAATACAAATTGAAACTGATGTGGGGCATAAATTAAAGAGGAAAGCGGCGAGATACGGAAAAGTAGTGTTTTGGAGAGTTGGAAATTCACGTGTTAATAGGTTATTTTGCTGATGCCATATCCAAAGTGGATGTTTGAACTTTTCGTGTTGTCCGAGATTAGTAGCAAATTTGGTTTGACATGTTTGTTTTTCAGGCCAGCCAATATGGATTCGAAGAAGGCGAGATCTACAAAACTCGTTTGAAATGACGCTGTCAAAATTTGGCGAAGTATGTCGTTTACCATAGTTAATTCAATTTAATATTTTAAGATGTTTTTATATTTTGTTATTTGTTAATTATCTTTCTATTTGGATTCCTAGGGTTTCTAGGGTTCAGTTGCACATTATAAATAGGTCATCTTGGCCTCTCTTTTTGTAATCTTTCTTCTATTATTCAATAGAAACATGACTTTTCTCTCTTTATTCCTAGTGAATTCTAGGGTTTCCAAGTTGTTTTTCTAGGAAGAATTTCGTTCAATTTTTCTTGATATATTTAGCATGAATTGGTTATCAGAGCCTTGATTGCCAATTAAATCGCTGATGGAGAAGATAGGATCCCATGGAGACGGAGAATAATTCACTCGATCGTTAATTGAGAACTTGCTGGCCTTACAGAAACAGTCAAAGGGTATTTGTAGATTAGTTGAGAACATGGTTACCCATGAACCTCAAAAATACCCCTGAAGGAGTATATTCCCAAGTCAAACTCATCAACTTGATGTTGTGAAGATTCCTCGTTTCCAAGGCAGGTGAATGCATATAAGATTTTCTTGGTTGGGTTGTAGTTGTGGAGGAATTCTTTGATGGAATAAAAATATCGGAAGAAAAAGATATTCCAAGATAGCTGTTTTTTTCGTTTAAAGGAAATATTTCTTTTTGGTGGGACCAATTACAAAAGACACGAAAGAAAGAAGGAAAGAATCTATCAATCTTGGCATAGGATGAAGCGACTTGTTGTAGGAATACGGTTTCTGTTTGAATATGATTTGTATCTTTTCAAAACGGAAAACGTTCATATCAAGAAAATGAAGTGAAGAAAATTATTTGATGATACGATATGCCAGAAAAGATGGAAAAAGAGATTGAAGAAAAAGAGTGTTGCACCTGTTAAAATTTCTCTTTTTGATTGGTGAAGATATTTTTGAAAAATGAAGCTCATTTATGTGGTTGCAATTGAGAATCTGATTTCCAAAAGGTAATGGGTATTTGCAGATTCCAATGAGTACCCGTGAAGCACCATACTCGTTAAGCGGGTTCGAAGGGACCAACAGTTCGAGTTTTAGAAACTGCAAGGATTTCTTTATCAATCGATACATTACAAATCTGAAGTATTATTCGAGGTGATTGATATGGATGCAAGTCATGTGTTATTGGGAAGACCTTAGAAACACGACAAATGCTACACACAAAGGGAGAGACAATATAAATATTATAAATTGGGAGGGCCAAAAAAATTGTTGTTGCACCTTTGGGAGAATCGGATAGACATGATAAACCAACAAGAAGCCAGAATTTTCTGACAGTTGTAAGCAGTGAGAGAGAATGCATAAAGCTGCGAAAGAAACAAACGTTATTTGTACAGTTGTGATAAAGGGGATGTTTACTAATATTCAGAAGGTGAAAATTGAAGAGAGTTAAGCACATAAGAGTATAAAGGACAAGCAATTAAATGATGCTCAACT
The DNA here is from genome assembly GCA_018257905.1 of Gillenia trifoliata. Lineage (NCBI taxonomy): Eukaryota > Viridiplantae > Streptophyta > Magnoliopsida > Rosales > Rosaceae > Gillenia > Gillenia trifoliata. Next base: position 15,729,661 of record CM031083.1, on the reverse strand, counting down.
CAGTTGAATCTAGAGAGAGGCTGTGTGTTTGTATTTATAGGAATGAATTACGTCAAAGAGTACAAGTCAAACTGATTACAACTAACTAGTCTATATAAATCCCGAAATATAAGAGATAATACAAGAATATTCCCAACTCTTAGCAGCAGCATCATTAATTGAAAGAAGTCACAGCGATAACTAACTTATGCAGTAGTGGAAAGTCGCGTAGCATAACCCGACTTATGGTTTATCAAAAAATCTCATGGAAATCCGCAAAAGTATTACAGGGGTTTGAAGAACTGATTTCAGAGGAACTTCATGATTGCCTTCCACATTATCGAATGACTTCGAAGAGAATGAGATCTTGTAAGAGAAAATATAGAAGAGTTGCTACAAAAAAAATATTTATTCGAGAAATTATGAATCCTTGTGCGGTGCCAGTGTTACTAGTGCCAAAAGAAAGATGCGACATGGCGAATTTTGTTATGATAGTCAGACCATTAACTCAAATTTACTATCCGGTACAGGTTCCCATTCTACGATTGGAAGACATGCTGGATGTCTTGGGGTTGAAACTTTTCTCCAAAACTGATCTACAAAGTGGCGATCATCAAATTTGAATCAAGCACGGAGATGAGAACGACATTTAAGAAGCGAAGACGGGTTATATGAGTGGCTAGTAAGGCCATTGGGTTGTCAAACGCGCAAGCAGCGTTCATCACGACTTACGAATCAGGTTCTTCGGCCTTTAATTAAGATTTTTATTATAGTGTGCTTTGACCATATTCTGATTTACAAGCAAAACCAAAGAAGAGCACTTAGATCACTTGCGAAAAGGTGTTGGGCGTTTTGCAAACAAAAAAAAAAATCAACCTTTTATTAATCTGAAAAAGTGTACTTTTCCTGTAATAAACTTCTCTTTTGGTGTATGTTATTGAATTGCAAATGACGCATACGTGTAGATCACCAAAAGGTGCGTGCAATTTGGGAGTGGCATGCTCCAAAATCCAATAAGTGAATTACGTAGTTTTCATGCGGTTGTACTTTATCGTCGATTTGTTCAGAATATATAAGTCATATCATTGTAGCAACTGAAATCTTTTTTGCATAAACAAAAAAACCAATCTGATTATGAGTTGTAAAGCAATATAAAGTATGCAGATAAATGGAAGGGTGAGGGAAAGATAGAAAAAGAATATTAATGATATATAATTCCAATATGTAAGGTCTATGAGTCATCTCATATAAAGGGAATGTAATAAAGCATCAATACTGATTGATTCATAATTAGACAAATCCGTGCATAGAACAAAAAATCAAGAGCCCTGAGCCAATAAAGACTGAGAAGGTTGGCTCAAGAATAAATTTAATTGGAGGCTCCGTTGTAAAATTAAGACCTAATCATTAATCGAGAAGTGGTGGGAATAACAGAACCTGTGAATGCATAAGATTCTATTGAAAATGAATTCTAATGATTCATTGGGTAGGATGGCGGAACGAACTAGAAACCTATTCATTTATTCTGAGAGGTTATGTCATAGACTAATCTTACAACTAAATGTTGAAAGAGTAAATATTCGCATGCGAAATTTTTTTATTTCGAAATTTTAGTCGATTCGAAGTAAAAGGAAAAACAAAATAAAGATTCATTATAGCATTCTACCAAAACGACATTATTTATAAATAGAATACGTGGTAAATTATATATTAAAACACAAAAAATTTATAATTTATAATCGATTAGATCAAATTGCAAAGAATCCCACGATTCCATATATTATTTTATTCACCGTGTATTTTATTTTTTTAATTGTTTAATTCGCGAGGAGCTGGATGAGAAGAAACTCTCGTGTCCGGTTCTGTAGTAGAGATGGATGGAATTGATAAACAACCATCAACTATAACCCAAAAAGAACCAGATTCCGTAAAGAACACATAGGAAGAATGAAAGGAATATCTTATCGAGGTAATCGTATTTGCTCCGGTAGATATGCTATTCAAGCGCTTGAACCCGCTTGGATCACATCTAGACAAATAGAAGCAGAGCGGCGAGCAATGACACGAAATGCACGCCGCGGTGGAAAAATATGGGTACGCATATTTCCAGACAAATCTGTTACAGTAAGACCTACAAAAACATGTATGGGTTCAGGGAAATGAGTCTCCCGAATATTGGGTAGCTGTCGTTAAACCCGGTAGAATACTTTATGAAATGAGTGGAGTAGTAGAAAATATAGCTAGAAGGGCTATTTCAATATCAACATCTAAAATGCCTATACGAACTCAATTCATTCTTTTTGGATAGGAATGTAGAAACAGACGAAAGGGGTTTTTTGGATGAAAAAAAAACAATTGCAGGGTTCTTTTTTTGTTTTGAACAAATAATATTTCTTTTTTTTATTTATACCTTTGCTTTGCATTGAAAAAGAAAAAACCGATAAAAAAATGATATGATTCAACCTCAAACCCGTTTGAATGTAGCGGATAACAGCGGGGCCCGAGAATTGATGTGTATTCGAATCATAGGAGCTAGTAATCGACGATATGCTCATATTGGTGATGTTATTGTTGCTGTAATCAAGGAAGCAATACCAAATACACCTCTAGAAAGATCAAAAGTGGTTCGAGCTATAATTGTACGTACTTGTAAAGAACTCAAACGCAACAACGGTATGATAATACGATATGATGACAACGATGTGGTTGTTATTGATCAAGAAGGAAATCCAAAAGGAACCCGAATTTTCGGCGCAATCGCCTGGGAATTAAGACAGTTAAATTTCACTAAAATAATTTCATTAGCACCTGAAGTATTATAGGGGAAGATCTTAAATATAGTATTTGAATGAAATCGATTAAATTAATTTAATTAAGTAGTAGATTATTTATCTATCACGTATATACCTTTAATAATTCATAAATATTAAAAGGGTTTTTATCACTCACGGGCCCTGAACTTTCACTCACCAGACTGATTGATGCCTGAACTTTAAAATCGATCACAGAGATGCCCAGACTTATAAAAACAAGACTTTGTGATACTTCCGTCCCAATTCCGTTATCTCTCCGTCAATTAAGAGGGTAAATATGTCATTTCGCACCATATGTTTGATGAAATGACCTTTAAGGCCTTGATTACATGGTCTGATCCTTTCCCTCCTTCTCTTTCCGATTTTCCCTCCCAAATTGGTTGAAATTTCCCTCCTTTTCTTATCATTTCCGTCCAAATTGGTTGACCCAACCTCTTAATGTCATTCCGTATAGAACATTCAATTGATAAAAGAGCATGTTGATTATATCAAAATTCGGGGAAACAAAAATCTTAGTTTATCATGAGTAAAGACACTATTGCTGACATAATAACCTCTATACGAAATGCTGACATGAATAAAAAAAGAACAGTTCGAATACCATCTACTAACATCACTGAAAATATTGTTAAATCATTTTACAAGAGGGCTTTATTGAAAACGTGAGAAAACATCAAGAAAGCAATAAATATTTTTTGGTTTTAACCCTACGACATAGAAGAAATAGGAAAGGACCGTATAGAACTGTTTTAAATTTAAAATGAATCAGTCGACTCGGTTTACGAATATATTCTAACTATCAACGAATTCCTAGAATTTTAGGCGGAATGGGGGTTGTAATTCTTTCTACTTCTCGAGGTATAATGACAAACCGAAAGGCTCGACTAGAAGAAATCGGCAAAGAAGGTTTGTGTTATATATGGTAATCTTTCTAATAGCCGACACAGTCATATTTGTGAAAAAAGAGAAAGGACAAGTTTATAATATTACCCCTCTTACATTATCTGATACTTCAAAGATTAATTGATACTTCAAAGCGGTTTTACCTGGAATGAAACAACAAAAATAAATTCATGAGGGTTTAATTACTGAACAACTTACCGATGGTATGTATGTATCTTCCGGATTCGTTTATATGACAAAGTATTATTCTGGTTTTTTTTCCTAAAGGATTACATGTAGTTTTATACATAAACTACCAGGAAATAGACTAAAATTGAGGTAAGTCCTTATGATTCAACCCAAGGGCATATAATTTAGAGACTCCAAAGCAAGGACTTGAATGATTAGGCAGTTTTTTCAATTTCAACATTCTTTCGTGAGATACAATTCGAAGTTAAAAATTTCAAGAAACTTATTTTCTTCCAATATGAATTCGGAATTAAGAAAGGAGCCAACAAATATAAATGAAATATTCCTTAAAATTTGTGAAAAATGTTGATTGATCCGTAGGCAGGGACAAATTATAGTATTATTTCTAACCCGAGACATAAACAAAGACAAGGATAATCTTTCTAAAACAAAAAGACTCTAGAAATTTGATACCCGATGTACAGATGTACAAATAAATAAATAAAATAAATAAATATATAAAAATATATAAGGATCTGTTTTGACATGAAATGGATATATCCATATATCTGACTTATATTTATGAAATGATAAAATATGGCAAAACCTATACCCAAAAATTGGTTCGCATAGAAATAAACGTATTAGTTCACGTAAGAATACGTAGAATCCCCAAGGGAGTTATTCATGTTCAAGCAAGTTCCAACAACCACATTCACGATTATTACGGATATGCGGGGTCGTAATTTCTTGGTCCTCTGCCAGTACAAGAGAAGGGAGTACCTGTTGCCATCAAACCGTAACGCTCAAGTGCCTTCATGCAATGTGGATCAAAAGGTATTACAACGACGAGTTATGATAAGAGGCCTGGGTCTCGGAAGAGATGCGGCATTAAAGGCCTATTCATAGAAGTGGTACTTACAATTAAGTTTCATCACAGGTGTAACTCCTATGCCACATAATGATTGTAGGCCCTAAAAAGGAACGTGTGTAAAAATAAACATTGAAGAGATTTCAAGAGAAATAAATAATTCAATGATTTGATCAAATAATATACTATGGTTCAAGAGAAAGTAACAGTATCTACTCGGACACTACAGTGGAAGTGTGTTGAATCAGAGCAGACAGTAAGCATCTTTATTATGGACCTTTATTCTAGCCCACTTATGAAGGTCAAGCCGATACAATAGGCAGTGCGATCACGAGCTTTGCTTGGAGACATAGAAGGTACATGTATCCACACACGCACAAAATCTGAGAAAATACCACATGAATATTCTACCATAATGGTATTCAGAATCATACATGAAATTTTAATGAATTTGAAAAGAATTGTCTTGAAAAGTAATCTGTATGGAACTCATCGCGTCTATTTGTGTAAAGGGTCACTAGATATATAACGCTCAGACATTATCTTACCACCTTCTGCCAAAGAAGATGACATTAATACACAATATATAGCTCACCCCTAACAGAGACCAATTAATTTGTGTATTGAATTACAAACCGAGAGGAATCAGGATATCGTATAAAAACCCCAAATAACTTTCAGAGCGGAGATTATCCTAATGATATATTCATTTATGTTGATAGAATCATAGCCTTCATTCTTATGTGAATGAATGAAAAACAAGATATACTTTTCTCGAAATATGGACAAATGGAAGTTTAACTCCTAAAGAAGCACTTCTTGAAGCCTCTGGAATTTGATTAATTAATTTATTCCTTTTTTACATGCAGAAGAATAAAACACATTTAGAAAATAATCAACACAAAGTGACTTTGCCCTTTTTACTTATCATGATAGATTGCTTAAACAAAGGAAAAATAAAAGAAATCGCATTGAAAATGTTTTATTAATGATAAATTGCTCCCCAGGGGGTCTGACTAATTTTTGCTTAAGACAACTGCTACAAAGATTAGATCCTTGACTTCACTTATTAGCAGACGAACTGAAGTCATACTTTTTACAACGGGAAATTCATCAGAGGACACAATTCTCAGTTACATGCCCCCAAACACACGGAGCTGCTGCCATGCATGTTGTTTGGTCTAGACGTCAGTTCATACAAAATCCTGGCAAGGTATCCAAATACCTGGCATCTGAGAATACTATTTCAGCAAATGCATTCCTCATAAGCTAACAGCAACACTCGGTTCTGTGGCTCAGACACTAGGCTTTCCAATATCATCGCAGCCTTCCGGCTTAACACAAGAACTGGATGGGGTTGTGATAACTTTTTAACAGTCGATCAATGGCCTGAAATTGTTTCCAAAATGCATCTCAGCAACAAAGTTTGATTTTCAAACTGCTGATCAAAATGTTTGATCTTGAATGATTCATTATTAAAAATTCTTTTTGGGTGGAAGGAGCCTTACCATCGCTCACTAGCAAGTTTAGCCTGCAGTCCATATTCACTTCAGCGAGGATTGCAAGAAGTGGCTCCAACTGCATGCTTGGAGCTATCACTGTTTGACATCTACTGATGAAGTAAGCTCATAAGATCAATAATCTCTTGTGTATGCAGTGTTCATTGACCTCGTTACAAAGATACAATATTTGAAATATATACAAACACTTTTATAACAAATGTTTCTTAATATCAACCTGTGGAACCAAAGGGAAGAAGGAAGGGTTCATTAACTCAGGGTTTATGATCAAACGCCGATAACTCAGCTGCAACACGATACCGTAATATTTTTGACTACGATCCAGCATCCCCATGATGGCTTGAATTGCACGTTTTCCTCTGTTTGATAGAAAATCAATTAATTTATCAAACAGATTGATAACAAAAAAGAGCTTCAGCTCAAAAAAGAAGATCAGAATTCTCGTTATCTTTATGTAGGATGGCTTTGATGAGCTGAAAATTCCAAGATCAAGCAACGGAGCCAAATTTACAACTGTCTCAAGAGCATTTGTCACAAGTTCCTCATCCTCTGTTAACATAGGAAGCATTTGAGTCATTTTACTCTACAATCATAACCAGAAAAGCATACTGGAAGTTGTATTTTCTTTGTTCTGAAAGGATTTCCGATAGGAAAAGATTATGAAACTCAATCGTGGAAAGAAGCAGCAAAAGAAAGTTCCTAACCAAAATTACTTAAGTCTACAAGTTACTGCCAGTAAAATACTAAACAAGCCTATCTACTAAACTACAAGATTTGAAATTGGAAAGCATATACGATCCTGCATCATTAACAACTGAACTACAAGAAGACAATAACACCACAGAGTTTTGTAACTGGATGTTACCTGAACTTTTGTAAACATTTGTTTCACATGCATAGACAATTGCTGAAAGAATTTTAGAGTTGAGACAAGAAATTATACACTGAAGACGGACTGCAGTGAAGAAACAAGTAATGCTTTCCAAGATGTGCTTCTCACCTGTGACATAATCTTCTATGCACTGGACACTGTTTCCAGACAATGGCCCGATGTTGGAGCCATAAGCTGACCTCATTTTCTGGCATGAAAGAGAGATTGCGAATGATATTTGAAGCAACAGCACACACTGCTGTCTTTCCGCTCGACCTTCTTCATCTAGGTTAAACAGACCATCTTCATCATGCCACCCTCCGAAGAAGAAGCGAGTTTGGTCACAGTACTCAACGCAATGCTTCTTGGTACCGGTTCCCAAGCTGCCATGAATATTTTCCACAATCAGTTCCTCATATCAAAGACAATTTCAGACACTCAAACTGCAAAATTCACTCAGAATACTATAAATCTGCAGAGCTTACCAGGATGCGGGACATTGCCATTTGAACCCAATGCCTCGTACTCATTTCCAAGAAACCTGTTACAAGCAAATTTTTTTAGAGTTCTTACTCTCTCGCGCCTTCACGTGTTCTTTGGAAGGGGCTATATCCGTAATACGTCAATCTGTTATTCACAGAATCCCAACAACATGTGTAAATGTCAATAGATATCATGGAACAAGATAGTGCAAAACTTGAGAATACTATTCCACCTCAATTATTCAATACTCTCTGATTTGTGTGCATGTTTTTAAAATAATAATACTATTGAATGCAAAATGACCAACTGAGAACTGCCTAAAACTTCAGCATAAATATAATTATATAAGTAGAAAGTGAAAAGAGTTCGTGACATACAACACTGAGGAGAGCATCAAGCAGCAGGAATCTTTGCGAGAGGAGTTGCGTCTCTGCGCATGTCATCTTTTCTTTAAAAAGAGAGTAACGTGAGAGTGTTCAACGCCCATGTCAGCTCACTCTTCAAGCCGCTGAAGCTCAGGGCTTAACTCAACTTTTATTGTTTCTGATCTTTGCCAAAACCAGATGATATGTATTGGTGAAGACATCGACTCCGCAATGCTGGAAAAGAAACTTTTCACCTCATGCTATTGACAACTTGATTTTAATAAGTATCAAACGAACACGTTTGTTGCCGAAACCGTGCCGTAATTAGTAGCATTACTACAGCTCACCCTGCTCACTAGTTCATATTTTGACTGGTACCCAGTTCCCCATTAATTGTTAATTCACTTTGCTTTCTCCTTTCATTTATAATTTGGGAAAATTTCATAGCAAAGTAGAAAAGTACAGCTATGAGATTCAACAGTCCTCTCTATATATGCCTTGTTGAACCCCAAGAACAAAAGTACAAATATCTAAAAACAATGAGAAAAATTAGAAAATTTCCAAAATTTTAGATTGAAATTAAAGTGGTAGGATTTTGATAAACTGACCGGCGAGGAGCAGCGGACGTGGAGAAGGACAAAGGGAAAGTCGACAGGCTGTCGTGTCGGCGGCGGCGGCAGCTGCGGCGCTGTTTCCGCCGCTGCCGATGGGCGGCTCTCTTCGGCGGCGGCTGCAGTCCGCCACCTCGCCACTGGACTTGCTTTGCTCCCTCTTCTGCCATCTCTCTCCGGTGTTTGGTCGTTAATTTTGGGATCATATTTTTAATTTTGGGCAGATAATAACTTTTATTTTGACCCGGATCAATCACCGAATCATATATTTATTGGGCCTAAAGTGGGTTATTAGACTGGGCCATGTATATACAAAGTCTCGGCAAATTTACTTCTCTTAAAAACATTTTTTTAATTTAAAACAAGTCACTTCAAAATAAGTTTGATTGAAAAAAGTTAAGTACAAATAAGGGCTAACTGTTGTAGTCTATTTTATTGAATGGTTAGAAGCAAGGAGAAGGATGACCAGCGGCACAGAGAGAAGGCAGGGATGAGGGGAAAATTATGGTGTGTATTTTCCATCATGTCGATTGCCTTTATTTATAGTGAAATAAGTACAATCATAATGAATGTAACTTTAGGAGATTCAAAATATCTCAATTCTATATCTATCACAAGTTTACACAATCACATTTATCACATGTGTATTATTCACAACACTCCCCTTGGTGTGCAAATGCTCAAGTAGATATCATCAGATCTTCAATATGATGTAAAGATAGTTGATGAAGTGATCTTGTGGGCACGATGTGAGTGCGCTAGTCTCAAGTACAGAACTTGTATATAAAAAAATAAAAATTCTCACAAAACCTGGCTATGGTAAAACCCAAGGAGGAAAAAAAACCCATAGTCTAAGGAAAAGTGAGTTAATGCAATGTCAATACTAAACTAAACATTTGCGGATATGGTAGGATGCACAAGAGGGTATGACCAGCTGAGAATGGGTGTCTCGTTAAACCTAGTCAGGCAACAAAAACTGAGGAAAAAATAATCCTAATCGTAGGAAAAAGAGAGTACATTAAGATCAAGCGGTATACTTCTGGATACTCCCCCTGAGTTGACAAAATTCTAAATGAGGAAACTAACAATGTTGCAAATTAGACAATTTACGCATACCACCAATTCCTTGAACAAACTTACGAAAGGTAGACTTCAGAAGTGACAGTGAGGATTCGGCAAAGGTTGTCTTGGGAACAGTTTGCTTTACTTCAATCTTCTGATGCTCTTGTTGTTGTTATGAAAAGAAAAATTCGACGCAATATGCTTGGTGTTGTCTCCTTTGATATACCCTTTCTTGATCTGGTAAATCGAAGCGACATTATCTTCAAAAAAGATCATTGTTGGGACATCAGCAGCAGTGTTAGGATTTTGGCTCAAAGTCAAAGGTATCCTAGTTGGTTTAGGATTGTATAGGAAAAGAACTACTGGTTTTCCTTATTCAATCCAGATTTAGTTTCTAGAATTCTATTAGGATTTGGATAAGTAATTTCTTAGTCCAATTAGAAATAGGAATTCGATCGGCATTACAGACCATAAGCCGACCCTATGTATATAAATAGGTGCGGCAGATCAGACACTGGGAGAAAAACAGAGAGGGGCAGCCGAGTTAGAGATTAGTGCTAGGGTTTAAAAGTTCTGTAATCCTCTATTAATAAATCTAGGTGCAATGATTTCTCTACCTAGACAAATCTGGCGGAGCGTAGGCATAAGTTTTGCATTGATATAAATTCTTTGTGTTTTTTCTATTAGGATTTGGATAAGTAATTTCTGAGTCCAATAGAAATAGGAATTCAGTCAGCATTAGGATATGTAAGCCGACTCTATGTATATAAATAGGGTGCAGCAAGGATAAGTTTTTCTAAGGAGAAAAACAGAGAGAGACAGCCGAGAGTTAGAGATTAGTGCTAGGATTTTGCAAAAGTTCTATAATCCTCTATTATTAATCTAAGGTGCAGTGATTTCTTTACCTAGAGAAATCACAACTAAACGTAGGCATAAGTTTTGCCGAACCAGTATAAATTCTTTGTGTTTATGAGTTTTTCTATATTTGCTAAGTTTAGTCTATTACCGTCGGTTACATCAAAGAACAAGATCTAGAGGGCAGATAATTCAACAATTGGTATCAGAGCCTTAGGGCTCAAGGTGTTCTACAATGTCAAAAGGGAGGATGAATGCGGATCTAGGACCTGCGTTAAAACCTTTTGACGGCAAGGAAGACTTCACAGACTAGCAATGAATGATGAAGAACGTACTGATACAGCAGGATTTGGACGATGCACTCAATGGTGAGAAGCCGGAAAACATGACAGTAGTAGCATGGAATAAGGTTCTCAAGAAAGCCAAGAGCTCCATCGAGATTCATCTCACAAAGTCAGTTTGGTCTCACATTACCGAGAGGATGACTGCCCAGGAAACATGGGAAAAGTTAGAGAATGTTTATATGGGCAAAACCTTGTCCAATAAACTTTTTCTAAAGGATGAACTATTCGGGCTTCGACTAGAAGAGGGAGGTGATATTGAAGATCACGTATGCAGATTCCAAAATTGCATAACTAATCTTCAAAAAGTCGAAGAAACTTACAAAGATGATGATATGGCTATCATCTTGTTGAGATCTCTACCTTCATCTTTCAAGCAATTCCGAACAACTATAATGTTTGGAATGAATCCCTGAAGCTTGAAGATGTAATTCAAGCTCTTCGGTCATATGCCAAATTGGATGATATAACTGAAAACTCTCAAGGCCTTTATGCTAAGGGTAAGGAGAGGGGGCAGGAGAAGAAAAAGGAAGAGAAAACCAGCAACAGAGGTAGGTCAAAATCCAAGAAGAAAAAGGAAAAGAAAGAAGGTTGCTTCGAATGTGGGTCAGCCGATCATTGGAAGAGGAATTTCAAAATTTGAAAAGAAAAGAAAGCTAAGATGGAGGGAAGCTCAGGTTCAGCTAGTGCAATCACCGAACAAGAAAGTGACAGAGAGCTTCTTTCAGTAACATCGGGCTCTAAGGCTTTCACAAATTGGATTTTGGATACTGGTTGCACATTTCACATGTGTGCAGTAAGAGAATGGTTCGATACATACAAGGAAGTCAAGTATAGTAGGAATCAGCACTGTTCAAATCAGAATGTTCGATGGGATGATACGAACTTTAGGGAACATCAGGTATGTCCCTAGACTAAGGAAGAATTTGATTTCCCTTGGTACTCTGGATGAGGCCGATTATGAGTACAATTCTAGAAAAGGAAGACTCAGGGTAACCAAAGGATCGCTAGTGGTAATGCAAGGTGTCCTACAACCCAATAAGCTGTATAAGTTAATTGGGACCACTATAGTCGGGGGAGCGGCTGTTTCTGTAAATCAAAGTACAGACAAGACTGAACTTTGGCATCACAGGCTCGGCCACATAAGTCAGAAGGGGTTGCAAGAGCTATACAAGTAAGGCCTGTTAGAAGGCGTGTTATCTTGCAAACTGGATTTTTGTAAATATTGCATTCTCGGGAAGCAAAGAAGGGTGTCATTCGCTAGTAGCAGTGCAGATAACCGAAGCAAGGAGCAACTCAATTATATTCACTCAGATGTTTAGGGCCCTGCACCAACTAAATCAAATGGTGGAGTCAGGTACTTTGTTACTTTCATAAATGATTTTTCTAGAAAAGTTTGGATTTATTTCATGAAGCAGAAATCCGAGGTTTTTGCAAAGTTCAAGGAATGGAAGACAGAAATCGAGAAGCAAATTGAAAGAAAGATCAAGTATTTGAAAAGTGACAACAGAGGTGAATATACAAGTAAGGAGTTCACTGATTACTGCAAGCAAGAAGGCATTATAAGGCTCTTCACAGTAAAGAAAAATCTCCAACAAAATGGAGCTGTGGAGAGGATGAATAGAACTCTCATGGACAGAGAAAAACGCATGCGTTTTCATGCAGGATTGCTTGATAGTTTTTTGGCAGAGGCTGTTAATCATGCAAGGTATTTGATTAACAGATCACCATCTACAACTCTTGGTTTTAAGAGTGCAGAAGAGGTATGGACCGAGAAGCCTGTGAATTATTCCAAGCTTAGGGTATTCGGCTATAGTGCATATGCACATATTCCAAGTGATGAAAGGTCTAAGCTCAAACCAAAGCCTACACATTGCATATTCTTAGGTTTTGAGAAAGGAGTGAAAGGTTTCAAGCTTTGGGATATCAACAAGAGGAAGAAGGTTGTCAGCCAAGATGTTGTTTTTGATGAGACAACCATACCTTTGAATAAAGCTGAGAGCAGTAGGAAGATAAAGGACGATGCTGAAATTGAAGCAACAAAGATTCCTCTAATCAGTTTAGATGAAGAAGCTCATGTGGAGCAAATTGAGCAAGAGGCCGATTCTAATGATTTTGAGGAAGAGGAAGAGAATTAGCATGGTTCACCAGTTATGAATCAGGTGGAGAAAGAAATTGGGCAGATTGAAGGCACTTCAATTTGCCAAACATCCCAAAGGGTTCAAACTCCAACCACAAATTCACCTGCATTCAAGAGATGCATAGTGAAATTGATACCAGGCGGAATAACCTATAACAAACGCAAACTCTTGTCTGTATGACGACGGTTAATTATGCTCTCTTAACATTAGTCAAGGAGATCCAACTACTTATAAGTTTATAGCAAGTAATGAGAGAGATAGTTGGATAAGTGCTACAAGTGATTAAGAAATAGAGTTCCTTTTTACAAGAACTCCGTTTGGGAATTGGTTCCTAAGCCCAAAAGACAAAGCTAGTTGGATGTAAGTGGGTATTTAGAAAAAGGAAGGACTACATGAGCAAGATGTCGTGAGATTCAAAGCAAGGCTCGTGGCTGGGTGGTACTCACAAAAGGAAGGGGTGGATTATGAGAAACCTTTTCACCCGTAGTCAATCATACTTCTATTAGATTGCTTTTAGCAATGGCGTGCTCAACATGATAGAAATTGAGCAAATGGATGTGAAGACAAAGGCTTTTTGGCTGGGATTTAGAGATGATTTTCATGGCTCAAATCCGTAAGGGTTTGTTAAATGTGGTGTTATAACCTAGTAGCGTCAACCAAGGAAGTCCCTTGTATGGCCCCGGCACCGCCCAAGATAAGGGTACAAGAGGTTTGATTCTTTTACAAGAAAATCAATTTTAGAAGATGCTTATAAGGATCGTTGTGTGTACTATCATGTGTTCCAAGACGGATGATCATATTGCTATTGTTATATGTGGATAAGTCTAAAATTCAAGACTTGAAGAAGATGTTGAGCAAGGAAAAAGTGTTAATACGAAGGATCTAGGGTGTCGCACAAAAGATCCTGGCATGGAAAATTGTGATAGATAGGACCTACTGGAAGAATCCTGGATATCACAAGCCAAATATATTCATAAGGTTCTGAAGTTCAACATGCAGAAGCAAAGGGAGAGTTACAACTCCCCCTTGGCGGCTCACTTTAGATTAAGTGGGCAACAAAGGTTCAAGTCAAAAGAAGAGCAACAAAGTTGCATGGAAAAGGTGCCCTATGCTAATGTCGTGGGTCGCCTTATGTATGCAATGGTATGCACATCGCCCCGACATAGCTTAAGCAATCGCACGCTTAGATACATGGCAAATCGAAAGCAACATTGGGATTTAATCATGGATTTTGCATGCTATTTGAAGGGTTCTTAGCGGCAAAAAGGATTATGTTTTGAGGTTATAAAGAAAATGCAATGGGTGTGTTAGGATATGTGGATGCCGACTATGTAAGGGACTGACAAGAGAAGGTCAATCTCTCATATGTATCTTTTTCACATGCACAGAGACCACCAGTTTTGGAGTGGCATCGTCAGAACCTATTGCGCCTTATCGACTACAAAGGCAGCAGTACATAGCATTGGCCTCAAAAAAGAAGCAATTTGGCTTGGTGGCTTGGTAAGTCAAATGGGAATTGCTTCAAGATTGTGTGAAGTCAAGTGCGATAGTCAAAGTGCCATTCATTTGGCAAAGAATCGGTTTTCTCTGGTAGATCAAAGCACATTGGAAGCAAGGTACCACGTAATCATAGATTGGGTGGAAGCTAAGTGAGATTTGATTGAAAAGATTCATAATGATCACAATGCAAGTCGTTGATTTCCTTACAAAGATGTGGTGTCACAAGAACTCGCTCATTTGAACTTATCACCCGCGGATGATTATGCAGAAGACTCTTAAAGATTTCCAAAGTTGCTTCAAGAGACTAAAAGACAACTGGGTGCTACTTATCAAGACTTGGTTTGACTCTACCAAGGTGGAGATTTTTAGGATTTTGGCTCGTCAAAGGTATCCTAGTTTGGTTTGGGACGTTTAGAAAGAACTATTGTTTTTCCTTGATTCAATCCGTAGATTGATTTCTAGAATTCTATTAGAATTTGGATAAGTAATTTCAGTCCAATTAGAAATAGGAATTCAAATAAAGATAGGGGATATGTGTTTCTACTCCTATGTATATAATGGTGGTGCTAAGAATGATCGCTTTTTCTAAGGAGAAAAACAAAGAGAGACAAAATGAGAGTTAGAGATTATGCTAGGTTTTGGCAAAGCCTCCGTAATCCTTCATTATTAATCTAAGGTGCAAGCAGATTTCTTACCGGAACAAATCGCAACCGGACGTGAGTACAAGTTTTGGCTTCTAACCAAGATAAATTCTTTGTGTTTCTATTAGATTTGATAAGTAATTTAGTCCAATTAGAAATAGGAATGCAACAAAGATTAGGGATATGTAAGTCTAATCTTCCTATGTATATATAAATAGAGTGCGGTATGACTGCTTTTCTAAGGAGAAAAACAGAGAGAGATACCGAGAGTTAGAGATTAGTGCTAGGTTTTGCAAAAGTTCTCAGAATCCTCTATTATTAATCTAAGGTGCAATGATTTCTCTTACCTAGACAAATCACAACTGACGTAGGCATAAGTTTTGCCGAACCAAGATAAATTCTTTTGTGTTTCTAATATTAGATTTGATAAGTAATTCTTAGTCCAATTAGAAATAGGAATTCACTAACATTAGATATGTGTTTAATCTCTATGTATATAAATCAAAAAAGGCAAGGACTGTTTTTCAATGAGCAAAACAGAAACATGTACCTAGAGTTAGAGATTAGTGCTAGGTTTTGCAAAAGTTTTGTAATCCTCTATTATTAATTTAAGGTGCGTGCTGATTTCTTCTATCTAGACAAATCACAACTAAACGTAGGCATAAGTTTTGGCCGAACCAAGATAAATTTTCTTTGGTGTTTCGAGTTTTTCTATATTTGCTAAGTTTAGCTCCGCCATCATTGTTACATCAAAAATAAGACTAGAGGGCATATAATTCAACAGATAGAAGAAAGTCTCTGCATTCAATATGCTCAACGACTCTCGCCTAAAAACACTACTTCTAGCAAATGCAGAAGTAGAATCTCAAGAAGGTTCAAGAGTGGGGTAGTAAACTAAGGTCTGTTATTAATCTCCAAGATATTGCGGTGTTCTGTTCCATAAAGACATAACCTCAAGCCGAGAACGTGCCTTGTGTGGCCGAGGCAATCGACAAGATAACCAACAAAGCAAGCATCACTTAAGACCAAGGAGGTGTGATCTATTCCGAGATGCATGTGATAGAATAAACCAAACTGGCAATTTCTTAAGGTAACAAAGGGATGTCTTTAACACACCATTCCAAGAAACCGGCGGCAGGGCATTTCTAAGTTATATCTTGCAAGAAGATTAACAGAAGGAGATGTTTAGTCTAAGGCACTGAAGCCAGTACAATAAAGTGCCAATTGCACTAGATATGGAACTTCAGCTCCAAAACCTTCTCTCATCATCTTTGTGACGTAAAGGATCTCGCTTTTGCATCTACGCCGTGGACGGCACTATAAAGGAGTACTGGTTTTGCTTTATCCTTATTAAAACGACGTAACACATTCTGGGGGTGTAGTTCGTTGGTGACCGTAATACCATCCAAACAATGCTCAAGCTCCAAGTCGGCACATCGAAGCTTTCCAAGATCTTTCATCTCAAATTCGAATTTCCGCGCGCGCTTTCAAGCTCTTCAGAGTCCCAATGAGATTCATGTCATCAACATAATCAAGAACTATCGCAAATCTTAATGTGACTTGTTAATAAACATGCATGAGCATAATTCATTATTCACATATCCCTAACTAATCAAATATTCAATTTATCTTTACATACCACATCCGCCCTCGATTAAGCTTTAACTGTAGAGTGGAACACTTCAATCTAATTGAGAGGGTGTCTCGTGGTCTAGAACCATTTGATCCAATAATGTAAGTCCTTCAGAACTTTCATGTATATTTCCCGTATCAAGATCCCCATAGAGATACACAAAGCTACCACGCACCATGTTTGCGTATATATCGCTTTTTCAGAAACTACCAACCGATAAGGTAGCGAACGTTATGTACGCCCATTATGGGGAATAAGTTTCCTCGTAATCAATCATGTGGCTTTGTATCAGACCGTTTCTTATTCTTCTCATTACGCTTTCATTTAAAAACCTGCTTCTTGTAAGCCAATCTGCCAATGCTGGCTGTGGAGGTGAAAGAACTACAGACCCAAACACTTTACGTTTTGCAAGTGAATCAAGTCTGACTGGATTGCCTCGTTTCGCTTGACCATCAATTCTACGTGGACATTCATCAACTAACGCGGTTCAATATCATCGCCAAAGATGACACGCGAGCTAATGCGATACAAATGCATCGGCCGACTATCAATTTATTCTTATTCCAAAGTACATCCAAACTAGCATAATGGACCAAATTCTCACTCTTATCTCCTTTGGGAGGCCAATTGGTCTCTTCAAGGACACACTACCGTAATCTAGAACAACCTCATGCGTTGGAAATGATGAGTTGGCAATGGTAGGATTCAACTAGGCTCACTAGTTGTTGCCGTGCCCCTCTTCCTCGGGTTGTGAATCTTTGAACCAATAGGTTCCGTTTATGTTGCAGGTATGCACAATTAAGTACATAGACCGCACAACCAAAAAAATGAACAAATGCGAGATGTCGACTGCATTCAAAGCCACCAACTCGTAGCTACAAATAAGGTTAAGCACGGTCTCAGCGGACCAACATTGTCGTTGAAGTATTGCATGGCTCCTGAAGTGTATATCGAAGCTTGTTCGCATTACACAAAGTCCGGCCATCATTTGGTGCTCTTAATGAACGCTTCGCTATGCCGCTGGGTGTGGAACATAAATAAATGTTCAACATCAATCACAATAGACATGTGCAATAGTCATCGAAAAAAGTTTTCGATGTAAATTCTCCAACATTATCCAAATTTAATCCACTTAACTGACAATCGTGGTGGTGAACCTCAGCTTAATAATTTGAGCTAGGAGTTTGGAGAATGCAATGCTACGAGTAGACAAAAGGCACACGTGTGACCAACATGTGGAAGCATCAACCAAGACCATACAATATCTAAATGGTCCGCAAGAGATTGAAAAGGTTCACAAATGTCCCCCCTCGAATGCTCAAGAAATTTGGGGAGGATCCGATTGGATCTTTGTGCATGGATGAGTGAGTGATTAGCTATCCAAGGAGCATGCTTGCACATGAAAGTGCGAAGAACTAAGTCCCATCGCGGTACTGGGATGCCCGTGAAGTAATCGAGGATACGACGATCAAATTTTCCATTGCAAGCCCATTACTAGGTCGGCCACATGGTGGACTCAACGAGCAAATGTTCGTACATACAAGCCATTTGGAAGGCGCCAATCTTCCTCATATGAATACACTGGGCATATTCGTAGGAAGTGATGCAAAGGAATTCAACTCTATTTTCTTCTTTTGTAGCTCTAACGCAGTAATACTATCTCGAATATCTTTAAAGTTCAACAACGTTATTCCGGAACTGGTGACTACGCCCTTTAATGGTTAATTTAGTACCATTGGACAACAGCGGGCGTACATCCTTCCGTAAATCTTCAAAGCAGTAAGATATTCGAGATTCTCCACGTGAGCAAGATTAGTCTCTATGGCTTTTACGATTTAAATGGTACTCAAGAACAATAAGTAGTCAAGTCGCGCGCGGAACCAATGGTCATGAGAACCACAACACCGTAAATACGTATCGCCTCCTTGGTTGCTTTTCTGGTTCTTAGTCTTGAATCCTTGAGGCTTTGGAGCCAAATTAGTGCGTCTGGCTGCTATTTCTCCCTTGAATGGGCTTACGCTTCCCACAACCTTGGGCTTGTGGCTTAGGTTAGAACCCTTGCCTTCCCACCATGCTTCTAGGGTTGGTTTGACCTCGATTTTCACGCAAGAGTGTGCTTCAAGCACAACGGTCGAGCCGTAAGAGTTCAGCTTGATAATTCTTTTCATCAATACCGGGTTTTGCTTTCAAAGAAGTAGTAAGACAGAGATCAAACTGAGAATTTGGTGAATTTCGTGCTCCCATATTGTTGTCATAGACAATATTGGTGGCATGTAAAGTTGAATAGGTCTTCAAGGGGATCCTATTCAACAAGTTTTCTTGCAAAACTTGGAGAGAAGCACTTATCTGACAAACTTCGTAGTTGTACACATTCACACAACTTAAAGTCTGGAAGCGCAAATGCTTCTGTGCAAGAAAGCATTCCCTTGATGGCCGCTCTTCTCCGCAGCGAGCCATAAAGCTCTTTGGATCCTCTTCACGAGGTACCTTGGCCTACAATAAGGCCGTGGCATGTCTTCTACGAAGATCATGGCGGCTAAGCTTTGTCACCTTCGCCAACCGAGTTATCCGTCTACCTTCAATGGTAACCCTAAGGCTCTTTGCAAAGTGAGGTGGAGCTTCACATCTTGTACCATTTTGAGTGTGGTAGTTCCTTCCAGATACTTCAGAAGGAAAGTCGAGTTTGTTCAAATTCGACATGTCGCCGTAGAACGAAAGGAACAAGATTGTGGTCATGATTATGAAAAACGGTTCATAGACTTGGAGTAGAACATTTAGGTTCTATTAGACATGTTTTGGTTTAAAATTTTCATTAAACTTCCGGTTTCATGGGTATTTAATTTTTGGCAAATCCTGGTTTCATGGCACTTATTCAAAACTTCTGTTCGAATTTATTAACTTCAAGTTCATGGATACCTACAAGTAAACACACATACGTATCAAACAAAATAAAAATTAACACATATAGTATAAATAGATGAATGTAAGTCTACTAAGCTCACGTGTGAAAATCACGCCCAAATAATTTGGGGCGGACTAAGTTTGGAGCTGTACAAAGTAAAGAGACAACCAGATTGCAGCCGCCAAGTGCACTTGGGCAAAGCAGCCTAAATGGCTGCGTAAATAGGAGTGGCTAAAAAAGGAAAGAAAGGTGCCTAACGTGGGCCTGGCTTGAAGTGGGCCAGCGGGAAGCACCCAGCCCATGCAAGTGGTCACTGTGGTTGGGCCGATAGGCAGGCCCAAACGGGCTCCTGTAGATGCTCACTGAGCCGAGCACGGGTCGCTTGGCTGCAGCTTGACAGCCACTTGGCTTCAGGTCGACTCGGCTTCTCTAGGTTTTTTTAAGAAAAAACGAAAACCAAAAAAAAAAAAAAAAAAAAAACCCCAAGTTTTCCCTTCTCTGCTCACACAATCATCACCCACTTAATATATAGCAAATATATTAAATTTAATGCGTAACATAATATTTGTAGAAGATTATAATTCGTTAAACGTTAAAAATTGGTTCATGCATCATGGTGGTGAAGGTTCATGCATCATGGTGAAGGTTCATGCAATCAAGGTTGAAAATATCGGCATTGAGACCGTGTTTCTAGAAGTACTTGGATTGCTGGATGATGATGGTGAAACAATTTGCTTGCGCAGGAACACCCTTCGTATTCCTCGTAACGCAACGTCGAGCGTGCCGATAACGGTTGCGGGTCAGTTTTATTGAAGGGTTAAGAACAAAGGGTATGATGGCTCAGCCATGACAAAAGAGAATAGAGAGAGAAATAATAGGGATGAGGGAAATTATGGTGTATTTTCTCTCATGCCAAGGTTTTATTTATAGTGAAACAAGTACAATCATAATATGAATGTAACTTTAGGAGATCTCGTGAATATCTCAAAATCCACATCTACCTAGGATTTACACAATCACATTTTATCACATGTTAATATTATTCACAACACTAACTACATTTTACACCTTCAAGTTTGAGGTGATAGTTCAAATTATGAGGTTTAATTTTTCACATTGCCCCCAAAGTTTTGAAATTGTATCAATTTACATCTTTTTGTATATTTGAATGTCCAATTTTTTTTGTGTGACTATATTGTACAAATGTGGCTTGCATGTCAATCAGCTTATGGATTTTATGTCACTATGTCATCAATTTAATGAAAATTCAAATAATTTATTTGACAAAAGGTGTAAATTAATATAATTTCAAAACCTTAGGGGCAAAGTGAGAAAATTGAAACCTCATGACCCATTTTAAAATTACCTTAAACCTTTTTGGTGTAAATGTAGTAACTTCTGCACTGATTCTATTTTACAAGTATAAACAAAGCAGTAACACTCGAAAGTCAAAATGGCTTGAAGCATCCAAGCTTAAGACTACCACTAAGAATGGGAGATGATTTAGTTTAAAAATGATTATGGATTACGAGAACACATTATTTCAAAAAGTAGTCCAGAAGGGCTTTTAAAACACTTCTAATTTTTTGTAAAAATTTCAACGTCTTTCTAAACCGATTTCCTAACAAGATTATTTTGGACACGGATCCGATTTCCCCATTATTGATTGGTTCCAAGTTAGTTGTTTTTAATCAGAAAGCAACAATTATGATTTGCTACGCACTCATTAGATGTGAGATGTTATACTAACCCGAGGGCTTCCTGTGTAAGTGACTAAACCTCAACGTGAGAGATGATAATGAATCTCTCACTCATTGACTTAATTCTCTATACAACCAATCACTTTAAAAGCATTTCCACCCATTTTGTGATTTGGCCTCTAGAGTAGTTTTGGGGCGCTTACTATTCACCTAAATAGTGAATTGCCTTAATAAAGATTAATCTTTGCCTCCACTCCATTATGAATAGTAAGAGACATGGCATTTACTATTCACAATGATTATTTTATTTGGTCGCATAATTCACTTATTTAATAATTATTCAATTATTATTCAATGGATAAGATTAATTTAGTATAGGTATACATGATCGCTTTCCATGTCCATACCATTTGTGGTGAATAGCATTATTTTATTTGATAAAAAAATAAAAAAAATTTATTGATTTTTATGCCTTTTCTCTCTACAAATTTTAGAACCATTGGATTAACTAACCGCTTTTCTATCGGGACTGCTAGAAGGTCGCCACGCGGCTCGACGCTCATGGGACTAGCCGTTGGAAACCTGTTGTGGCGGGCCCTTCGGCTGGTCACCCGCCCCAGCTGTGCGCGCCACACGAGCCCCGACGCAAAAAGCTTGGGAGCCTCGTGGTTGACGTCGCCTAGAGTGGGCTAGGCTTAAAGATGGGTGGGAGTGGCCTTGGCTCCTCCCCAGCAAAATATCGCGAGTTTCCCAAACCGGTTAATGGGGATGATGATACTACAGTTGTTGTGACGTCCTGGCAAGCTCTCTATGTTTTTGTGTTAATAATTTCAACGCTCGAAAGTACTTTTTGGATCACGAAGGAATATGGGGTGGCAGAATCGTGGACATTGTTTTTTTCTCTTGATGAGGAACCGGGCCTTAAGTATTCGATTTGTGTCAATCCTTTGTGCTTTCAAAGGATGGTGAAATGGTTCTTTTGTTGCAATATTCTTGCCACTACATGTTTTTTTAGTTTGATTTAGAGAAAAAGAGTGTCAAAGAAGCTGGAAATTCGTGGTCTGCCCTGGGCATTTGAACCAATAGTTTGTGCAAGGAGAGCTGCTTTCTGTCTTCTTTTGACGGTGATCTTGTGATTGTTGGGAGGTAGCACTAAGTCCCGTCTACCTCTACGAAGAGGAAAATTTCAAGCACTGATGGGTTTCTTGATCTAGTAGTAAATAAAATTAGGAGAAAGCTGTAACTGGCGCAACACGGAGGGTGAATTTTCTGGTGATCATATGCCCTTCGTTTAGACATGTCTTATTTTTCTTTGTGATGAATCATTTTCTCTTAACGTAGTAGGGTAAATGTTTTCAACTAATTATAGTTATGTTTTGGTAGTATTATATGTGGCTGGTTTTCTGGTGTATAATACTGATGTTCTGCTGCATTTTCCTTGGTTGCTTTGGTAGACGAAAGGGAAGTAATGTTGGGTTTTGGAAAGGCCAAAAGGGGGTGGTGGAATGTATTTAAGAGCATGTACACCATGCTATTTTGCCAGAAGGAGCCAAACCACTCCCATCCATTTTTATCCTCCAAAATGGAGCCCAATCTGGGAATCGCACCGGCTCCGAAGTCCAATCCACTTCTAATCGACGCGCCTACAAGTTTTTTTTTTTTTTGCGTCAGCACGTGTGGCGCACGCTCTGGAAGGAGAGGAGCAATCAATCGACCCGCCACAAATGCCTTCCAACGGCTAGTCTCAATAAATCTCCACGTGGCGAATAAAATATAATCATATTGCACTATACTAAATTAATCTCATCTATCAATAATTATTAAATAATTGAATTATATATGACAAATAAAAGAATCATTGTGAATATAATCGCCATGGTTCATACTATTCATAATGGGTGGAGTGTGATTACCTTGTTGCTGCGCTACTATTTAGGTGAATAGTAACTACTCCTAAAACCTCTAGGGGGACCAAATCCACCAAAATAGGTGGAAATGCTCTAATGGAAAAGTTGGATCATCTTCTTTTGTTTGTGTATTTATCGGCTGCCCACTGAAGGCGTATTTGTCGAAAAATGAACTCCATGTAAAATTTAAGTAGAACTATAGTGAGCTTTCACAACAGTTTTGATGTCAATCAACTCCATGTATTTCTTAGGCTTGCCTTATTTTTTTGGAATTAATGAATCTTTTTCTTTTTATTGTAACAGTTAAAGTTAGTTTGTTAGTAGTCTGCGGTCTGTCAACTGTTATCAGCTTGCCTTGTAAATTTTCTGGATCAATACCGTCCAAAATTTACCTAATATGCATTGACTGCAGAGGTTCTAGTACCTTTTACCTCATTTATCATCCCAATCCAACAAATCGAAATTGAAAAAAATGGTGTGGAGGTCAAAGCTAGAACGATAATTAATTTTGTTAGTAATGCTACACTAATCAAATTCAGATGCATAATGTATTAACAGTTAGTAGGCTTAAAACTTAAGGGTGCGACTTAGATTGAGAATTTTGATTCCGGCATATATTTTGTTTCAATTTTTGAAACATCCGAATTGCTTTCTTTTGAAAACTCAAAAGTTTTGAGTTTCTAGAATGTATATTGAAATTTCAAAATTTTTTAAGAATGATTTTAGAGACATTATTTTGCAAAGAGAAATCGATGATTGAATTGATAAAGGGAAGGTATTTAAGAATCACAAGGAGAAACTAGGCTTATGCACAAGAGATTAGGTGAGCTAGGTTACACACAAAAGTCGGATTGCGGCTCCAAAAGCAACTTACCTCTTCTCTGCTCAAAGAACTATTGGAAGGAGTTTGTGACGCATAACTGAACAATCCCCATTACCCTAACATAAACCAATAAACCCAATTAATTATTGAAATGGGTTAGCAATATTCAAAGAGAGCATCTAAAATAAAATCTATATTTCTCCTCAAACAAAAATTAAGTCACTTAAAAGGGTAAATAGTTAATTTTCACACACAATTTTTAGTTTCTCGCACACCCTAATTTTTTTTCCTCGTCAATAGATTGACTAAATAAAACAAACAATAAGCAATTAAGCAAGAGTACCTAAAAGATTAAAAGTAGGAAAATTTCTAAGAACGGTTGTTTATGCAATCGAGAGATATTATGCTATTGACCCCATCCGCTCGTGGGTTTACCGCCTCTCATTGCAAGGCCGGGTTAAGAGATTATGTAATTAGTTTTTCATAAGCACACCGAATCCGCCGTGATTGAGCAAAGGTCGCTTTCACGCTTGCTTTCTCGGTAATCGCATCGCACTAATTGGAGCCAAACCCCAATGCACAAATGACCTCAAATTCAAAAGCTTCAAACTCCCACCGAGATTCCAAGAGCCGCAACAATGTCAAGCTTCCACCGGAGTCGGTCGTCGACGCCCTTGGCGGTTTCCTCCGAGATTGGATAATGGTCGCGTGTTTGCAAAGCTTGAATGCAATGATCCGCTACCATAGCTTCATCAAATCCTATCTCCAACGCTCTCTATCCAAACCAACTCCGCTCGCACCATTCTACTTCTTTTTTTAATTTATCCATCGTCATGCGAGGAGGATTGTTTTCACGCCGCTCGACGACAACGACGCTCAACACCAAGATTGCGCTTCTACAAGTAAGATCCCTTCGGGCTTTGATCATGGATCGCTTCTCACGGTCTGAGCCAAAGCCGCGGAAATCGGCTATGGGGATCTTTGCTTTGTGGAACCCACACCCGAAGTTCGGCGGAAGATTCCTTACGTATCTCGATTCCTCCAAGACATGTCGGTAATATGGATTCTCTGGCACGATTCAGCTACGATGATTATAAATCCTTGTGGTGCTTATGGATTTTGATAAGAGGGAAGATGTTAT
This sequence comes from Gillenia trifoliata, assembly GCA_018257905.1. Taxonomy (NCBI): domain Eukaryota; kingdom Viridiplantae; phylum Streptophyta; class Magnoliopsida; order Rosales; family Rosaceae; genus Gillenia; species Gillenia trifoliata. Next base: position 15,704,431 of record CM031083.1, on the reverse strand, counting down.
TGGAGTTCGTAAGTTCAATTTATAGCCTAAACGAACTTCATGGAAAATGTGTTCGCGTGCCTTTGCTGAGGTGCGTGCCTCGAATATATCGAGTCGGCCCTGGCCGGTCCCGAACCTTTCTACTTGGCACTGATCCAATGCTCACTCCTATCCCTCTCTGAGGGATGCTAAGTAGGCCTTGTGTTGTCTTGTGTTTGTCGCGTGCCACTATTGCTCGCTAATAGAAAGATGTGTTGTTTATTAGATACTTGCGCCACAAGTAATATGAATCGTTAGGTTCATATTTTGCTCATATTAAGGACTTTATTCTCTCTGATGTTATACTGTAGATAGTTTTGAGATGGGACTTAGGTATAACTTGTTATATCCAAGAACCTCCTGACGCTCAAACGTACATAAAAGTAAAGTATTGTATAAGTAAAAGTCATATGTAAAGATCAAGTAAAATGGTGATGTAAATAATCGTAAGTAAAAGCCGTATGTAAATACTTAAAGTAAAGACTCGTAATATAAAGACTTGTAATTAAAGGACCGAATAAAAAGACATTAATTAAAGGTAATATCCATTTTATTACATTTCATGTTCGGCCAAAGCCTGGATACCACTGTCGATGGTTTTAGTTCCATCTAGATGGTCTATTGCTTATCGGGAAGGGTTTAGGATATTGGTTCCTAAAGAAAAACAAATCAAAGACCCTCCGCCAAGATTCAAATCAATACCACGCTAAGTAGGTTGGATAGCAGAGCAAAACACTACTCCTCGTGGGGAGTTTGGCAAATGATCCAGGACTGCCTTTGAACTTCTCAAAGTCAAGTAGCCATACAAGTAGTGCGAATGAGAGTTTTATAAAGATAAAGATCTTTTATCTATGAAAGAGCTGGGAGGGGTTTCCTTTAGGTTTCTTCCCGTTGGTTTGAATGTGTGAGTTCGTTTTCTGATTTGGCTCGGTGTCCTCTTTGGCTTTCTCGTATCTTCCTTGTATATAGCTGCTGAGGGATCCACGCTACTCCCCGCCACCGTCCTCTCAAGTTGGGAAGAAGAAGAACATCACTTAGTCTCGATCACCCTACTCCTGCATCGATAGGTTCTTTATTCGTAGTCCTGCTTTCCCTCCAATTTGCCCATGATTTGGAAAATAAATGTTGCTTAGACTCTTCTGCTTTGCTTTTCATTAGTTGGGCTGGGCCTGGTTTAGGCTCAATCCAATACTCGCTTATAATGCCAGCTGCCTAAAGATATAATACGGGATGTCAAATTTGACGCCCCACGCCACGCCAAGCCAACTCACCTGGTCATCGCTATCCTGGATTCAATTATCCTCCGAATGCTTTTTCCATGCCGCCAATATCTTTGCATCAATGTTCTTTATCAAGGTAGGTATAGGGAATGCTGAGCAATTAGGCAAGATATTTCCTTCCTTCTTTTCTTTTCAAGCCTATGCATTTGACTGGCCTTTCCCCTTTAGGTCACCACTTCAATTGGTAATCCAACTAAGTCTCTTTCTCAAAATCCAAAATGGTATTTCTTTTCTAATGTAAACATTGCCCCCTTAAACTTATCGTACAAGCCAGATTCCTACTTTAGTCAAGTTTAACTCCTCGAGAACTCGCTTTCGATTAACTGCAATCCTTATCCAAATCGGAAATGACCATTAAATAAAGGCGCCTATAACCGCTTGGTCAAAATCCAAAATCCCTGGTAATCCCCCGTATCTCAGAGACTCTTCATCACCCCTCTATTTATACTTGTATCTTCCTGAAAGCACAACCAATAAACCAATACTAGCAACAAATCTTCATTCTTGGTATCATCTAATATCCAAATTTTCCTCCTCATCCTTCATCCTTTAGTGATGGCGGGAATCCTCCATCCATGTCATTAGTCTTGCACAATCCTTACAAAAATGAGAACATGCCCTTAAGGCTTGCTTCTAATCTTTCGATCGCTTATATCTCTACACCTTGTTACCAATGACTGCTTACTAATGGGGATTCCACTATGCCTGCCTTCCTTGCTATAAGTCTCGAGTCGCGCGTAACTCGATCCTTTGTAAACTTCCTGATCCCTGGGCGCTTACGGACCGTTTATTCCTTCCCTCTCATCTCACTTCCTCGATCTCGTGAATGAGATGAGAGTCGGGATGGATTCAGCATTTAGCCCTTCCGCTTCCACTCCTCCGTCGGCGCATAAGAATGATGCGCAGCAAAGACCGGAAACAATATCCTCAGCCTGGTCAGCTTATCTCTACACTTCCGCAGTTGTGAGAGTCGGGATGGCATTCCAGCTGCTTCCAGGCCCTTCATATGAGGAGTTAATGTGATCAATATTCATGCAGATCCTATTTACTTTGCTCTCTCTTCATCGAGAGGAAGATGATGAAGAAATCAAGACCCATAAATCGCACCTAGCTAATGATGTAAAAGTTTCTATACTTCACTCTATGTTGTAATTAAAATGTATACTTATCAATGAACTTTCTCCTCTTAGTTTATTGTTGGGTTGTAAGAACAATTTATCCTATAATAAAACAAGTTTATTTTTTCTAATACATTTGTTCAAACAAGATCTCCCAAAATAGTCTAACTGCTTTACTAATTCACCGATTTCTTTGCTAACATCCCTAACACACCAATGGGTTGAAAATACCGCATCTACCATTTTTTAACTTACACTAGCTGCTTTTAAGGTCGTATAGCCTAAATTAAAACTGTTTCGCTTTTCTGGATTGCATGAGGTCAAGCGCCATTTCTGGCGCACTAACACACTAAATATAAAAACGTGCTTCTACTACCCACGATCTCCAAGAACCATAATCTGGGACCTACAACTCGTCCCAGAATCAGTAATCGGGAGCAATTGCACTCTTTTCCATTTCTCGACATCTATTTTCTTTTTCAAAACTCGAAGATACCTAAAACTATCAAACTCCAGCGACCCAACCGAACTCCTACCTTCAAAATCCATCTCTCCCAAATTCTATCACTAAAACCTAACCATGGCCCCCTCTAAGCGAATCCTGTTACCGCGAACGCCTTGCCGATTCAAAGAAGGCGGCCCTTCGCCCCGCCTCAAACACTTATACCACCCCGCTCACTCACTCACGATGCTCTGCCACCATCGGCCTCCTTGGCCGGTTATCTCCCCCGCATTCTCCACCATTGATCGAAGCCGACATGAAGCCCTCGGACGTGTCCACCCATTTATGCTACCTGAGAACACCTCCCGAAAATGGTGGAAAGGGGTTTTCCATCCCCAAACGCACTGAGCTGGAACTGGGAATGACGAATAAGGGCCTCACATGGTCCGCTCGTCGACAAGTTGGCACTCCGCTCGTGATCACGCGCAAAGAACGGCATCTACACCGATCCGCATGACCAAGATTCTCAGTACTGGTCTCGCTTGGTTTTCTCCGCCATGCTGGAACACCACCACCAACACCTTTGATTTTAGGTGGTCCAATGTCTCCCCACAGCCTCGCTGACATGGCCCAGCCTATTTCCGCCTTCTCGCCCACCTGGGAAAGCGGTGGTGGGATATCAGCTGTGGACCTGAGTGATGCTTACATCTGCACCGCCTAAGCTGTAGAAGCAACCCGCCACGCCAAGGTTGAACCTAACCCGACTAACATCACATCGCTTTGGCAAGTATCCAAGGTATTATGTCAGACGAAGCAGATACAGCACTCTGCCGGAACATGTCCATTTCCCCGTCTATTTCCGAGCAAAGCTTTTATTCCAAACGCAGATCAGTCGGCAAGTAAGCCCAATGGTTCCCTCATGCCCCGCTTCCACTCTTCAACGCATCCTGCCACCGGGTCCCCTTTTGTCTTGGCTCATATACCATATGATGCACAAGATGACCTCGCCCTAAGCCTTGTTTTTAAATCCTCAACGCCCACCTCGATGCCGCCAGAGCATGGCTTGGTGGTACTTTCCCGATCTTAGGGCTCCACACGCCAGAGACGACACTGCCTCTCGCACTCGAACCGGCAAGCCTAGCTGCAATGAATTTTCCATCCTCACGCTTTCTACATGTTTATTTTTGGCGAGTGTAGACGAGACAACGAGTGAGTGGGCGATTCGCACAGACTCCATCTCATTTGCAGTGACAGATCCTTTCTTGAAGGCTTGGGGAGCCGACCTACCTTTGGCCCGCCATTTCTTCAGCTTGCATCTACCCTGCATCTTTCGCGAGTTGGGTCGTGCATCCCCACACCACTGAGTCGGGTGGGTTCATCATCCCAACTTCCTCTCGTTTCAGCTTGGTTTGCTTCAAAACCATCCCGACCATTGTTCGATAGTCTCATAATGGGCAACCCTCCTTCCGGTTAAGAAGCCATCCTCATGCTCAAATAGTTGGAGCTAGGAAGAACTCGTTTCATCATTCAAGTGCTCGGGTCAAACCCATAATTTCAACGCTCAATGCACCCAAGCCTTTGACTTTGGTAGTTTCACCCGCGGAAAGGTTTCCGAACACCCTCTCCAAGCCAATCAAGCCGCCTCTTCTTTCAACATCACACGGTGAAATGAGGCCGACTCGCTACCGTGAGGAAGCTATCTCGAGTCAGTCATCAAGAACCGAAAGGTCCTGGTTATAAGTTCCCCGGTTTTACCCATGATCGACTAGTTTCATCCCGTTTATCGTGATGACCTTTTTCTTTGTTAACTAACCATCTCCTCTCTTTCTCATTTTTTCAGCTTGGGTATTCTTTTCCCATGATAGCAATAACATCAAAACGTTCCTTCGAGACAATCTTCTACTACAGGGAGAAGTCCAAACGCCAGTCCTCCGCCCTGTACTGGTCCCAACCCAACCTTTCCAGAAGGGTAAAAGGAAAGGATGGCGGAAACAGTGATTTCCAAAGTCGTGAAGACTGCCTGCCCCCAATCCCACATTCAACAGAACCCGAGTCCCGCTCAACCTCCTCCCTCCCCTGCTCTCAAGTCCAATTGCCAAGAACTGTGCACTCCTCCCTTCAGTAAGTCTTTCCTTTAGACAAACCATCAATGTTTCTTATTTTATTTTACTAACTTTTGATCTTGCCTTTTACGTATAGGCCACAAAACTAAAACGAAGAACTATCAGATGAGAGATACATCGTAAGGATCAATCAAATGCTTCTGTAATGTACTCTGTCAGCCTCCCCAATCTCTTAAAGGATATACCAATAATGATTATTCTCCTTATCCACCAAACACTTAACTAGTTTAATTCCTCGATGTAGGGATGATAATCTTCCACCCATTTGTGGTTCCTTGCTATCGTGCTCGAGATCCCCCCTTCTTTCCTCGAGCATTTCCTCATGGGCATTGACACCACGTCTCTACACCCTGGCTTTCAGTAGGTCGTCTCACTGAGTCGCTTCTTCCTCCTAAAACTTAAATGGAAAGACGCCGAAATCTATGCCTGGCCGAGAACGGGCCGTGTCTTTCTGGCCAACTCTTTCTAAACTGCTTTCCTTTAAGAAGAAGTACAAGAGTAGAAGCCATAGGAAGCTAGCCTCCTGCGGCGTAGGTAAACATTTAACCCACTCAATCTTCATTTGTTAGTATTCTTGTATCAGTTTCGGTTGATAATTTATTTGTTCCTTAGGTCCCCTCGGCCGAGTCACCGGGAAGAAGAACCAATCCCTGCAGACCAGAAACCTCTCCTCATCCAGATCTCCCCGCCTGAAAACCGGAGTGCCTGGCTCTGTGGAAGAAGAAAACCTCCTGGTTCCTTCCTCAAGTCCTCGTTGTTCCCTCACATCGGTTGCCACACCACCAAGTCCAGCTGGAGTTCAATCCGAGATCGTTACAATCCCTGAAGAGATGGGGGAAGGACTGTGCTCATCCCACCATTAGTGTGTTGGGATGTACAACCTCCTATTAAAATAGTTTAGAGGTATGTTGAACTACTCCCCTTGATAATTTTCTATCTCGAGAAGCTTTCCTTAATGCTTAATATATGTGGTCTCTCATAGGTTGAACCTTCTCCAAACTTCTCAAGTGCTGCTGAGGTTCTAACGTCCTTTTGAGGAACTCAAACCCACAGGGTTGTGGCTATCAAAGGGCCGTTACTTCAAGTGCTCCTCTTTCTCGGGTCTAGACCTTCGGCCCTCCTTCCTTTCGCCAGCCCTGCTAAAAAGGTTGAGTGCTGGACCTCCTCCCAAGACTCCCCAAAGAGATATTGAAGATGCTAAGAACACGTGAAATCTGGGTTGGTCAAAACTTTCTTTGACATGGGATGCAAAGTGGTTTGGCCGCGCCTTTAACAAATTCAAGACGCCATCAATCTATTGGCACAAGTCGGTTGCTTCCTTAAATCCGATCATAAGTTCCTTCTTCTTGCTTGACCATTATTGGTCAAGCACATCGTGAGATTTTGAGGAGGCAACCAATAAGGCATCGGCAAATTTCTCAATTTTATCGCTTCCTCACCCGAGAGATCTTCCCAACTTCATTCGGAAGAATGCTCTATAATCGGTGATGAATCGCCACCGTGATCGATAAGCGGAGGTTTCGTAGGCCGGCCGTAATCTCTTGAAGGCTCAACAATCGCACTGAGTGAGCGCTTGAGGGTCAAACCCGAAGTCGTATCTCCTCTTCAAGTTCAAATTCAAGTAGATGATCAAGCCACCATGGAGAAAGGGAAGTGAAGCCCATAGCCAAAGATATTGGAAGTTAGAATTAGGCAAAGTTTGAATATAATGTAAACTTTAGTTCTATTCCCTAGGGAGCCTTAGTTTTCCTTCTTATAGTTTGTTTGTTTGTATATGAAGAACAATTCTCGCTTTATAATAAAAAAAATGTTTATTCTTCTTATCTTGACATTGTTCAAACTAAAACTATCACCAACCCGCGAGTCGGATGCTTCCAAATAAATATCTCAAACATCCCATAGAGTTGGGAAATATTTCCTTCAGAACTTTCCATTTATGGAATGTTGTCGGGCCGAACTCCTTCCACCGATCTCGGGGCCATGCCCCCTTCCCGATTACTGGTCAATCAAGAAGTGGTCCTTCCCAGGTCGGGCTCCACTTTCCAAACCCTTTAACTTGGGTTCCAAATGGTGTAGTAGATGGCTTTCCATACTAACTCATCAAGCTGGTGTCTTTCCTTTGACCTTTTATTGTATGCGTCAGCCACTGATCGCCAATTTAGTATCTTGTTCAAAGCCTCCACCATTCTCATCTAGATTCTCCACCTGCACATAGCTCGTAAATATTCATCTCGAGTGTAAAACCATATTGGTTTTGAACTCTCAGAGATATTACATTAATCTCCACCTAGAGCACTCGCATCTTGGCCATAAGGCCAGAGCAAACTAAGGTAGTCCCCGTACTCCGACCTTAGAGGGGTCTCGATGTGCCCACAAAGTACTCCCAACTTCGCCACTTTCTTGGATTATCATCATCATTCTCTTGATGATGTTTACCAAGACTTTGTTGCTTGCTTCGCTCCGCCATTAGATTGTGGATAGTAGTAATGGATTGTATGAGTTTAATTTTTAAACTCTTTTCCCAAATTCCATCAAGCTCTTTAGATATGAAGAATTTTGACTCATCATTACAATAGAAGCTCTGCATCCCATATCCTGCAAAATCTTGCTTTTTATGAACTTGATGACCCCTCTTTGTAAGGATCTTTCACAGCCTACTGGCCACCCACTTGGTGAAATAACTTGCAGCTACTATAATAAAAGTGCAATCTTGGACGAAGGAGATTCTGTCTCCATGAATTCATGGCTCACTGGCGCTATGGCCTTACCACTGATTTCATCGGGACATTTCTGGAACATGTCAAGAGGTCCATGTGAGCTCGCATTCCTCGCATCCTTTGGCATAATCCCTCGCACTTTTTTCTATTCTTTTTGGCAAAAATAGCCGCTACTTCCTTCGATTAGCTAACGCATTCCACCTAAACACGAGCACCACATACTCTCATGGACTTCTGCTCCATTATTTTCATGGACTCAATATTTCCCAAACATCGTAGTAGAAACCCATCTCATGTTTCTTACTAGAGCTTGTCCCATATTGGAATAGTTTGAAGCTTTTGAGTCCCAAGCTTCCTTCCGTCTCGTATTGATGGATTGTTAAGATATTTCAACAAAGGGAACCCCCTCCACCTCAACTTCTGGTTCGATAAGCATAACATCCATCTCGAACTCTCTATCGAATACGTATGAAGTGACCTTGTTTGAACTTCAACCCATTCATTGGATTGGCCAAACCGAACTTGCACCTGCAGGCAATTTGGGCCATATCATTGCGTACCCAAATTCCTCTCTCTAAGGATATGTTCTCATTGTGAATAAGCATTCCTGTGTTTTTATCAAGAATCCGACACCATATAACTAGCCATCACCAAATTTTTGCACTTATATTCTCCAAGAAGTTGGTTGATGACTAATTCGAATCTCCTCGAATATATCCACACTTGGTGCTCCTTAGCCCATTAGTAGACTTCAACTGGACATGTAGTGTTTATATCTACGAAGCAGTTAGTCGCCATCAAAATCCGTGAAATGAATAACGATAATGATTGCCTTTAGATCAACTACTATTCCCCGCACTGAGGCTCTATTTGTGCAGATCCATCAAAGAACAGCCTTCCAAGGTGTAAGCTATAAACTCGGCAATATTCTGAAATCTCAAAGAAGCATCCTTTTCCTTTCTTGACAAGCAGATCGATACCGCCGCCTGGCATCTAGGAGGTTGCTCTTTCAATATTATCGATTGCTTGGATGAGATGCCAAAAGTCTGTAATAGTTTCTGTCTCCTTTAATAGCCTTTCGAGGCACATATTGGAAGCACTGACAGAGCTAACATCCATTTTCCAATCCGACCAGCCATCATTGGCTTGGATAACATGTACTTGACCTCACATCCATTGGCAATTATGTGGACTCGTATGGCAACATGTAATGTCTGAGTTTGACCCCGATAAATACAAAGCTAAGCACAAACCTTCAATTAGTGGCATTCAAGCCTACATCAGCCGACTCCCGCTTGGCAGTAACCGCCGTTCCTTGCCCTCCTCATTGTCTTCTGGGGCTGGGGAGACCGCCAACAACACTCCTCCCGAGGCCGATATATACAGCCTTAAGAGGTTTTCTTTCTTGGTGGCATTAGAACCGGTGGTTTAGCCATGTACGCTTGGATCTCATCAAAAGCCTTCTCCTCGGTGACCGACTTCCCATCTCAACTTTTCCGTTTTGAAGCTTTTAGCAATGTGAGATGTAGCTGCTTTCTTTCCACCAAATTTGCAATGAACTTCCTCAAGAAATTAATCTTTCCAAGTAACATCCAGAGTTCCTTTTATTTCTTGGTGAGGGGCACCTACTGCCTTGGCTTCATTCTTATCTACCTCATTCCTCTTTGATGAACCAAAATGCATGTGTTGCCCCATTTTACTCCAAAGGCACATTTTTCTAAGTTCATCCTTAACTTGTGCGACCTCATCCTTTCTAGCACTTGTCTTAAATCTCGGCTAGGTGTTCTATATCGGTTTTAGATTCGACTACTACATCATCGTATATAGACTTCTAAATTATGACCGATGAGGTCGTGGAAGATAGCATTCATGGCTTTGGTATGTAGCCCCTGCATTTTTCAATCCGGCGGGCATGACTACATACTCAAAAGCTCCAACATGGCCGTGACATCTAAAGGCGCTTTTGCGAATATCCCGCTTCAAATATTCATTTGATTATAATCAAAGATTTCCATCCATGAAGGATGGAATCATATGATTGGTCACGACGATAGACATATCTCATATAGGCATCGATAAAAATCTTTAGGAGCGTGATCGTTAATATTTATAATCGACACAAACTCTCTTATTGCCTTAGTCAAACCTTATTACAGTGGGTTAATAGCCACCATTCTACATATTTGGCCGGTCTAATAAATTTTGCCTTTAACAATCTCTTTATCTCTTCCTCGACTTTTCTTCTATTTCCTTACATTTGTCTTACGCTTACCGGGACCGGCTTGTATCCCTTTGATTGGCATTCTGCGGCTCCACCAAAGCCGGATTCAGCCTCGGCATCTCACTACAATGCCATGCAGCCGCCCTGAATTGCTAGCGTACTGATCACCACCGATACTCTCACTGACACAGGTACCCCATCTTCGAATTGGCCTTGATCATCTTTCTGGCCCCCAACTCAATGGTTTCTATGATCTTGGACTTCTCCTCGCAATGGTTGATCTCGGTTCACTTGAAACGAACTTCGAGCAAGTGTCAAAGCTTGGCTCGCTGGTCATCGTGCCAATCCAAATCATAAGTATAATACTACCTACCTCGTGTCGCCTCGATGGCTGATATGTCTAAGGCTTTCATGACATCTTCCGTGATTACTCGAGGCGCCGCGTTATTTCCATCCTCTCTTCTCCTCGATGAAATCCTCTTAAGCGTCTACTATCTTTTCCGCATTCTCCCGCCTTTGGATCGCTGACTTGATAGCCATCACCGATCTTCTATTTTTGTTGGTCGCTCCTATCATAAAGATCGAGGGTTAGGATCAAGAATGGTCGGGTCCCATTCTTCCTGGTCATTGATACCCCATTCCAAGAGCTTTCAGCTTCGCCACCGTAGGCTGCTGCCTTTATCAGCCTCTCCTGCACTAATGCCCTATGTACTCTGACATATAGAAGTTTGCCTCAATGCCGGTCGTCGAAGACCTGGCCGTGTCGGCCTGCATCAGCCTCTGTAACCCTTTCGAACCTTCACCAAGGTTCTTCATGGTAAATGGCAACTGCTGGTGGTAGTGCTAAGGTATGCATAAAGACCGATGTATCCAAATTCTCTCAAAGAAAGCACTATACACTTAAGTATTTCACAACAAAGAAGACCACCATAATCTTCTTCTTGATCCCAAGTCAACCTCCAAGGGTGCAACACCATAGGTTTGCAATGCCCCCGCAGAGAAGTTGGACACCGAGCTGTGAGGCATCAAACTGGCCAGTCGATTTAGCCTTTTCAGCATTTTCACCTATACAGACGCTGATCGAAGCCCCTCCATCTATCATCACCCCCTTGGGAAGGGAACCTTCCATAAGAGTCGCGTATAGACGTGGGCTTCATATGCGCAGCCATTCGCTGATTTGCCTGCAAAAAATCATCCGATCGTCATAAATCCGCTTACGATTTGTTTAAGTTCCATCCAAGATCGAGGCCTCGACACTCAAATCTTCTTCTTGCCCTTCGCATTACTGATTAATGATATAGAAGGATCACTTGAGATATAATCTCCTCAAGTGTCCCCTTCCTCGATCGGAATCAAAGATGGAAGGTCAAGAAAGGACAAACCATATTACGACCAAGTTGGGAGTTCATCATTGGTTTTTATATCTTTTCACCTTCCTTCACTCATGAAAATCAAACAAGCTCTCATTGTCGCATAAACTCCCTTTGTGCCCACGCTTCTCCGATTCCTCTTCGATGTCTCCTCAAAAGCTTCCTCATTAGCTTGTACCGAAACATCTCGGGCCGGGATTCGGTTACAGTCTAACAACCGTTGCTCAGCACCCGTAGCTGACTTCAGCCAATCATATCTACTCACCCAAAAATGGATTCCTCATCCATGGCTCCCGATCAGGAAGACTCTCCAGCCTCCACCTCCACCTGCCTTTCCACCCTCGATCGTCAACATGTGACACCATTCACCGGTTTCTCATGTTCCATCGGGTTAGGACTCTGCCTTTACCGTGGACATGTTTGCACTACCTTGCTCTCTCTCAGAAGCTCACCACTTAGCCTTTGGCCTCGAACATCACTGCCGGTTTGGCCTTGGCCGCCGAAACCGTTGTCATCGCGCTTAGCATTGGCCTGGCTTCCGGTGTGAGGCCTTCTCTCGAGGTATCGGTCCCAATCGCGACATGTGCTCCATACCTTCAGAGTCTTTCCTCTTAGTCGTTTCTAGATACTTTCTTCTTCAAATGCGCCATTCTTTCCTATCAGATTATCTTCCATCCACTTCACTAGCTTCTTTATACTTTAGTCTGGATGGGTTTTTCACCGCCCTTAGGGGATTCACCCTTAGGACTTCTCTCTTGCCACAGTGAGTCGTTTATGATCGGCCTTGGAACCCATCGCCTGGTTTCCGAGAGGTTGATGGTAGTCTCCGCTTCATGATCGGGAACTTCACGAGTTTTCTCTTGATGCCCCCAATCCGGGCCAAAAATGCCGCCTCGGGGAGGTGCTCGAGGCTATATGGACCATACTTTGCATTTGACTCCTCATTTCTTCGAGTCTCAAACCCTTCTTGTTTCCTCGACCAAGTCCTCGGCTCCACACGCCCAGAACAAAGAATTTGAGTTCGTGACTGCATTTACACTTGCCGCACAAAGACAATCCTCCCCTTGATGAACGCTTTAGGTCCGGCTGTGGGCTGAGATTCAATTCTCACATCCCGACGAAGGCCGTTAACCCCCTCTTTCCCCTTCCCAAGGTCTGTTTCTTTCTTTGGCCACTTGCCAATTTAGGTTCACCATATTTACCTAACCTCCGGGAAAGGCTCGTTGTCTACCTTCATAATCGTCAGGGCTTCCAAGACCAACTTCCTTATTGATCATCTCCTCGATCCAATCCTGACCCACAATGCCAGCCTCACGCATCGTGATTCCGCGAGCCAAGGCTTGCATTTCTTTTCCTTTTAGTCCCTCAGCTTAGGTATCCTTTTGCCGGATCCACCGATGCACCTATTCTTTACTAATTCGCTGGGAAGACTTCTATCGCTTTAGTAAGGTCAAACGTATAGCTCCTCGAACTTAGGGGCTTGTTGGGAATATAGCTCGCTTCTAAGGCGTACTTTGTCCTTCAATGTTTCACCAACCCTTTGATGATCATTGGGGTGGTTGGTGGAACTATCTCAGGCCGATATCTCCAGCCTTCAAAAACATCACTCCGAACTGGCTTCGAATGTCTCGATAAATTCAAAATCCGTGTGATTTACGTATACTTCTGAAGAAAGGCACTTTGAGGAGTGCTTGTGTGTCGGGATTCTTCTGCCAACAACTCTCTCATATTTAGTGTGCCAGCCCACCACGAGTTTCCTCGCAGTCGCTGAACTCTGACATCTCCAAACTTTTACGTAAGGAGATCTTCTTCAACGCCTCTTGAGCTTAATCACAGATTGGTCAGTCATTGCTAATGGGGAACTTACACTTCATCTTGGTCTCAAGCTTGAACCTCATGACGAAGTCTTCTCGTGGCTCTCATGGTCGATCGCTTGACTTTCTACCAAAGCCATTAATTGTGACTTCCTGCTCCATCCTCGTAAAATCGATCATGGAAGGTCGCTCCATCCCGGTCCCAACTGATAGAGTTAGGCGCCAAATGGGAATACCAATGCGACGCCATCCGGACTAATGAATTTCCTCAATAAACGGAGTTTGAAGTTGATTGTCTTCAATGCCACGCATTGATTGGAGTACTTCCTAATGTGCTCCAAAGATGATGCCGGCGAATCTTCCCCATTGTAAGTAGGGAAGTTAGGAACTTTGAAGTTCATCTAGAAGGGGTTCAGTCATTGATATAGGCCGACACGTTTCGATATACCTGCCTTTGATTGGTGGCCATTTCTGGGCTCCGACGCCTAAGAAATTAGCCGCTCAACTCGCTTATTCGCTAACCCTCGCATTATCGCCGTGCACAATACCAGGTCGGATCTTTCTTGTCCCCGTAGGTGGAGACCTCCCCACTTCCATCCGAACTATGCTCAATATCGCAGATTTCTCCACGACAAGCAAGCTCTCCTTCCGTACCATATGTGGCTTTTGTGGTTGTGTTTTCCCCCATCCTCGCTTCCTCTGAAAGAAAGCAGTTCTCTTCGCAGGGAAACCGCCAGAACTTTTCGTGCCCGTCTTCTTAGGAATATATTTCCTAGCTTCTTTCTCGGGGCTCCGCTTAGTTGTGCCGTCTACAGATTCGTAAATGCATTTCCCTAGCCACCAGCGTAAGCGTTAGCAATCTCCAACCCTTCCCTATGAGGTTCTGTATATTTGGATAGGATGGGATTTTAGCTTTCACTCCGCTCCTTGGAAGAGAGGTAGACTGGCCGGGAAGTATGAATGGCTTGAACGACCATTCCACCCATATTCAATACCAAGCTTCTCGACGCATCCTTTCAATCCGCCGCTTGATTAGAAAGGATCGAAACCCGTCAATCTTGCTCGACATTATTGGGATGAAGTACACGCTGCATTTCTCGATATCTGGTTTCGCTTGTCCAAAGCGACTTTTCCATGGTCTTCATCATCCGGATCATGGAGGATTGGGAGTTCCTCCATGCTACTGGCTGCTCTATCGAGGCTCGTCTCAGTGAAGTCTCGACTCCAAACCGTCTGATAGACGTGGCGTTTCCTTTCTCCGTCATCTCGAAGCCGTGTTTGAGACGACAGCTTATCTCCTTTTATGCTTGGGCATGTAAACGCCAAGAAAGGAGTCCCACTCGCATGCCAAAAATATGTTCGCTGCCAGCTCATGAGGTGCGTGCTCTAATATAGCACGAAGTCGGCCCGGTCAGGCCGGTCCCGAACCTACTTGGCACTGATCCAGGCTCCGCCTCCATCCCTTCGGGAGGGATGTTCATGCAGGCCTTGTGTTGTCTCTTTGTGCTTGTCAAAGTGTGCCACTATTGGCTCCGCCAATAGAAAGATGTGTGTTGTTTATTAGATACTTGCGCCACAAGTAATATGACTGTCATCTGATTACGCTTTATATATATATATATATATATATATATATATATATGAACTGTTAGGTCTGCTATTTGCCTTGTTTATTAAGGACTTTTATTCTCTCTTGATGTTATACAGAGATAGTTTGAGATGGGACTTAGGTATAACTTGTTATATCCAAGAACCTCCCACGCTCAAACGTATACATAAAAGTAAAGACAGATAAGTAAAAGTCAGAGGTAAAGATCAGAAGTAAACAACATGTAAATACTGTAGTAAAAAGCCGATGTAAATACTTAAAGTAAAGACCTAATATAAAGCATTCTGTAATTAAAGGATCAATGTAAAAGACATTAATTAAAGGTAATATCCATTTTATTACATTTCATGTTCGCCAAAAGCTCCTGGATAATGTACCGTCGATGTTTTAGTTCCATCGGGATGGTCTATTAAGCTTATCGGAAGGGTTTAGGATATTGGTTCCTAAAGAAACAAATCAAAGACCCTCCGTCCAAGATTCAAATCACTACTATCGCCAAGTAGGTTGGGATAAAGAGCAAAACACTACTCCCTCGTGGGGAGTTTTGGATGTATGATCCTCGTGATCGGCCTTTGTAACTTCTCAAAGTCGCGAGCCACAAGTAGTGCGACGAGAGTTTCATAAAGATAAAGATCTTTTATCTATGAAAGAGCTGAGGGGTTTCCCTCGTGAGGTTTCTTCCGTTGGTTTCCTGAATGTGTGAGTTCTGCTTTTGATTTGGTTCGAGTGTCCCTATTTCTCGTATCTTCCCCTTGTATATATATAGGCCAAACAGGACCCTAATATCTCTCGCCCATCTGCCCTCATTGGAAGAAGAAGAACATCACTTGGTCTGGACAAATTTACTCCCACCGGAAAGGGAAGTTCTTTATTCGTGAAACTGCTTCCCCCTCTCCAATTTGAGTGATTTGCATTAAATGCTGTTCAGACTCCTTTCTGTTTTGCTTTATTAGTTTGGGCTGGGCCTTTGGGTTAGGCCCAATCCAATACTCAGTTATAAGTCATGGCTCAAAAGATATATGGACAGCTGGATGCCCCACGTGGCTGCTGTCAACTCAATTGGTCATCGTCATCTGGATTCAGCCATCCTCTGAATGCTTTTTCCATGCCGCCAATATCTTTGCATTGAATGTTCTTTATCAAGGTAGGCATAGGTACTCGAGCACTTTAGCAGATATTTCCTTCCTTCTTTCTTCAGTTTCTCCAGATTTGGACTGGGCCTTTCCCTTTAGGCTCAGCCCACTAATTGGTAATCCCAACTAAGTCTTTCAAATCCAAAGGGTATTTTTCAATGTAAACAAAATGATTCAAAGCATGCCTTGCAGTGACTTCGAAATTTATTTGTATCGTTCATTGTTTATGAATGGTGCTTTATGTTGGCTGATGCTTAACAAATTAGATATAAATCAGTTCGTGATTCTAACCCTTGATCTCGCCGCCGAGGAATATTGCGAGTTTCCCACCCCAGTTGATGGGAATTATACTCATACCCTGCTTCTAGAGAATTTGAGAGGCTGTTTATGTCTTTGTGCTCATAACTTTGATGCCCGACATGACTTTTGGATTATGAAGGAATATGGAGTGGCAGAATCTTGGGCCGTGCTATTTTCTATTGAGATGGAAGTTATACCTATGGGGATTGATCCCCTTTGCAAACCCTTGGTGTTCTCAAAGAATGGTGGATTAGTTCTTTTGACAAATTGCGATGGTGTTATCTTTTGGTATGATTTAGAGACAAAGAGTGTCAAACTAGTTGAAATCCACGGCGGTCCTGATTTCTTTGCAGCAACTGTTTGTGTGGGAAGTCTTTGTCTTCTTGATGGCGATCCAGTAGTCATTGGGAGGCAGAAGCAAGTCGGTTCTACATCTAAGAAGAGGAAATGTTCAAGAGGAGTTTAGGTTTCTAGATCTGGTAGTCAGTGAAACAGAAGATGATCACAATTTGGGATGGAAGCAATTAATTGGCGCATCAATGTTGGATTTTCAGTTGCAGTTACAAACTTACAAGTGTGCCAACTTATTACCCTTCCTTTAGACGAGGCTTTTGTGATCGCTGCAATGTGGTAACATATTCGTTAGTTGCAGGCGTGCTTTCAACGTATTATTGTTATAATCCTCTTATGTTTTGGTAGTCAAGTACTCTTCAATGTGTGGCTGGTCTTCTGGTGTAGGGTTGATAATTGCAGTTGCAATAGCAAATGTTGTTTCAACTTGTTGATATACCATGTTTGGCATACATCGTGTTGCATCAAGAGCTATCGTTTGATTTAAAGAAAATAGTGTCGAAGTTGAAATTCATGGTCTGGTGTATAATAACTGATGTGCTGCTTCAATTTCCTGCACATAGCTAGTCATCTGTTTGGTATCCCATTCATGGGCGTTCTTTCTTCTTTTTTTTCTGTTTTTTTTTTTTTTCTGTTTAATTTTTTTTTCTAGCAAGAAAACTAGCTAGGACACATTTTATTTTATAAGTATAATTATTCTTGTAGGATTGATGTTAATTAATCATGGTGGGGTGATGATACCTGCAAAAAAACAAAAGATTTATTAAGTACATAAAATGATTAATGTAGTTTAAACTGGCTATTAAGATGGATCAGATAGCGATTAGAGATGGAGAACTCACTCCCACACTTGAAGTTGCGAGGGACGCTTCTTCCACAGCCTTCGATCTGCTTCATGGTACGGCGGACATTGATAAAGTTGGCCAGCTTGGGAGTGACATAAGAGGGCACACACTCAACATGAGCAGCCCTAACAATTTGGCAGCAGTTTGCAGAGGGGTTACATCCTGGAAAAACCGCGCTCCTGCATGATCTAACAAGATTGTCTTTCCCCTGCTTACACTGGCTCGGAGTTGTGTCCGCCTTCGCCATTGGAACCACCTCCCTAACACCCAACCATAACAACCATATGATCACAGCCAATGAGCCTGCTGCCCTCATGATTTAATTTCCCTGGTTGTTTTTCTATATTGCTTTTGTTCCTTCTATGTTACTTTTGTGGCTTTGGCAGTAACTACGTACCCTTTTTATAGATGATCAAGATCGGATCATAAGTGACTAACATAATTGTTTTGTAAATTGTGGAAGATGTACCGTAAATTTTGAGGAAGTTACCAAATTCCAAATGTAGTATTTTCCACAGCCTACATGATGAGTTATGTATACCAAGTTACCAACTAAGAATTTTGGAATTGGCCAAACCAAAATGATCATTTTGCACATACCAATTGCTAAAATGATCTATTTTTTAGTACGTCGTTGATAACCAATTGTTATACCGTTGATATCCAATTGCTACACCCTGATCTTGATTATTTTAGTCAATTTCAGAAAGAATCTTTCAGCTTGCAAGTTGTGGAGGTAGAAGTCAAAGAGAACTTCATAATGGTCAATGACTGTACCACTTAGTGACACACTCCGTCCTCAATGCCACATGGACACCGAGTTTGAGACGTGCTAGCCGACACTTGTAAGTGACGTAGCCATTTTATACATGACAATACTTAAAATATAAAAAACTTCTACTGTATCTGATAAATGAACTGCTAAAAAGTTTGCAAAATTTAACACAAACATGCATGAGGTTCAGAGCGTAACTAGTGTAAGGCAACGGAATAAATATAAGAGTCAAGCTCCTAAAATTTCTATCCATAACAGAAATGGATATTATTAAAGAAACTAAATAAAAGATAAACTCCCTACATTATTCGAAGGGAGCCAGAGTTGCCACACTAAGCCTCAACGTCACCGGGATGCACGCTACTAGGTTCTGAAGAGGGCACAAAAACAGAAAAGTGTGAGTGGATGAAAAGAAAGGTTTCTAAATACCCTTTTCTCTTTTCGAACATAATAACTCTCTGTTTGATAACTCCTAGTACCACACACATGTAAGATCTTGCGCCATAAGCGTGTCACACCCAAGTCCTTACGTTTAGGGACCTCCCTCGATTAACACAAATGTAAAGACAAGCGTTCAAAATTGTGTCGGCTTCCATGCACCGCCGCAAGCCGCCGTGCACCGCCACACGCGCCCCGAAACGGTCGCACGTGCCCTCACGCGCTGTGCCGTTAACTTTAACGGAATATTCCAAATATTTAACGGAAGATTCTAATGGCGTTAGAGAATATTTTGTTAACGCTGTTAGTCAGATAATGGAATATACCATGGAACTAACGAAATATGCTAACGCCGTCAGGAAATATTATGTCACCGTTATAGAATATTACTCTATCTTGTTCCTCTCATCTGTCGCCTGAGCCGCCGTTTGTCACGCCTGATTCTAGAAAATTTGGCAGGAAAATTCCTGAAATTTCAAAGGTTCGTATCTATGTCAAAACTCAAGCAAATTTCATGATTTTTATATCAAAATGAAGGTATTGAAGAGAGGAATTCAATGATACCAATTGGAAGTCAAAAAGATGATCGGAGGTAGCCTCAAATTGGTTGGAAAAAGCCCAAGAAACGTTATCTCCGTTCTGTGTCAATATGACACCAAAAGTCACGTATTTTATATCGTTTTGAACCTACTCAACGAGATAAAGCTAATGGTACTAGTCTCGAGCCTTACCTAGGTTGGAATCAACAGGAAGCTCGCCAAAAAAATTTCATCTCATTGTGGGTCTCGGTTTGACCATTTGGGTTCCAGTTTCACAATTTCGAGGCTAGGGTTGTGTTCAGGACGACGAGGCGATCACAATTGATGTGTTTGTGGATTGTGGTTCGACGAAATTCCAATATTTCCAAAATTGTGGCTCGGGTGTATGTTTTTGCCGAAAGAAGTGAGGGTTGGGGAGAGAGAAGGAAAAGTGAGGGAGGGAGGGAGAGAGAGAGTGACGGTAGTAGGGGAAAGAGGGGGTCAAAGCCCTACTCATAAATAAACCCTAGAAAATACTAACGTGAAATTACTAAAATGCCCTTGAACTGTAAAGTCCCATAGAATATTCATTTTAACTCCAAATTACATTCCGCTAGCGTCCACACGTTCGTATCGACGAGTACTAGAAGGATAAGCTAAAATAATAATTGATACTTGTCATGATGACAAAGTCAACAAAAGTCAACACTTACCCTCTAGGGGTATTTTGGAAATTCACAACTATGCGCGAAAATTTACATGGAAAAATTAAGAACGGGTTGTAACACTTAGTCATGTATCATTGTTAATCAGGTGAAACTGCAAAGAAAAAGAGAAAAAAATCTAGCAATGTGGAAAATGTTATAAATAAGCTAAGGAGAGAGAACCTTTGCTAGAGATTGAAGTGGAACCGGAGCAATGTATCACACTATTTATATTATTTACTGGTATTAGTCTAGAGAATGGGAGGTAGAAAAGGTGGGCAATAATTTTGAGGAAAGTATAGTATTGTGTCTTCCCTTTCTTATTGTATATATGATCATCATACATTACATACTCTTTTATAGAGCTCTTTACGTGTAGAAGTCCATAAAACAATTGATGCATGTTGAAAAATCATTCCTTATCACTGTGATAAAATCAGACATTTTATCCATATTACTGTTTTTGGTCTTTCACCATGCCTTACAACTTTTAATCAAATAAAGTAAGCTTTCATTACTTTTACAACAGAAAAAGAAAATTTAGTAATGTAAAGGCTAATGGGCTTCAAGAGTTCGTGTTGTAGACAAAATTGACATCTAATTAAGGAGACTAATTTATACGAAATAGGTTCATGGTCATGTGTCATTCTGATGCAATAAAATATTGATGTGTTAAAAAACTTACACATGTCGCTATTTTAATGGTATGAGACGCTATGATAACAATAAAATTGTTCCATATAAGTCATTCTTCTAACCGAGAATGAAGATGCCAAGGTGCAGTTTTTACATCAAAATTACTAGGATTGACATTTGGCAAAGAGCTCCAAAGCCAAAGCCTTTATAATTGACGCTAGAAAAAACTGACGGCAAACGTTAATTTTGAATTTTTTTTTTCTATGTGGCTTCCATTGAACTTTTTTTTAGTATCAAATACAAATTGATTGTTTTCTAACATTTTAGATATTGTACCATACACGTTTTTCAATGATTTGTTTCTCATAAAGTTATCCTCAAATTAAATTATCACATTCATTCTCAAATTATAGGGTCCACTTTTATGCTACGTAGTATAGAATACTACGAACATTTTGAATTCACAGGACCACACACGTAGTATTGAAGAATTTTCCAAATATAATAATGCATTATTTTATTTGTCGTTTTCAACGTACAAAGCATTTTTCAAAAATCGATTTGTAAAACATTACCAAACGTGCCTAACAATTTTGAAGAACGGAGTTGGAAGACAATTTACATTTCGATTTTCTTTTTTCATTGCAATTGAAACCCCATGAATCCGATATGATACAAAATTCATGTGTACTTAAAGGGTGTCATGGCACTTTTACAAATTTTTTGTTTCTTAAAAAGGGGACCAGTTGATGGCCAAGTAACGACAATCTACTTTTTTGGGGGTCGAGAAGACTTACAGAGGCGTTTCAGCCTCCCTTGTCCACCATCGTGTGATTCACCAGCACCAAAAAATTAAACCTAGGACAAGCCGTGAGGAATACGGGCTAGGAATTTGCCCCAACCACTAAACCACCCCATGGTGGCAGCACTTTTACAATTGGGGTAAGAAATTATTTTCGGATCCCGCCTAGTGATTTGTTGAGCCTAAATGAGTTGTAGGATTGGGAATCAAGGCCCAAATCCGTCTGGTGATTGATTAAGGTCGTGTGGTTCTTTCTTCGAGAATAGATCAATTGGAGCCAAAACCCCATGTCACATCCCGAACCGACTCCACCATAGCACGATATTGTCCGCTTTGGGCCACGCCCTCACGGTTTTGTTTCTGGGAACTCAGGAGCAACTTCCCAGTGGGTCACCTATCTTGGGATTGCTCTAGCCCAAACTCGCTTAACTTTGAAGTTCTGATGGAATCCGAAGCCAGTGAGCTCCCAAAAGGCCTCGTGCTAAATGGAGGCGAGCATGTACATATAAGGTACATTACCCCCTCTCCATTGGTCGATGTGGGATGTCACAATTGGTATCTCTGTTACATCCCGGGTCGGCTCCACCATAGTACGATATTGTCCACTTTGGGCCACGCCCTCACGATTTTGTTTCTGGGAACTCATGAGCAACTTCCCAGTGGTCACCTATCTTGAGATTGCTCTAGCCCAAACTCGCTTAACTTTGAAGTTCTGATGGAATCCGAAGCCAGTGAGCTCACAAAAGACCTCGTGCTAAATGGAGGCGGGCATGTACATATAAGGTACATTACCCCCTCTCTATTGGTCGATGTGGGATGTCACACCCCAAATGCACAAATGACCACAAAACCCTAAATCTTCCCAATGGGCGGGGTAAGCCCTCATGGGCCACAGGCCTAATGAAGACCTGTAATGAGTTATTGCATATCAAGTTACCAACTAAGAATTTTGGAAACTTGGCCAAACCAAAATGATCATTTTGCACATACCAATTGCTAAAATGATTTATTTTTTAGTATGTCGTTGATAACCGATCGTTATATCGTTGATATCCGATCGCTACACCGTCAATATCTAATCTTGATTATTTTAGTCAATTTCTGAAAGAATCTTTCAGCCTGCAAGTTGTGAAGGTAGAAGTCAAAGAGAAATTCATAATGGTCAATCAGTGTACCACTATGATCTATTCAATTATTATATTCATGTGGAAGAGAAAATGTGCAAGATGACTCAGTCATGCATCACTGTTAAAGGTCCGGCTAGAATGCTTACAAACATTCTATACTTGCACGAATCTAACCATTAATAGTTAGATTCATTTAATGGTCAATGGTTAGATTTGTGTAAGCATGAAATGCTTATAAACATTGTAGCCTATCCTCGTTGTTAATCAGGTAAAACTTCAAAGAAGAAGAGAAAAAAATCTAGCAATGTGGAAAAAGAAAATTTAGTAATGTAAAGGCTAATGGGCTCCATGAGTTAACGTGTTGTAGATAAAATTGACGTCTAATTGAGGAGAGTAACTTACATGAAACTGGTTCACTGTTACGTGTCGTTTCGATACAATAAAATATTGACACGTGTTAATTTTTTTTTTACACATATTGTTGTTTTATTAGAATGAGATGCTATGATAGCGGTAAATCCGTTTTATATAAGTCATTTCCTAACCGGTGGAGACTGGAGATGCCAATGTGATGTTAAAAGCTTACTAGGATTGACATTTGACATAGAGCTTCAAAGCCTTATAATTGAATTGATGTAGGAAAAACTGACGGCAAATGTTAATTGTGTTGTGGATAAAATACACATGTGTTAAATGTGATTGTGTAAATCCTAGGTAGATATGGATTAGGATATTCCATTATGTGTGGGATTTGTTTCCTAATGTAATTGTACTTCTTTCACTATAAATAAAGGCACCTGGCATGAGGAATTAATCATCACAATACAGTATAATTCCTCAAGCCTTCTCTATTTTCTCTCTTCTCTTTGCTTGCCGCACCCCCTCAGAAATATTGGCCACAACTAATTGGGTTTTTTTTTATTAACACTCATATATTGTTGAATACACTGCATATTAAAATTTATTATTAAATGACCTATATACCCAAATATGCAATGATTATTTAGGCCTCTTAAGGTTTTAAAAATAAAAAATAAAAAATCTAAATGCACTCCAAATTAACTTTAATGTGTATATAGATTATTTCTCTTCTTCAAGCTCTTAAAGCCACTCTCACTCTCCACTGTAGAACAAAACCCTAATAAATAAAAGTAGAAACATGTTGATTGAAAAAAAATTAAATATGACTAATAGTAAGGCTGCCAATTGGTTGATATCTTGATAAATGTGGGTTTTCAT